>JBBPDH010000036.1:3385321-3398185 GCA_037974565.1 Clupeocharax schoutedeni | reverse complement strand
CGTCTCGTCTCGTTTTAGTCAACGAAAATTAGGAGACATTTTAGCAAAGTTTTTATTTTGTAAACCACATTTAGTCTCATTATTATTCGTCAACGAAATTACATATGTTTTATTAAGTTATCGTCAAATAACCATCATTTTCGTCACGTCTCGTCTTGTTTTTGTCACGTGATAAATGTTCGTTGACGAAGATATTTCGTCCTAATTTTCGTTGACGAAAGCAACACTACTAGCAGCAGCATTTTGAACAAGCGGCCTGATGTTCTTAATGGGGAGGTTTCTCGTGTTTCTCAATTCCAGATTTTTATGTACAGCAGGTAGAGTCCTTTGACTGAAGCTTTCAATCTACATACATTTTTGTGTGGTTTTCTTATTAAGCCACAAATCACACAGTTCTTTTTTTTTTTATCCCTATTTGGAACCAGGAAAAATGGAAATTGTATCTCAGTTGCTCCAGAGTACCTCCCAATGCAAGAGGTGTCAAAATGCATGTGGAGATTGAGGGGTTTCACATTACACATGTAAAAATATCCCCGACCACACAGGGCTGATTTAATTAGAGAGCATAAAGTCTGCGACTCCCCAAAGACATTTTTCTTAAAACCTAGGTTCAACTGTGATTGAAAGGCTGTTGAAAGAGTTAAACCTCTTCTAAGCCATATAAAAGGAATACATGTAATCCAAAAAAACAAAAAACCTCAAAAAACTGCAAATAGAATTTCGATTGAACATCTAAAGATTTTTCAAGCCACTCCTCCACCGTCATTGGCTGCACTGATGATACTTGCAAAATCTATTGCACTAGATGTTTGAGTATTTCCCTAGGGTGGACATAAACCACAGAACTGATGACTGGACCAATATTGCCTGCTCATTCGTAACATCCTCATTTCGGTACACACTTGGATTTTAGAGGTGCTACAACACTGGTAGACTGAGCTTCTTTGTCTTTGATTAATAAAAGCAAATTCTGACAAAACAGTGAACATTTATGACAAAAACACAATCAACACATCTTACTGCACCATTTTGGCTCTTAATTCATACCATAAATAAGAGCTCACACATTAATTCCTAATGCTTGTCAGGGGGCCGTTGTGGAAGGCAGTATTGGAACACTTTGATTAATAGCCGAAGGAATTCATCATTATGTCCTTGGTCTCCCTCGGCGTCTCGGAATGTCTTAATTGTCTCCATCAATGTCACGGTTAGTCAGGGGAAGCACCTAAGGAGCTGGTTGCTAAACATTTGCTTCGGGAAGAAAAATGGGTAACTAGCAAATTTGAGGGATTTACACTCTTGAACTTTTTCAAATGATAATCTGGGACTACTACATACTGAATTATTTAGTAATTACGTGAACCACAATCCAAAATGCTATTGTGAGTAATAAATAGGTATATTTAAGCTATTTAAGGCCATTTAAATAGTTAATTTTATTCTACTGGACCTTGCTGCTGCTCGTGTCTCTAATTTAGGAGCTTTAGCAATTAGTCGTGCTGCTATTTCTGTTTAATTCCAGCTCTACGGCGTCTGCATGAGAGACAAACTCAGTGCTTTACAGCCAAACCAACAACCTCAACTTTTTGTTTGTACTTTTTGCCAGCTTAGTATTGTTTCAGTTAACATATCTTGCTACAGTTTTGCGGAGAATAGGGGCGATGTATCTACTACACCAAGCACGTTAAACCAGCACAGTGCAACAGCAGTGGTCCCATAACTATTTAATCTGCTCTAGGGGCAATAAGTGTGGAATCAATGCAGGATATCATCACCATAAATGCTTAAAAGCTGGTATCCTCATGTGTGGGAATCTTGATACCTTGTGATACCCAGTATATAAAATAAAAGGTTTTTATACCAGTATTTATTGAATGTTCATGGTCACTGTAGTTAATTTCCATTGTAAATCTTTAACAGTCATTGGATGCTGGTCAACCTCCTACAGAAGTTGGTTCTACAGAGAGATGTTTTCTTTGTTTTTCAGCAAAGATCACCTAACATGAATCCATGTAAACTTCTTCAAAGCTTGCATTTCCCAGCAGAAACATTACAGTGCAGTTTCTCTTTTTTTTTCTAAAACACACAAACCATATTTGAACCACATCAGAGGCCAACAGCATAGCTCCAAAGCCCAGAGCAAAGCGGCCACTAAGGTTAAGAGTTGGACTGTCTGGTGCATGGGTTCAGCTACAGGATCAGCACATCCTCTCCTGTCTCTCTGGCGCCACTGGACACTGTGAACTCTTGATGTGCCTGAATGAAAACACCCACCACACGCAACCCTTATAAAAGGAAGATGTACACCATGCTAGATTCTCTAACACTCCTCGCTGGAATATTCTCAGCCATGTCTGTTCTTCGATGTGTTCAGACGTTAGAAAATAACTGAAGATTTGGTAGCTCGTTCTGTTAAAAGAACACTAAATACGCATTACTGGTTAATTCGATTACTCAGTCTGAAACGTATGAACAAATACCATCAGTTCATCTAGAGAACTGCAAAAAATACCATCAGATCGATCCCTTAAAGTGGCAACATGGGTAAATTACGCTGCAAAACAAAGAGTTATTTCCTTAATCTTTATATTTATGATTATATCACTTATTTTAGCTATTTAGCTCAAACTTATAGGGCAGCTTAAGACCAAAAAATGAAACACACCAACACAAATGAATAACTTAGCCCCTCAGTCTGTGCTGGAGATCTTGAGACTTCAGAGGCTGAGTGAACACCTTGAACTCTTTTGCAGGTTCTTCAAATCATTGCTGCATAAGTTCCTTCATAAGAGCCATTAGGGAGTACGATTGTAATGAAGGGGTTCTCTTGGTCTGCAACAGTGTTTAGGAAAGTGGTTTGTGTCAAATTAACTTCCACATGAATGCCAGGACCCAAGGTTTCCCAATAGAACACTGCCTAGAGCACCACACTGCCTTCCACCCCTAGTTAGATTTGTGACTAGCAGCCACCAGCCACCAGTATAGCAGAGGTGAGGCGACTGTGGAGATGGATAATGACGACGCAGAGAAGCACAGCTCGTATCCCCAAGAGAAATCTCACTTAATGTTCACATCCACATGAAATGGTCTCAGCGACGTGTTCGCACCATCTCTATGCTAAACATCAGTAACTCCACCCTTCCCCTTTTCTGCTACATATTCATGACTCTCGGAAATCAATGATGTGACAGGAAGACTGATGGCCTCCGAGATTAATGCGAGGATGTTTCTAGAGCTGACTAAAAACAGAACAGCGGCAGCCACGGCTGGTCATGTTGCCTGTCCACCTTTCTTACAGCAGACACAATAAAGCTCAGACGGAATATGAACTGAAAACAAACAAAAGAAAGAAAAAGGTGCCGGAACATGAGTGAGCTGCACATTCATTCAGGGGCTGTTAGGATTTCTCGATTACTTGATTTCAAATCAGCTGGTTAACATTTATATTCTCAATGAACTGGCTTAGCGATCATTTTGCAATTTAAAGAAGCATGATCCGTGAAGGTCGTTACAAATACAGGTTTTGAAATTTGAACAATCTCCGTGAGCTGGGTGTTTTAGGAATAAAAAAATAGAGGAAAAAAGAAAACCCAAACCAGCAAGATCTCACAGAAGAGCCTATTTATGGTCCTCTAAAATGTCACATATGACATAAAATAAAATTGTTATACGTGGGTGTATTATTAATCCATTACTCATATTATCAGTAGTGACTATCATAATGTCTAGTATTGCAACCAAAAACTGCAAGAAAATTACTGCGCATGAAAAATGTGAACTTTTTCCAGAAATGCTCTTCCAAGCGAAGGCCTAATAAAAGCATTTCAATGTAATGATGCAGTGCACAGCTATGATTAAGCTCTGTCTTGCTGTGCCACTGGTTCACCACTCTCCCAGAACGCTAACCCTGTTTGTGTGGTAAACAGCTATATCTGAAATAAATGGCGTTCAGGAAAATGTGCTTCCAGCATCCAATCACAGATGCTTTTAAAGCAAACGTGCCTCATATTCAAGACAAGGAACAATTATTCTTAACAGAGAGACGGCAACCTTTGCAGAAACTGTATCACGAGTCTGTGGCTTCTGGAAGAGGTCCAGATGCCCTTTTTTTAGTCAGTGATTGAGCATCTTTTGTAGTTGGCCGAGACAGCAGGAGTTAGCTTCGCCCGGTTTCACACATTAGATGGCTGGCAGGATTGGCAGCCTCCTCCTCAAAGAAAATTATTACATCACCGAACTGCCACCAATGCGTAACACTCAAATGCGTCCGAGGTGGGGTGTATAGTGTATAGTCCCCTGAGCACAGCATGGCTCCGTTTTCATGACCCTTCACAAAAGACTCGGTCTCCCAGTCAAAACACGTCTTCTTTGTACCATGTTAAAGTTGGCACTTGCGGATGAATTTGGTTCTTCTAACAATAGTCTTGGGCCTTTGTGATAGATATGTATGCTTGCTGAATCTAGCCAAGAAGCTCAATGATGGGAACGAAGGGAGACAGCAATAGGGGGTGGGCAGAGAAGGCAACGCCTGGAAAGAGTGGGATGGGGGAAGAAACCAGTATCCATTATTAATGAGAACCAACTGTGAGGATAGAAGGATCTAATGTGGTCTGATAGTAGAGGTCCTGCCCAGTAGCAACAAAGACAGGATCTGTCATTATTGAGGCTTTTTAACTGCCACAAACATCTTTTTCTCATGTTTCTACCTGTTATTCTTTCACCATCATGTAATTACCAAACCAGTGATTTCAGATTTAGATGGTAGACTGTCTGTTTTTTGCACTGTGTTAATAAATAAGGTGCTGGGAATCCCGAGTTTCTTAACAATGGCCTCATCAGTAGATCGCAAATTCAATCCCTCATGATGCCACAGCCTTCCATGGAACAAGGGAGCATAACTGGCCTGCCTCCACGCAGGCATCCATTAGCTGTCTTAACAGAACAGTAACCCGCCACGAATTCGGTTCAGAACCAAACCGTTTCTTAGAACTGAACTACTAATTGTAAAAACCCCTGCAAATTTGCAAAAACTGCAGGTATTCTACACTTATAATTATAATTGACTAATTTTGTAACATAAATATTAATGTAAATATAGCTACATTTCCATATAAAATAAAATTGTATACATTTTTTGGTACTGTCGAGAGAACAAAAAGAAGCCGTGTCTTTGGGTGGTGAAATACCGCTGGTTTGAAAATAGCCGATTCGAGAACGCTATTTTATGTAAAAGGTTTATCTTTTACATTTTTTGAGGGGAACTGTATTAAGGTTACTTTACAATGAAAAAGTGTCTTGGCACTTTTCGTATCACATCACAAAGTTGCAATTTTTCACAATTCACTCTTAGAACGTAACCCCCATGAATGTAGGGGGTTTGCTTGTATTGGCAGTCAGTCCTTGGGCAAGACTCCTAATGCTATAAACTCCATGTTCCACATTACACATTTAAAATAAGGCTGCATTCTAAGTCACTCTAGATAAGAGCATCTGCCAAATGCATGACAGTTTCTTTGAACCATAGAACCAAAGACCCATCAGGAACCTTGATTTTTAAACCTATATGTGTAGACAATACATTTCATAAGAATAAATAGTTCCATGTTCATTAATCACATGTAATGTAATCCAACATAATGTAAATCTGTTTATAATAGGCATCTGGAGACAATGGGATTCAGCTGTGTGTGTCAAGCACTAGACCAGCAACGGCATCACCATGGCCAATCTAATACAATTAACCAACCTGAGGTTTGGGGTGGGTGACAGCAGATGATGAAGTGACAAGAGCCCCAAATTGATGAATGGAAGGCAAAGCACACACAGAGCAGAGCAGAGCAGAGAGGAGGAATAAGTGAAATGTTGACTGTGCTGAGTCCAGTCTGAGATCAGAGATGGAAAAGCTGGAGACATGAACAAAAAAAAGAGCGTATGCAAGCCCAGCAGGCAGCGGTTTAAAATGTGCCCCCTGGGACTTCAGAGGACACAAACGACCCACAAATGATCCCTCATTGGTCACACGGCATATTCCATCCCAGCTCCCTCCCCCAGTCTCCTTCGTACAAGCCTGACATGCCATCTCAACAAAATACTGCAAAGCGTTGAATTGAAATTCAAACAGGAGATCAGAACCACAAGGCAATATTTTCATGGCATTTGAGGGACGTTCTCTGTAGCCTTTAACATCACACAGCTAAAATAACTTATTTGCATTTTATATGTTTGCAGTAGCAGTTGTGAAGTGTGCAGACAGTTGTAAGGACTAGGGACCTATAAACAGAAAGCCAGTGATCTTTCTGCGGACAACAAAAGCAAACCCATCTTCAGGCATTACCTGGATGTGCAGGACCTTAAAAATCGCCTGCATCATTTGTGAAGAGCAATTGGAAGCAAATGGAGGCAAAGCTGGAAATTATATTACAGAAGGTTTACCTTGTGTAACTCAATTGCAAAGGTTGATGAAGCTCAACTTGAATCAGCTCCAGCGCTAGCAGAGAGTCCAAAAATCAATCCGTTTATAAATACGCAGCATCGGACATACAATTCATCCTGTGTTAATCTCATTCCCAAGGCTACTGGGCTGAATACACTTACACAGTTGGATCTCCTCGAACTTCACATCACATCCATATTTAGTCCTGGGGACAGATTCACAAAAGCGCCTCAAGAAAGATTAAAATTCAACTGCTATTTATAAGCTTTTTAAGAATTCTTTACTTCTTTACTTTTAACAATAACCTTTAAGAACAATTGCAAAAACAAGCAATTTTATAGCAAAAATGATGTTCTTAAATATCATCCTAACGTTAAGACTGTCTGCCAGTGCTGATAAGGCAAGCTTCTAAAAATGTCTAAGGACCTTCTCGAAAATTTAAAGGTCCTTGCTTTCTAATTTTGGTTTGTTAAATTTATTTGTTCAACTTTGCTGTCCTCAGGCACTGAGTAGATAAAACTGAACAACCAATTAACACAGTTCATTCAAATTTAAACAAAAAACAAACACACACACACACACACACAAAATCTAAACATGCTCCAAAACAAACTACCAAGTTCCTACATAACAACATAAGACTTTAACCAGTGAATTTCTGAGAAGTTCTGTTTTGTTTCTCCCCAGGAAATTCATACAAGACCATTATGGGCTGTGCCTGCATTAAGCCTAGTCCTGGACAATGTTTTCCTTTTACTGGAGAATTTCCATTCAGAATGCTGTGTAGTCTGAGACTGGGTTTAATCCCTCTGTGCAAAACCAGTCCTTTGTGCTTGCTTTAAGACTCTTCAAAAGTGTTTTCTTGGGAAAGCTTTTGAGAGGCTGGCCTCAGGTCCATATTTGGTACTCTGTGGTGTTCTTATGAGCAGAGCTAAAGACATAAAGAGGTTTTAATGAGCGGGTTTTAAAAAAAGTAACATGAAGAATCACAAGAAATGTAAAAATAATTCTTGCCCACAAGTAACTCAAACACAACATGGAAGGTGACAATACTACAGACTGTCTAAATGCCACCCAGGAACCAACAAAGAAAGCCTGGCACTCCTTCATTCCAGGGAGAAAGTATAAAGGACTAAAGGAGGTAAGAAAGAAAAATCTGCTTGGACTTGACTGTTCCCTCATTACTTCTCTGGTATTTTAGTCGAGAGACAATCTATCTTTTGAGCGAGTGAAAAATAAAGTCAGAGCGCAGTTCGGCTCTGCGGTCCTCTTCATTTCCTGCTTTTATTATCATTACCACTAAGCCCATTCGTACCAGTGAAATGGACAGGGGGGTAGTATTTACTCAATGTGGACAGACATGAGGCCCTGGCTTACAAACGGCTTCCATTTCACTCCCCCCCCCTCAGGAAATCTTATCAATACGAGCCACTGCTGCGCCGACCAAAAACCACAGCACTCAAATCACCAACTTTAATTAAATACAAGTGAATGGGATAAAATGGCCCTTCATCTGCAACAAAGTGGAAAGAATGAATAGGAAAGTCTTTAATAAAATACAAATCATTTACTGATTATGGGGTTGAGCGATACAGGCAACTTTTGATTCGGCTCAAAGTTTTATACTAGGCATGCGCCGATTGCAACTTTCTGATTCTGATTACCGATATTTTTGTAAGTGTGATCAGCTGATATCGATTTTTCCGATACCAAGGAAACAGCAAATTAGAGCTGCTGGGTTTCAACTTTTTTAACATGGTAGTTGCTTTCCCTGTTTACAGGATACTTTTATAATAGTGACATATGACAGTGGCAGCTCTACAACAAATACAAACAAAAATCGAATTTCCTTTAATATAAAGCTTTTTTCATAAAATTTCTTTACAAATTTAAATAAATAAAATGTAATAAATAAACTCCCCAAAAAAAGGTCGGCTTGAAATCGGCAATAGGCGTGAGTGATCAGGCCAAAAATCGGCCGTTTCCAATCACTGGCCGATCGATCGGTGCATCCCTACACTTATACACAAAAGAATTTGATATTCATTCAAGATTTAGAATGAAATCTGAATGACGAAGAATGATGACTATTCAGGGGTTCAGGACATGAATGTGTTGCACTGCGTTGTTTGGCACTTGTTAAACTCTATAAACAATGCAGGAACATCAAAAACCATAATTAGTGGTCTTGATGTATTCTGTCACATTTTTGAGTTGAGATTTTGCAATATTGATTACTTTACACCCCTATAGCTAACAGCACAGGCCAACAAACCCAGATTACTGATAAAACAGGCCACAAACAGAGAGTGTGAAAACATTTGTATGGAACAGAGGTCTGGTTTCCTATCTGATAGTGCTCAGATCTGGGCTGGGTATGGGCCCATTTTTCTCATGCATTGGCTTGGGTCTGTATTATGAGTTTAGGATACTAGTTTTTTCCAGGTGGATGTTTCAGCCACTCAACCCACTTCTCTTTGGTCTAAGGTTGGGTCAGGGTTTCAAATTAAGAAGTACAAGACTGGCTTGGTTTGGGTTTCAATTTCCTACCCATGAAATGTAACCTGTGGTTGTAAAGTATGCGGAATTCAGTAATCGTCCAGTTTTACACGGATCAGGAGTCGTGGATTGAGTCTCACACAGATTTTTTAAAAGAACCACACTCAGTTTTACGCGGAAACGCAGAAACTGCAATGTCCTCCAAATTTTTTGCTTTTTTTGTGGCAATAAATATATTTTTTTGGATGTTTTCACACAAGGGGACTCTTCTACGAATTCCACACCAGGGTGGAAGCACTCTGCAGTTTGACTGAGACATTTGTATTTTTTGCCCGGTTAGATCAGTGATCATTCCCCACTCACCTCGCCGCGGTGTCCCAATACTTTTGTCCCACGACCGTGGGCAATTTAAATATTAAAAGGCGAATACAAGTTTCCCTCAACATTTTCTTTAAGGGAATGCAGTCTAGGACAAAAACTAACTAGAGAGTTTGCATGAAGGACACATGGCAGGCTGCTTTAAAGTGTGTGCTGGACGCCACTCAGCTCAAGGCGGACTGGCAGGGTCAGGCAGTCGGCCTCTCATTAGAAATTAATTACCACTGTAGCCAGCGTGGGGCTGAGGTACAGTCACTGTGTGTCTAAGCCTTTACCCAGGGGGGGCACTTAAACCCCTGACCCCCCTCCTTCGGGTAGGCAGTGCGTGACACCAACCTGGCTGAGAATCACTGGCCTGCCAGGCTAGGAATGCAGCGGCCACCAGCCTGTGGGGTGGGCTGGTGTGGGTGGGCCCCTTGAGCCGGCCAGTGGAAAGATAACTTCATCTGTCCGTTACTATCCTGTATTTTAAACCCTTTTGGAGCTGCCTTTATAAGGCTAGCTGAATAGCACATAAAGGATGTGCAAATCTAACACTTACCTACTCTTAATAATCAATAAAATGAACAAAAGTACATATGCATTATTTGATCCCATGTTTTCAGGTATGATGTGTACTTCCATTCATTTCTAGGAAGCGTCTGAGAAAGCATAGCAAGCTCCTAGCAAAACCCTAACAGCTACCAGGAACACTACAGCAACACAAAGGGCCACTTATCAACATTACAGCAACGGATCTAATACACCACAGCAGAAGCCAAGGCCATCGGAGATAGCAACCATGTAACAACACCTGAACATCACCACCGAACTGATAGATCTATACAATCAGTATAGATCAAACAGAACAGACTATTTCACCATTTCTGAATAAACCACACTGCCTTGCTTTCAAATTAAAGTGAAGAAGTTTCGTCCACTTTAATGACGGTATATCAATTCCCGTTGAATTCATTCTTGTTTGCTATATTATATGCTATATATTTTATTCTGTTTGCTACTCTATTTTCAGCTATGTTGTGTATTTTAGTCAAATTTGTCAGTATCTGAGAACACTATTTACCCAACACCCAATAACCAGTTAGCAACAATCTAGCCACGGCAACACCCTAGTAGAACCCGAGGAACCAGAGAGATACAACCCCGTACTCATTTCTGAACATCACCACCAAATTGCTAGAACTGTACCGCCAGAACTTTTGTACAACCGGCATTTTCTTCAGGAAATGCACTTTTATTTCACCATCTCTGGATAAAGCGCGGTACCTTGCTTTGGCTCAATTAAAGCGGAGAAGCTTTGCTCCAAGTTCATCATCACGCTTTCCCTAATTATACGTCCATATTAATGACAGAATATCAGTTCTTATTGAATCATTTCTGAGCACATTAAAAATGGGTCATGATTCAGGAAATCAGAGTAATTACTTTCAGTTAAAACTCTTGAGTGTGTGTGTGTATGTGTGTGTTTCATTTCATGGGCTCTCTTCCTGCCTTGTAGATAGACAACCTCATTAGGGCTATACAGTAACAGCTGGTTCCTTCTTAATGACATCCCGCCTCATCAAAAACACGTCCCCCCGGGTTTCATCATACAAGTGTCCAAGGGTCCAGTGCTGGAATGCCAGGTCCACTCTGCAGGTGCTCCTGCCGCCTTTGTCCTCTGCCTCCATGCGGTTTAAAATCTAATTCAGCGCGGGTCAGAGGTCGAGGCTTGTGGGTCAGATGCCGAGGAGCCAGAGAGAGAATGAACAGCTGGTTTCCATCAGCTCTTCGCTCATAGCCTTCGACCAAAAGAAAGTCTTCGGGTCTCATTGTGTATGCACAGCAGAAGCCTGACCCCAGCCCGCCACAGAGGCTGCACAGGGCCCTTGATGGTCCCATAAAAACCAGCGAATACGGCACCTCTTTACATGGCTTGGAGGCCTTGAAGCAACTCTGTATTTTTAGTATGCATTCAGAACTCTCTTTAGGGTGAAATTGGCACAAATAAAAAATGAAGCTGTGTGCAAACTACAGAAAAGCAGGGAAAAAGCAATGATGAGTCTGAGGTACCTGAAGCAAACCCTTCATATACATACATTCAAACGGCAATGTTTGGGCGAACCCGGTTCAAATACACGATTTTTAAAAGTAAAAAGTGCACCCTCTACAGAAAACATATTTATGCACGTTTTTTAAACTGCTGACTTTAACATACGAGTGGAAAAATAAACCGTGAAATATGACCAAAATACACATTTTTAATTCTTTTTTCCAATGTCTTAAACTCAGCAAATACATAGACATCGTGTGCTTCCTTTGCAGAATTTTTTTTTTAATTATTTATTTCAGTATATTCCCTGGGTTATTTTATTATTACTCACTTCCTTACTAATCTATTAATCATCATCGCCTATGCATGCATATATTTGACTGGGGGTGTTCACACATTTGCATAAAAATTATTATAAATTATTATGGGATTCAGCAAACTACTGAGGGATTCTGAAAGGGATCATCCTTTATAGCCTGGTTTCTCAACCACTGGGCTGGGGACCATCAGTGGGCCGTGAAGGCTTTTGATTGGGTCGCGAATCTAAAATCGATACAGGCCATTGGTCCACAATTGGTTATTTAATATCACCTAATGTAGCCAAGTGGGCCTTGCCAACATGCTGTGATAGATAGGTGAGCCTTGACGTCGAAAAGGTTGAGAAGCATTCCATTATAGCAACACCAACAAATGCAATTAAATAGTTACACCAATTTACAAACTGAACTACATTTACATGGTAGTCTCAACTTTGCTCTCGTGACTATTTCTGTTTATTTCATGGTCAAAAAACAGGAAAAACATGTTTTCGTATTAAATCTAACCTCAGAAAAACTTTCAAATAGAAAGACTATAGAATCACTTTGGTCAGCTTCACTGCTTGTTACAATGTGCCACAAATATGTAATTAATATCTTTACACCATGCTTTAGTTATTTTCAGCCTACAACTTCTAAGGCTCAATGCCAAGAGCAGGAATAACAATCAAATGCTTTGGTTGCAGAGGCTTCTAAACAGGCCTGTGCCATAGACAGGCACTCATAACTTTTTGTGTGAAATGTCTGAACTTGTTGGCAAAAGTAAACAGCAATCGCTGGAAAAAAATAAACAGAGATGCGCTCAGACAGGGCTGCAATATAATTGAATTTTACTCTGCAAACCTCTTAGCATTGCATTTATCCCTAAGCAAGCGCCGCGAGACATGAGAAATTTCATTACATGACAGCTGCGCATTAAAGAGGCTGTAATGTTCACTCCCTCCAGGCTCTCTGACCTCTAATAGCTCCTTCAGGATCTGCTCCGAGCGGTGATTCTGTAGCCAGAGAGGACGGCACACAAAAACACTCCTGTCAACATCAGCACTTTCAGAGAGCAGTGTCACCTTGGACATGGTCTCTCAGTCTGGTATAGTTAGTCCTTCCAGAATAGTGAATACAAACATATGTATTCAATTCAATTCAATTCAATTTTATTTATATAGTGCTTTTAACAATGGTCATTGTCACAAAGCAGCTTTACAAAA
>JBBPDH010000036.1:3317663-3329038 GCA_037974565.1 Clupeocharax schoutedeni | reverse complement strand
TGTAAGACATCTGCTCTTGTGACCTTAAGCTAATGCTAACTAGGGGCAAATTAGCTTGAAATCGTCAACCCTGTTACAGTCAGTCCTGTTACTTTTCCAGAGTAACAGGAGTGATTAGGTTTGACTGTAGTCACACAGTTTTAAAAGTTTATTTAAATACACTGCCCTCCATAAAAATGTGAAAAGACTTAAAATAAATATAGTAACCATTTTGTCCGTTACAGGGTTGACAGATAAATCATATCATGAAGTAGAAAACACATCATAACATTAATAAAATAAATAGCCTGAGATGGCAGCATAAAATCTATTGACATTTTAGAATGTCTTCTTTCGAGATATATTTAAAAAATTGAGAAAAAAAAATGAGTTTAAAGCTGAAAATATACCGATTTCGTGGAATGACCCATATAATACTGGGGAAAGATACACTATATGGACAAAAGTATTGGGACATAGAGAATATAGACTTTAATATGGAGTTGATCCTTTGCAGCTGTAAGTATCCACTCTTCTTGGAAGGTTTTCCACAAGATGATGTAGTTTCTGTGGGAATTTATGTCCATTCATTCTGTAGAGCATTTATGAGGTCAGACACTGATGTTAGAGGAGAACATCTGGCTCACAATCTCCGCTCCAGTTCATCCCAAAGGTGTTGGTTAGGGTTGAGGTCAGGTAGGGTTAGGGGTGTGGCCAGTATGTCTTTATGGAGCTCACTTTGACAAAGTCATGGTGGAATAGAAAATGCTGTTCCCCAAATACTGTGCCCAAAGTTTTGTCCAAAATGTCTTGGTATGGTAAAGGATTCACTGGATGTAAAGGGGCCACCGGAATTCAATACCTTTGTCCATACAGTGTATTTGACTAAATGAATAATTATGCAGCATCCAATTGTAAATACCTTCCATCTCCCTGTGAATTCTTTCTTAAGGTTTCGGTCTTGCCCAGGTCCCCAGACGACATGGTTTTGTGCATTCTCTTTTGTGGCTCAGTGGGTGTGGATGGCTGAAAAATGACAGTTCATTTAAAAATTTGAGGAGATCAGAGTTGCAATTTCATCTTGGGGACAGCATTAAAAAAAAAAAAAAAAGTAAAATTACTTTTATAAAAGACAGTCAGGAATATGTCATTTTTTCCCCAAATATGGACAGTACTGAGACAGAGACCACCCTCTCATTTATTTAATTTCCAGTCATTTTTCAGCATAACAGAAATGAAAAAAGCAGAAATTAAACACAAAACGACTCAAAAATATTAAATCTAATAGTATCTAATTTGTCCACTCTGTACTTCGCTGCACTCCACCCCTACCCTCATTCAAATTTCTGATCCTGAAATCAACAAATAGTTTTCATTTCTGGGAAAATTTCTGTCCATCCTTCCACTGTGAGAAGATAAGAAGAACATTTGCACAAGAAAAATGGTACATCTGTGATAAAGTATGCTTTATGAACAGAAGAATACATTTGTAGTTGGAATTACTTGGAATGTCTAACCAAGAACTTAAAGGTGTTTACAAGAAATACGAAAAAATATCCCTGCAGATTTCTGCAGAAAAACTAAAAGCTTGACTCACAAAAAGCTGTGATAAGACAAAGAGTGAACACAGAAAATACTGGAACGTTTTGTACTATTTAAGTTTTTGAGGTTTCTGTGCAATTTTCTGCTATTTGTCCTGATGCTGAACATGAATAACTTCAATTTAATGGGTGATTTGACAATAAATAAAAGGAAGGGTGGTCTGTATTATGTGAAAATCTTCTGAAGACAATACCTCTTGGAAGCACATTCACACAACTAATGTTGAAGTTTGAACAATAAAACTGCGAGTACGAACGGGAACACTTACCAGCACAATCAGATAAACAGTTTGTTACAAAAAGTAACAGAGAAGTAAAAGACAAAGTAAAAGAAGACAAGATAAGCAACGGTGAGCGGCAATGAAAACATTTACAGAGTGAGGAAACGGCCAGGGTGGCCGCAGACGTTCTGCACCTCGCTCTGAGGCGAGGCTCTACTGGTGAGAAAGAGAGAAAGCTGGTGCCTACAGCATGCAGTGATCATTAAAACAGGGTGACGCTTTTAGAAGAATCTGCGGACAGCAGAGTTTCGCACTGTGGAATGCAGGCAACCTGAAGCTACAGTGGCTGTTACCGTCTATTCTAGTGCAATAATCAGAATGTGAAGCGCGGTGTGGGTTAAAGTGCAGTCTTTTTCATTTCTGAAGGGAAAACACACTTCTGAGACGGGTTCTCCAGATCTGTGTGGCTGTCAATACTATAAAAGATTTCGTACTACAATCAGTTTCATTCATTAAACCAACCCAATGTTATTCGAATGAAAAACTATTACTAGTATTGAGTTGCTGTAAAAATAGGATTGTTATGACTAAACCCAAAACAAATTGAATGACTATAAATGCCCAAATGCAATAAAATGCTTTAAATCAGGTACATGCGCAACTACGTATTTCCCTCTATAATGCAGGGACATGCGCACAGAAGCAAAGGAACACATGCAAATTACAGAAAATATGGTTGCCATCACAGATGAGGACGGTTTTCAAAAGGTGTTTCCCATCGGACAGTAGACATTGTAGAATCTACAGTGCTGCAGCTTTCTTAGTGGTGAGTATAGAGGCCTATCAGGAGGTTCTGGAGGGGTTAGCTGTAGAGAGAGGTCACGCTGTTGGGTTGGGCCTGCTTAAGGGGTAGCGTGGACCAATTGAATTACCATTTCAGAGTCACTGTGACACGCCTCTAGTGTCAAACCCTCTGAGTCCTGCTTGGGGAGGGGTTGGCCAAGAGACAGAGGGGTCTCATCATACTCTTCCTCCTCTGACTCCCCCTCCCCCGGGGCATTTGAACCGCGGGTCAGGAAGTCTGAGCGTGTCCGCGCCATGCGGGCTTTTTTATGGCCTGGTCTGCCGACCTGATCAACCAAACAATAACAAGACAAGTATAAAAACGCTCCTCTGACAAGATGTCCCCCACCCCCTCCCTGTGCAAAGATGTTTACCACAAATGTGTGTGATGTTCCTGTGATCCAGAAGACCCTTGTTTTACAATATTACATTACATACAAAAATGCACAGAAAAGCAAAAATAATACAATTTCTTTGGGCTTTTGAAAAGCTACCCCTACTTGGCAAGGGTTAGTGGTGTCGAATGTGAGATTATGGTTTATTTTCCTCACCTCGCGACCTTTCTGTGCTTTCAAGGATTTGAAATCTGAGGGGGCGGCCTCTTTCTGAACTCCGGGTGACTTCCTTTGACTGGAGAATTCCTTGTCAAACCTGCAAGGCATTTGTTAAGGTTCCATGAAATTAGTTTCTCGGCAAAGAAGAGTACAATTGTGAATGACGGCACCCTATAGGGAGTCAAAAGCTTCACACTTACTTTGAGAAGGAAGCCTTGTCTTTAGGCGAGAAGAATATATTCCCAGGCCTCTCTCCCATGTTGATGTTAACACTTGGTGTAGGGGGCTTCTTATGTGGGCTCCCTCTAGCCGTACCATCTCGAGACTCCAGGGTCAATTTGGGGGCCCATCCATCAGGCACGGTTCGCTTGTCTTTCGGCCTTTCTCTCACTGTGGAGGGTGCAGCCTGTTTGACCTGAGCTCTTGGCGAACCTGAGATGAGATCCAGCTCAGGCTGGGCTATGGGAGCTCTTTCTGCGACGACTGAGCTGCATCTGTCTGCGGCTCCTCCAGAGCCCTCCAGCCTGCTCTGCTCTATCCTCTGCAGGGCCTCACCCCTTTGCTTCTCAAACATCTCCCGCTCGTATTGGGCAAAATGCTTGCGCTGCTTCTCCAGGATCTCCTTCTGCTGGCGGATCTGCTCCATCATTTCTTTCTCGTTCTGCTGCTGCTGCTGCTTCCGTCGCTCTTGCTTCTCCTCATTCAGCTTCTCCAGTCTCTCCAGCACAGCCAGGTTCCCACCCCCATCGGCCTGAGCAGGGCTGGGAGGCTCGCTGGTCTGAGCAGAGCTGTCTCTGACTTCTGGGGACTTGTTCCCTTCATTCAGGAAAGATTCCTTCTGCATGCTGATAACTACCACCACTGGTCTTCGAGAAGACTCCCTTCTGTCTTTCAAAGACTTTGCGGGAGCCTCAGGCAGTGTGCTGGAGGATGCTGTACCCACACTAGGCTTTGCGACTACAGAGCTGGACTCTACTGGAGGGACGTAGAAGGTTGGAAGAGAGTTCTCCAGTTTTGGAAGCACAGGCTGAGCTGCTGGTTCTTTTTTAGGACTTTCAGGTACAAGGGGTTCTGGTGGAACAACCGATTTAGGGCTGGCACAGAATGCGTCCTGTTCTTCTGGTGCTGAAGTAGGAGAGCCAAGGTCCTCAGCTTCAGCATATGGTGCCCTGTCTTTGGGATAGTCATCCATGCTAAGTAGCTCAAAGCTGCCTTTGGAACTCTGGCTGTCTGGGGTGCCCTGAGGAGACTGGATGCTCTCACTGGGCAGCTCTATGGACCAGCGTCTCTCCTCAAACTCCTGGGTGGACCGTACCTTCAACAGCTCCAGGCTGAACTTCGCCTGCTCCAGCTCCCGCATCCGCCGGCTCTCCCTCTTGGCTCGCGTCTTCTGGTTGGAATCGTCCAGAGTCCGCGCTCTCTCTCGCACCACCACCTGCGCCAGGGTTCTTGCTGCTTCTTCTTCTCCTCCTCTTACCTGCATCTCCTCCAAGGCCTCCCTGTGTGGCTCCTCCTCAGAGGCCTCGGTCTCACTGAGGCGCTGCAGGCTCCTCTCTCGCTCGTCACAAGAGCGGTCCTCCCATGTGCTCAGATCCAGACCCATGATTCTTAGCTTCTCTTCCTCTGGAGACGGGCCTATCTGTCCATTCAGTAGCTGGGTTTCCTTCAGCTTCTGCTCTCTTAGTTCTCTGAACCTACAGGTTTAAAAGAAGTCAGAAAGGCAGTTGCAGTAAACAACCTCCTCAGGCGAGAGACTGCACACATGTCCATCTGAATACTAAACAAAATTTAAAAAGCTGGAAATTAAATGCTATGTTTTTGCTAAAAAGAACAGCACCCTGGCCACTCGGGTGTGGAACTCTGAGACAATTCTACACTTTCCCCCCAACACACAGCTCATACTTAGTGCTGGAGTGTTTGTGTAACATTAGCAATGAACGAATCAGGAGATTTCTGCTTGGCTGACTACCAGTAAGACCTGGGCATGAACAAGCTTAGGTCTTGGATTGGATTGATCCAGCTCATTTTAGGGTCCAACAAACTGCCTGCATTATTAAGTAATATGGCTAAACAAAGCAGCCCTCTGTAGTGAGGGCGGTAGCTTACCTCTGCCGAGCCAAACAGCCCCTGCATGCTGCTTGGAGCAGAACGACCATGCGTCGTTGCTGGAGGTAGTGCTCCCTGGCCTTGTGGCTTCTCCAGGCAGCCTGGATTGTGAGAGCAGCTCGACCCCGTCGATAGCAGCATACTCTCCAGTTTCTCTGGATGACCAGTACAGCTTCTCGCCACAGGAGGAACCTGCGGCGCTCCCAAAACCCTCTCCAGGCTGACTGAATACACAGTGCTGCTCCCTGCTGGACATTATGATCGTACTCTAACTCGTCCCTCCGCCTGGCCTGGCAGCTCCGCCACCAGTCCTGCACATGAAAGCCAATACAGTGACTTTTGGTAAGTGACAGCACCAAATAGGTGCAATGTTTCAGCCGTTAACTTTTCCAGCGTTGTGTCAGAAATGCAAACATTTTGAAAATGTTGAAAATTATTCGATTTTGCCACAGATTCTTCCAGCAGTGCTTAAAATTATAAAAATGATTTCATTTGTTCACGTTTGACGTTATAAGAACACTTTTCTCAAGAGGGTTTATGCAGGCTTTCACTGCCAATAGCATATATACACTGTTTATATTTCACAGGTCCTTCCTCCGCTTCAGATTTCTGCATCGTATTTCTGTATTTATTTTTGTTCCATCAAGAAAAGCTCCTTGTTTCCGTGGTACTCTTTCATGAGTGGTCCTCTTTTATAAGCAGGAACTAAGCTGCTGATTCTAAACCTCTTCTCTAAATGACAATAAAGTAAACTTCCCCAAAACGTTTCTTAATGTCACACATGGATGGAAATGACCAGAAAATCAATACAATTCAACCAAAGTACTGAATAAACAAAACACTGGCTGTACAAAGCAACTGAGAAAGATCTTCAAGAATCTTCCGTAGACGAAATACGAAAGTAGAGAGGCAGTAGCGGTACCTGTATGAGGCAGGCGGCCTCTCTCATTCTCAGGAAATTCTTCCTCTCCAGCAAGGCTCGGAAACGGCGCTGGAGACAGACAATCCTCCTCAACACCTCCTGATGGAGCAGGTCCTGCAGCCGCTGCCGCTCCACCTCACGCAGGAATACCTAACACACACACACACACACAACCAATACCAGTCACATTCCAAAGTGAATGCAACTCAGTCTCTGAGAGCCCTACTAATAAAAGTGTCAGTGTGTCATCCTACAGGCATCAAGAAAGCTACAAAGCTTTGGCTTGTAACCGATCGCTTTTAATAATCTCTTAGTTCTTTTTGCAACTAATAGACAATGACTAACAGATCATATTATGCTCTTTTACTCTTTTTAAATGGTATAAAAATTCAGAACTTCTTGGCAATCACTCTTATGTAGTTTCATTAAAGAGAGCTTGTAAACAATAACAAATGAATTCTACAATAACAAGGAGCTGACTGTTAGGAACTATTAATACTCATCATCAAATCATTTAAGCATTTCTGGGGATCCTTACAAGTTTTAAACCTCTCGCAGTTCCGCACTGTCCTGTGTACCATTTCATGCTATTGGGAACATTGGGGTGTTCTAAAACTTTTGACCGGTAGTGTGTATGCATGTTTTTTTTTTCAGGATCAAAGTGAAACTGGAAGAAATAAGGCTGCAAGGCCGTGACTGGTCATGATATCTCTCACATACAGTACAGGCCAAAAGGTTGGACACACCTTCTCGCTCAATGTGTTTTCTTTATTTTCATTGTAGATTCTCACTGAAGGCATCAAAACTATGAATGCACACATGTGGAGTTATGTGTGGAGTACTTAACAAAAAAAAGGTGAAACAACTGAAAACATCTTTTATATTCTGGTTTCTTCAAAATAGCCACCCTTTGCTCTGATTACTGCTTTGCACACTCTTGGCATTCTCTCGATGAGCTTCAAGAGGTAGTCACCCGAAATGGTTGTCTAACAGTCTTGAAGCAGTTCCAGAGGTGTTAAGCACTTGTTGGCCCCTTTGCCTTCACTCTGCGGTCCAGCTCATCATCAAATCATTTAATCATCTTACTATGTTTGAACCATTTGCCTTTCGGTCTGGTTCCTTCTCGAACAGTGTATTTTTGCTAAAGTTTAAGTATGAAATGTCTTCATGCATTGTAGTGTTACACTGCCCAGATAGCTCTGTCAGATAGCTCTACCGTAACAAGTGTCTGCTATGTACTATACTAGTCTTCCTTTCTATCCCAGCGGTATAGAGGCCTAATCAATGATATAGCAGTGATGTATATTTTAAATTGTTTGAATTTCTTTATTTTCTTTGTGTAGCGTATTTTCTTTGTATAATTATATGGTGCTACATTTTGTGATTTTTTTTTAACTTGTTTCTGTCTGCGTGGTCAAATAAAAGAATAAAGAAATATTAGATTGTGTTTAGGAGTCATACCATAGTGTGGCCAACTTGGAAGCCATCGGGTGTTTGCTCCACCTGGCAGAGGTAGCGTCTGATGTCCTCCTGCGTGGGCCGTAAATCCTCGGGTAGCATCACATGAAAGTGACGGACAAAGTCCTGACGGGCAAACAAGAAGAAAGCAAAACGATTAGAGGGGCTTTTGTCTGCTTCTGAAATATCTCCCCCATCTGGCGCAGCATTGGATATTAGACATATTCAAAGCCGTTATGATGACTGAAAAAACATTTTCCCATTCCAATAGGGGAACATAGGCCCACTTCTGTGTAAACTGTAGGGGGTATGGGGGAAAGTATGGGAAATTGATGCTCTGTGTATGTAATTATTCCAGGCCACATTCATTAAGAGACAATGCAGAGGCTGTGTAGAGGGTCAGACTGCCAAGGTGAGCACACTGTCCAGACATTCACCAATAAAGGCTGCATCCCACTCATACCCTGGGGGAATTACTGGAGAAGAAGACAGTTTAATACGGTTATTGAGGAGTCACTTGGCCACGAGGCTGAGGGGACTTCCAGCTGTAAAACGCTCTTTATAAAGCATAGTTTCACTTAAAAAATCTGTTTGGCTAAACCGCCATGTTCAAAGCCATTAGAGAAATACCCCTCTTCTGTTCCTGGAATCATTTTTGACCATTACGATGCCTGGCAACCAGACATTACTGTGCCTCCAGGAAGAACCATTTATGTAATAAACTTCTGTTCATTCAGCATTGGTGTGCTTTATTTTTTGTTGTAAAAGCTGTGTGTGATCACTGTAGTTTGTACTATATACAGGACAGAAAGAACCAGCTTTATGTCATTAACATTCATCACCTTCACATTTAAGTCATGAAGCAGCATGAAATGATGGCAACAACAACCCAGCACTTGCCGACCACACCTAGGCAAGGAAGAGGTCAAACTGGAAACAGTGATTTGAGCCTTGGATACCATGGTCACGATTAGACACAGGAAATGATATAACCCTTATACACCCTTTAGCAGAGGGGGAAAAAGTGAATGGCTCATACTAATACACTTTTCAGCAGTCACTGAATGTCTCTGTGTGTGTGTGTGTGTGTGTGTAGATATATGCGTGTTTTTTTTTCCCAAATGAAACTGGAAGAAATAAAGCTGCAAGGCTGTGACTGGTCATGACATCTTTCACATATATACTCATATAAGCATTGTCTTCTGAGATTTCTGATTTAGTGTGCATTTGTATGCCCACACACACACACACAAACACACAAATAAATATATATATATATATGCTGGCCCGTTAACGGCGTTAACGCGCGAGATTCTTATCGCGCGATAAAAAAACATCCCCGTCAACGCCCCTCCCCCGTCCACACTACGCATATATTTGTATGTATATATATGTATGTATATACACATAATATACACATACATACACACTGAATCAGAAACCTTTATCTCAGAAGGCAATGCTTATATGTACATACATGTGAGAGATATCATGACCAGTCATGGCTTTGCATCCATACATATATCCACACACACACACACACACACACACACAAACAAACACAGACACACACAAACACACTATGGGAAACATGGACGATCCAACTGCATAAGAAGTATGTATGCGCCTGAAAGTAAGTACCTGGAAAGTGTACTTGATGCTGTAGCCTGATTGTCGGATGCGGACGGTCTCCAGCATGCCTGTGTAGCGAAGCTGCCTAAGCACCAGAGTGTCACTGAACCGCAAGGGCAGCTAATGTGAAGAAGAGACAGAAAGAAAAGACATGAACCCATTCCTGTATATCTCAGAGCCTGCCTGATATTGCTGCATTGTGTTCTTGGCTGCATGAGATAAAATACCTTGTCCGCATTTGATCGGATGCATTTCACAAAGTAGGGCACGGACTGACCAAGAGTCTCCATTAGCTTATTAAGAGAGGCCTTTTAAAGAGAAAACAACACAAATTACACAAATAAGGCATTACATCATGTGGCAAACATCATCCACACTCAACCACGAGACGGACGCCTTTCCAGTTATTTCAAGTGTGAGATCATTTCATCTGCGCATATTTACAGTGTGTTTATAAGGCAGCATCTGTTGGAAATTTTAGGACCTTTACACATTTCACATATTTTCCCTTTTTGTTTTGTTTTTACACACAGTTTTTTAAACCATTAGCTGTCCTTAACATGGGGTGAAAGTGTCATAAGGAATACACCAGCAGGCCCAAATTACCTACAATAATTTTGCTACATGAACATACTTTAAAGTAATTGTCCTTCTTCTCTAAAGTGTTCTTACAAAAGAAAAATGTTACTTCATTTTGTAACGAACCTAATTAGTGTTTACCAAGCTATCCTCCTTGACTAGATTTACAGTCTGCGAGATGGGACAAATTTAAACTGGAGAACAAAGGAATGGGGCCGCATTGCTCAATGTCAGGCCCAACCTTAGGTCAACATGTGTGTGTGTGTGTGTGTGTGTGTGTGTGTGTGTGTGTGAGAGGAAGGAAAAGCATCTATTTTGGTGGTCAGGAATTCACTTTCTCCTCTCCCAAAAAGAGGGCAATCAGCCCTACAACAGGATGTGGGAAGTGAAGTCATCCACACATTTTTGCAGGCCTGCTGCCAGAGGCTGCGCGGCTGCAGACAGCCGGGGGTGTTTACGGCGCCCCGCCGCTCCCTCCCTCCCTCTCTCGCCATCTCTCGGAGGGGGAAACATGAGCCGGAACCATCAGAATCAGAGAGAATTACGCATTCTCCCCGCCGAATCAGCCTGAGCTCGATAACAGATCACGTACTTCGGTGTGGGGTAATGACCGGCTTTGATCCGTCTCTGATTATCCATTAAATGAGTTCATGCTCTCTCTGAGTAGACAAGGACGTCGCTATTGGACACGGCAAACGACTGCCCTGGTACTGATTAACAATCAATCTAAACATTGTCTTTCAGGAATAAAATGAATAAAGTTACAGCTGAACGTCCCTCAATTATAATTAGCCTCTCAATATTCACAGACCTGCCAGGCTTCCTTTACTCACCCCTGATGCTTTGGATATGTGAATTATTAGGGTTCTAGATGATTGGTTAACATGTTTTATCTTTTTTAGACAGATATGAACATATGAAGTCTGGAAAAAAAACCCAGACATACTAACCTGGAACTGGGCACTAATACTAGGAGGTTTCTTCTTCTTGTGGAGGTGCAGCAGCGACTTGGTGATGCGATCATGTAGGGTCAGGTTACTCAGGTACTTCAGAGACTTCACATCCAAAAGGTGCTGCAGCAGATAGTGGATATTATAAATGCAATGCAATGCTCCAAAACACAGATTAAAGAGATGAAAAGTTCACAGGATATTCACCTTTGGAAGACTGGGTCTCATCTTGTAGTTTTTGTTCCTCCTTGAGGGATGAAGAACACACACAAGTGATTGTGAAGGACCCTAAATTAGACAGTAGGCAAACTAAAACAGTTTGATGCTAAAGGTGATTGGGTAATAACACAGGTCAACAAAAGAAACCACAACACACTTTTCTAAACCATTTTTTCAGTGGATTTCAGTCAAATCAACTTCTTGAGTAATATTAGATCTGCAATAGACTTGCATGCAGTTTTTATTAAACCGCAGGCACCATTCAAGTTTCAATATTTTCAGTGTGGAGTCAGACAGATCACACTGTGGCA
>JBBPDH010000036.1:3281326-3293754 GCA_037974565.1 Clupeocharax schoutedeni | reverse complement strand
TGCTTTGGTACCGAAATTGGTACCGAGAACCGTGGATTTTCACTGGTATCGGTACCGAATACTGAAATTTTGGTACCATGACAACCCTAGTCAGCACCATCGCTGGCAACATTAATTCCGCTTCTGTTTTGATGGTGTTCAGTTTGAGACAAACCTCCACTTGAAGTGTGTTTTCAGACTTGATTTGTAATATTTGTTTACTAAAAAAACAAAAGCAATACTATACATCAAGTGAGGGAGACGTTTGTAGGGGGGTGTAAGGCAAAGACAAATTTAAAACCTGCTCCAAACCTGTAGAACTACATTGGAAAATATGTAGAGAATGACTTACGTGGATGGCTTACGGATAGTACAGTGGAATGTGTGGGAAGCAGTTCTGTCAAATAATTAAAAAAAAATTCATGAAAGTGCATTTATGGCTTTTATCCAAAGCGACTTTCATTCCCTAACTACAGGGGGCAGTCTCTCCCTGACGCAACTTTTGGGTTAAGGTTCTTGCTCAGGGACCCAGTGGTGGTGCTGAAGGTAGGATTCAAACCCATGACCTCTTGGTCTGGGGGCAAGTATCCTACCCACTGAGCTACCTCTACTTCCACCTGACAAAGCAGTGTGAGCTTCTGTTTTCAATACAACTTCTTGAAAAAAAAAAAATGCATATTTTACTCCACCAATCATCATTGCTGGGAGGGCAATGATATTTTTTTATTGCAATGTCAATTGAAAGCACAAAACCATTACAAAAGACTACTACAACTCTGCTATCACACACTGAGTCTATTCATGACACAGACGAATGTTTCACACATTCTTTTTATCTACTAGATATTTATCTATTAGGGCTGTAACGGTACATGCATTCGTACCGAACCGTCACGGTACATGGGTCACGATTTGGTACGTGATGTCTTTCGGAGAATACACGGTACGACGGAGAAGACAAACCGTGACATCTTTGTACCTTTACACCCCTATTATCTACATGATATTGCGATTTTTATTGGCATTATATCAGCAACCAGTGCATTTTAGAAATCACAACAGACCGAATTAAGTGTCGATTACAAATTTGTGCTTTGCAAATTTCAGCCCTTGACCTTATCATCCTGAAAAATCAACCTAACTGTCAGTATATGTGTATATAATAGGTTAATGCATGCTTTCTGTTGCGGAGATGCCCCCAGTCCAACAAATCCAGACAGGGTAAGTATACAAGCGAAGGCTTTTCCTGTTCTATGACCTCTCTGTGATTTTTGTCTCTCTTTGATTGGAAAAGACGACTAAATCCTGCCCCCCGGGGGGGAGCGCAGGCAATCCTGCGAGACACCGGCAGACTTAATCAACCACTGTTATTCCAAAACTCTCCTTTGTACGAAAACAAAGAAATACAAATAAGGAAAAGAAAACCGGGCGGATGACATTTGAGGAAGGAAAAAAGGAAGATGTGATAGGAATCATAGATTCTGTGAAATAAAATACATCACCACTACTATTTAAAGTATGCGACAGATAGGTACAGTGTGAGCCTGCTAGAGAAGAAAAGTCTTAAATAGAAGCCTTTTGGGCTCCGAGACTGTACGAACTGGCACGTCTGACCTTTTACACAATTCATGTCCTCTTTGTGTTGACATTTTCATTCGCTCCTATTACGCAGTGCGTTTTTGATTGATGTTTAACATAAGCATTCCTTGATCTCTGTTTGCATTAGATGCATCTGAGACATGTCAGCCAAAGACAGAAGGAGGCTATTGTTTCACACCGTGCTGACATCTTCTCACCCGTACGCTTCAGAATTACGCACATCTTTTCAACAATAATCGCATCCAGTTTGGCCTTAACTGCATGTAATTGATAAACAGACTGTCAGGAATTGGGAGTAATTGCCACGGGCTTAGAATAATAGTTTAAATAACTCTGCAGCTGCTACGCCTTACAGGTTTGAGCCGTTTTGCGGGAGCAGTGTCTGACAGTTCTGTGGCTGGTTGCAACAGGACGACCAGGAATTTCATCATCGAACTGAGGGAGCAGGGAGAATTCCTAAATAAGGAATAAGCGCTGGAGCTGGCAAAGTGGACTGTCCTCATTAGAAAGACTGATGCTGATGACAGTACATTGTAAATGGAAGTTTGTCTGGGGTGCTGATGAGAAAGGAGTTCTGCTAATTAACCATGAAAAAAGCTTCGATTGTGGCACCCTGCAGGGCTGCAGAGGTTTGAGAAAGCACTGAAGACAGAAGAACAAAAGGCCTCGCTGGCTCGCTCACCTCAGACAGTTTGTAGGGCACTATCAGCCGCTCCCCGACAGTCACTGTTTTCCGTGTTGTCAGGGCTTCAAACAGCATCTCCTCTTTCACCTGCAAAAGAAAAGACAGAGGTCACCCTGCTTTGTTTAAATGCATCTTCAGTAACTCTGCTTGGCCTGTGGAAGCTTTAAAAATGTAAAATATGTAAAGGCTGTTAACCCCAACTGCTTCAAAGACAGTGCTGAAGGAACGAGACCACAAAGAGCCAAAGTATAAGACGTGGCTTAAAATTTACACTGAGAAAGGCAGTCAGTCTATAGTGTTTAGGAAAACCAGATAATCCTAGCAGTGCAACAAGCTGCTGTTACTAGTCTAGGCGCATCCAACCTTAGTGAGTTTGTGAAGAGCTGCTTAGCTCATGCCATGTGTGAATAATTTACATTACGTTCAATGTTTTTTGTGCTACATCTATAGGAAGGGAGTGGCAAATTAGCTTGATGTTTATTGCGTTTTTCAACATTATAGAGCTTAAAGCTGCAATACAGTCTGCCAAATGGACCAGAAATTCTTATCCAGTATTCAGTTGACTGTAATCACCAAATTGCAGTGAAGTAACCGCTGCCGCGTGAGCAAGTCCCTTATGATAAAGAGCTGAAATCGCTGATTTGCTTTGAACTGAGTGCTAGAGTAATTTTATTCCTGATTCCAAATCTGCACGATCTTTACATGCGTTTTCAGATATCTTGCATTCTCCTGCACATTTGCACTCTTTCACATCTCTGCTGCTGAACTACAGTACTGGTCAAATAATGAACGTATCCTCAACGTATCCTTGTCTGCCACTGTTCTGTCCTGTTCTGTTCTGCACTTGTGTTCTGTTCTGTTCTGCTTGTGTTGCACCATGGTCCAGGAGGAATGTTGTTTCATTCTTACTATGTACTGTGTATATGGTAGAAATGACAAAATCTACTTGACATGAGATATTAGTATTGAGTTTTGTAGTATTGTTTTAGTGTAACAATGCAAAATGGGCAAACTACTCTTCTGATCAGATCTCCGTTGACTTTGACTTGACTTGTAAATGCATTGTTGAATTAAGCTTTCCATTATTAAATGAAACTTTTACAAATGAATGAAAGATGTGTGCTTGGTCTTCTAAAGCTGTATTAGGTTGGAAAGCTCACTGCTAGTGCAACATTATATCATGATAATCTTAGATATGTGAGGATTTTACGCTATAGAGTCAGGTCTTGCTAGACTCACCTTTTTGTATCTTGGATAAAAGTGGTTTGGCCCAGGAACTCTATACATGAGACTTGTTATACCACTGATGTTATTAATTTGATGGTTATTAATTTGAATGATGAACCAAATGGTAATAATTACACCACATCATTTTAATAGCTGTGGAATTATAACCTAAACTACCTGCTGCTAGAGTCTTTCTGCAAAACATGCACTAGGACAATGCAGGTACAATATGCAATGTGTTTTTGGTAACCTGCTAATTTGTGAAAACAAAAAACAGACACGTTTCACTGATTTGCCAGGCTTTAACACCCTCAGTATGTAAGTGATGTGACAGATGTCAGACAGCCCAAATCAGCAGCAACCTCGAGCAACACCAAACCGAACACTGGTGTACCACAGGGGTGCATGCTTGGCCCACTGCTGTTCAGGATAACACATCAAGTCACTACACAATCAAGTACAGTTCAAACCACCAGTGACAATGATTGGGGGCCTGAAAGTAACAATGAGTCAGAATACAGAGTGGAAGCAAAGTTGCTAGTAGGTATAAACTGCAACTGAAAAAAAGAAAAACAAAGTGGACTGTCGTTGGCTTCTGAAAGGCCAATGCTGATCACACCCCACTGCAGATCAATGGCTCTTCCATGGAGACCATCAGAAGTTTCAGATTTCTGTGCAGAGAACCTCCACCCCTCTAGCCATATATATTCCTTCTATATCTGCAACAACTGAGAAACACCAAGCTACCCCTCCACACCATGTTCAACATAGCTATGAATCACAGTATCTACAGGAATCACAAAGTTTGAGACCACAGAGCACATTGAAAAAGGGCTAAATCTGTTAAATATCTTGGTGAGCCTTTCAAAATCCAGTATCATATATAATTTTTATCCTACATATGTTTCTACTGTCCATATACTTCATATGTTTACACTGCCTCATACTGTACTGTTATTTCTTACTGAACTGCATTTGTTGAATTGTGCCACACATGTATAGCTACTATATGTTTCAATGGCCTCATTACACATACCCAAGCTAACTGCGTGATCCAGTGCACGCAGCTTTATTTGCTTTGCTTATTGGTTTGTGGCCTTGGAAGATCATCTGTTCAGTCCACCATTAACTCCTATATGGATGGGATCACAATAACCTTCTTTGTGACTCCTCTAACAGCTCAATGCTGAGTAAAACATGTGGAAATGTGCTGTAAGACATTAAGTACACTAAAGGCTGTGAGAAAGATTTATTTCTCATTATTGACTTTGGGGCCTACAATGCTGAGCAAAGCTATAAACATCCGGCAGCACACTGAGCCAAAGGACAGTCTAAGGACAAAAACACACACATGTAGCAGGACAGGGGACTTGTGATGAGTTGAAGATGTTTACAGCACACTACATTGTCAGCTGTAGTGCTCTGATACAGCGAGATAAATGATACTACATTAAAAGCACAATATGCCACTGTAGACGCGTGCATCTGTAATGAAACACAATTATCACCTACAGCGCAAAGAGAGATGGGCCTGCAGTGGGGGCCAAAACTTGTTAAGTTAATTATCACATCAAAGCTCCCAAATGCACCCTACTGTTGAACTGTGAAAATAGCAGGGCCTCTGTAGAGCCCCAGGGAACCTGCTTCTGATGGAAGCGAGTGCACGGAACCAGTGGTCAGCCTCCCGCTGACTAACTCAAATATGTGGTTGTGACTGTGAGCAGATGTGCCATCCAAAGGCTTGTACCATCCTCTCCTGTGGCAATGAACACACACACACATGCACACACTTCAGTGTGTCATAATCTCCACAGGCAATCTCTCATGAATATGGAGATCTGAAGATTAACATCATGCTAGCGGACCACAAAAGGACCTACTCTTGGAAGCGCGAGAATAATAAGGCATTTCAGAAATTAGGCCACCTGATAAAATAACCAGAAAATGGAAAAGAAACTACACTACATAGCATTAGAATAAAAACATCTACTGCATGGATTTGTGGAAGTCCAGCACCAGCACCACCCGATTTAATTTTAGGATGTTCTAACAAAATGAAACAATCAAAATGTGTGATATTAATGTGTGATGTTTTTATTAACATTCTTTTAAGCAAATAAGGCTGGGTAAATAGATGATCTATAAACAGAATTATTATATAAATGACAACTGATCATATAATGTTTGAGCTGACTGTAATTAAGCTGAATATTTAAGATGTCGCAATAATTTTGCATTGCAAGTATGAGCTGGGTGTGCTCAATTGAGGTAAAGAATGCTAAATATTATTATATCAGCATAATATCGGTTTCATTTATGGCATTTGGCCATAAATGGCATTTGGCAGACGCCCTTATCCAGAGCAACAGTCAATAGTTACAGGGACAGTCCCCCTGGAGACACTGAGGGTTAAGTGTCTAGCTCAAGGACACAGAGGTAGAAAGTTTGAACAGGCAAGTGCTTTACCCAGTAGGCTACTACCCCCCCCACAAGAAGTCCTTCGTCACATCTCAAGGCACTGATGTGGTTTGAACCCGTGATTGTAGGGTTTACAAGTCCGACACCTTCCCACTTGGACACTATATTTTATCATATTTTTTGTTGCGCTGTAATAGCAAAATGAAAATTTGTTCAGTTTTCAGCCAAAACTTCATCGTCGTGACCCGTCAATTACTTCAGGAAGGTCCAATGCATCTGCACAGTCCTGCATGTTTGCATGTGTATACACATTTCAACTATAGGCCGTTTCCTGCTCGTAAACCAAGGCCAGTCACACCAGAACGCCAGCTGTATTCTCCAGCAGAACCATTCATTCACTGAAAGCTCGCATCCATCAACAACAGCCTCCATAAACCCACCACATCCAGAGCTGAATCCGGACAGGACTCCTTCACCCCTCCCAACATCCTGCGCCACATCACTGCCGCAGGAAAGCTCAAGCTGATAACATTTAGCCCAGATCTAGTTCTCCCTCTCCCTCCTTCCTGGCTTCACTCTCCCATGTCTGGGGGACACCACCAATTTCAAAACACTGTTTTGATCCTAAAAATCAAGCCATGTGTCTGGATTTACATCATAATTTGCATGTTCATATGGAAACGGCAGCACTAAAACTTTAATTTAAGCTATATACTTTTGGACAGGAAGGGATCTAAGCAAACAGAATAAACAACAACTTTAACATAACATATTTCTGCCTTCAGCAATACCTCATACACTGAAATTGAGAGTAAAAACATTCAAATCGTCTTATTCTAATTTACATTAAACATTTCATGGACAATTAAAGCAATGACCTTGGCCCACAGCGTAATTGTGATCCAGTCTACAGGCCCAGCTGACTGTGTACACAGTCTCCAGAGACTATGTAATATTTTAAATGCTGAAAAATTACATTGGAGGGGAAAATGTAGGTAGAAAGGTTTAATACAGAAGAAAAAATATATACTCCATCCTAGATGTACATTTTATGGGGCTGCAGAGCTTCTGTTATGCCATTAGCTTTGAAAGACCATATTTGTAACACACATATGCCTGCTGTAGGACAGGGCCCTCTCGTGTTCCTTGTCTCCTAACAAATGGTCTGCTCTGACCACAATTCGGAGCTGAACTGGGAGCTGTGCATTCTGAATAGCCTGAAGGACTGTCAGCAAATTCAATTTTAAGGTCACTCTGAAATAAACCTGAATGTAAAGAAGCCACTGGAGCATTAGGTCCAGTGTGTGTGTGTGTGTGTGTGTGTGTGTGTGTCTGCCCTCATCAGCACCAGCTCTCTCCTGACAGCTCTCCATTACCATGTCAGCTTTAAGAGAGCCATCAGTGCCAGCGCAGTGCTGACAGCAGCCTTGTTCCTTACTCAGCCAAGCTGTGAGCGAGTCATACCTGACAGAATATGCTGCTGTGTGTGTGTGAATGTGAGTGTGGGCTACTCTACTGCACAGATCAACATCAGTAGTACCTTTCCAGGTTATTTAAGAAAATCCCTACAGAAACTCACAACACAAATACAATTCTAGTGTGTATCTGTATGTACGGCTGCAGATCATGTGTGTAAGACTCATGGTGTCTCAGAATAAAATGTAGATGAACGCACCTCCAGCAGCTCTGAGACAATGGGCAGAACATCAAGATTGCAGATGTCGATGGAGTCGTCCCGGTACGTCTTCTTTTTATATCGGATATTTCCTAAATGTAAGATGGCTGACAACAGGGAGAAGATCCTATGAGGGGAAAGAAAACAAACAAGGTAAAAAAATTAAGATTTGATGCATAAAACAAAAAAGGAATCTCTAAATGTTAGTGTGATTCAATACAACCGATTCGGTAAAATGAAACAGCAGTAAATATGAAGCTTGCGGTTGTGTGGCAAAAATGATGTCGAAGAAACTACTGATGTAGAGTTGCATGCCAGAATCATAACTATGGTGGTGGTTCCTGATCATGAAACATGCATCACTAATAAGATGTTATAATGTCAATGTGCCAAACATCTGTGTCATTAATTAATTAGTTGCTCTAAGTGATAAAACCCCTAGGATGCAGAGAGAGAGAGAGAGAGAGAGAGAGAGAGAGAGAGACAGACAGACAAACAGAGAGAGAGGAGACAGAGAGAGGGAGAGAAAGGAGAGGAGAGAGACAGAGAGAGGAAACAGAGATAAATAGAAGAGAGAGAGACAGAGAAAACAGAGAGAAATAGGAGAGAGAGAAGAGAGAGAGAGGAGAAGAGTTTGAGGAGAGAGAGAGAGAGACAGACAAACAGAGAGAGAGGAGACAGAGAGAGGGGAGACAGAGAAAGAGAGAGAGACAGAGAGAGAGGAGACGGAGAGAGAGAGAGAGAGAGAGAGAGAGAGAGAGAGGGAGCGAGAGGAGAGGAGAGAGACAGAGAGAGAGGAAACAGAGAGAGAGAGACAGACAGACAAACAGAGAGAGAAGAGAGAGAGAGAGAGGAGAAGAGATCGAGGAGAGAGAGAGAGAGAGAGAGGAGAGAGTAAAAGGATACAGAGAGTTATTTGGAAACATTTGGGGAGCAGATTGTGGGTGGACTCACTGTTTGCGCGTGGTGGGCAGGAACCCCACCATCTCCATGGCCAGCTGCAGCCTCTCAAAGTCATGCTTCAGATCCTCCCCTTCTACTGTGAAGCAATCCTACTGGTTTCAACAGCAAAAGAGCAAGGAGTTACCAGCAGTTACACATTTACCATAACGTGAGGTCTATCTACAGACAGATTTATATGCCACTGTTCTATTTTACTACACAGTATTGCATCTAGGGCTGTCACTATTACTAATCTAGAACTGATCACTCTGATGATTAAGGACTGTGGATTAATCGGAAGAATAACAAAAATAGACCATAAATCGACCAATTGTCCATTGGGATGCATTCCATAAGAGTGACAGCTCTAGATGCATTACTTGTGCACAATGCGAGTACAAGATTGATGACGGCTTGCCAATCCAGGACTGCGATATGAACCTACAGATAATAAAACATGGTAACAGGAAAGTGAACGCTCATGATAGCGCAGTGGTGCTCAAGACAGCGCGGCAGCGGGACAGAGCCAGGCGGAGTGACTCAGAGCACCGTGTCATTATGAAGTCTGGTCAAACGAGCTGGAGCAGCAACATTTTTTCTGGTTACAAATAAGGGGCCTGGTGAACGGTAGCATATGCATGTTCTGCCCATGCAGTGGAAAATTTCCGAACGCTTTGCTTTTTTTACATTCCCCATGGAAATTTGGCACACGTGCCGAGGCAATAAGTAAGTAGCAATTCATGACTTAATTCATCGCATCAAACGGCAGTTGAGCAGAAGACAGAGACGTGATGCGTGCCGGGCCCGCGGCACCAAGCAACCTGTCCAAAAAAAAAAAGAGGGTGACTAGATTTCCCTTCTGATTTTACATATGTATTAAAAGAACATTTAAACAGGCTATTACTATTACTGTGTGACTGACATGTATAAATGGCTTGGCTGACTTGTATTGTGCTTCATTCAGAAAGTGGATATTTAATCATGCTCAGAAACACTGTTTTGGAACTCACAGAGCCTATTATGGGCTCATTTATACACACTGCGATTTCAGCACTAAAAGACCAGTGTTAATTCTGTAGTCCTCCAATGGTTTCTAAGAACATGTAAAGGCTGCCATTTCCTCTCAGGCTTATCCTAATCACAAACAACATGGGACACATCGAGAGAGAGTGAGAGAGAGAGAGAAGAGAGAGAGAGAGGAGAGAGAGAGAAAGAGAGAGAGAGAAGAGAGAGAGAGCAAGAGAGAGAGAGAGAGAAAAAGGGAGAGAGAGCGACAGAGAGAGAAAGAGAAACAGAGAGAGCAACAGAGAAAGAGAGAGAGAGAGAGACAGAGAGAGAAAGACAGAGAGAGAAAGACAGAGAGACAGAGAGAGAGAGAGAGAAAGGGAGAGAGAGAGAGAGAGAAAGAGAGAGGAGAGAAAGAGAAACAGAGAGAGCGACAGAGAGAGAGAGAAAGAAGAGAGAGAAAGACAGAGAGAGAAAGACAGAGAGAGAAAGGGAGAGAGAGAGAGAGAAAGAGAAAGACAGAGAGAGACAAAGAGAAACAGACAGAGAGAGACAGAGAGAGCGACAGAGAGAGAAAGACAGAGAGAGAGAAAGAAGAGAGAGAGAGAGAAAGAAGACAGAGAGAGAGAGAGAGAGAGACAGAGAGAGAAAGACAGAGAGAGAGAGAAAGAGAGAGAGAGAAAGAGAGAGAGAGGAAAACTATCATTTACAGCAGAATGCTGGAGCTGGCAGGGAAACTGCTCAGAAAAACATGGGCGAATTTACACACGTCCTCTCTTTAATGAGACAGCGTCTCCGTCATCGCCTAGTCCTGCCGTTGATGCCATAATTATGGCATACCAGAGCAGTGGAAAGGCAAACAGCGCTGAAACTCGACCAGGTCCTCGGTTAGACCTGATTCCAGCCCGTTTGCGTTCCTCCTTTTACGTTTCCACTGGAGGAAATGTAAAAAGCACAATTTCTCATGTTAAATGTTGTAAGCCTTCCCAAGCAAAACAAACTCGAGGACATATAGGTAGGTGTTTTACAGTTTAGGCTTGAGGTGACACGACGGTTACTGCAGAACTGGTGTTTGAGGCTTAATCTCTTCACAGGAGCTGAAATTCACCAGGCTCCTTATTCCCACTGATAGGCCAGGAACATTCCATGCTCACTCAAGGACACACGGTGAACTTCTGCAAGCCTTAAAACGGTGAAAACTACAGAGGCGCATGACATTCACTTACCTTCAGATTTTGATTCATTTTGCATTCATAAGCACAGACCTAGTGCATGGTGATACACTGAGTTATCATAGCAACTGCACACATAACTGAGAGGGTCCTCAGGTGCCTAAGGACTTGAAACCCACCACCAAGCAGGCAAACACACACCACCAAACCCGCGTCTTTTTGGTCATTGGCTGTGTGTGTAAAAGGCATTAGATGAGAACTTCAGATCGAATTAAGGTACTGCACACACACAGGTGGCTTCATTCAATCAACATGGAAAACTAGCATGTAGTGATATTTTATTAAACTGAAAGCATTTTCCGAAAATTAGTTGATGCTTGGACCCCAAAGGTTAATTTCCACTTGAGCTACACGGTTGATAAAGCGAACACAGCTACCAAATAATGCTAGCTTACATGCAATCAAAAAGGCTTAAGTGGCTTCGTATACACTGGTGCCTACAGAAACAGACCAGACATTTGTCATATAGTTAAAACTGCAGTAAAACTGCCATCTCGCTTGATAACGTTTAGAGATATAAGCTTCCTTGTTAGCTACACTACTGGAACTTTCAAATAGTCATAAAAGTTACAAATTAAAACCGGAATGGTAAATTTGTATCTTTTAAAGATTTTTCCAAACTGCAGCGGAGACCCTGTGTCTTATGACTGGCCAGACTTCATCAGTTTACTCTAATTAAAGAGATACAAAAAGACAACCTCAACCATATAAGGCTGCTGCCCATTTTACAGATGTAGCGTAAAAAATAAGCTTGAGTTCTACATTTATCCATTCTTGTCCGAGGTAAAGTGCAGCTAAACTCTAATGGAAACGATTTAATGCTATAATTTTAAACAACACTTTCCAGTAAACACGTATTTTTGAAATCGGTTTATCCTAAAACCCCGTCCACCTTCCTCTGTAAAAGTTTTAAGCTACTTGTCACCTACTCTGGATTAATGATCTGAGTTTAATATAGTACAGTAATGGTGTGCTTCATGTATTAACTATACATAATGCTTCTGGGGTGGTGTTTTTCAAATGCCTTACACATTTAAATGCATAAAATTGGACTGAAATGAACAAACATCTCACCAGTTTTATTTGGGGTTAAGGGAAAGGGAGTATATTATTTTATTTTGAGAATCTATAGCTATAAGCTCGGCTTGAGCACTTAGTCCAGCTTGCCACTCTACAAAAGGAGGGTAAGGGAGGGGTGGCAGGGTGTCTGCTGCGAGGCTATGTCAACATGTGTACATTCGCAGCTAGCTCAACTCTCCCAATGCAAATAAGAGCATGTTTGTACTGTTGCTTAGCTCTTTCATTCAATCTTGTTGAGTGTTTGCTGGCATGAGGACCTGACTGAGATGCTATGAGCGTGCACACACTATAAATGGGCGCTTGGGTGTGCGCCTCAGAGGGCGTCCGGTCTGAGGAGCTGGCGTCGGCATCAGCTAAACACACTTTAATACACAAAGCAGCATAATGACCAAATAAGACGAATGGCCTTAGCAGACGGCCCAGCAGACAGACAGACAGACAGACAGACAGACAGACGGCCGCTGGGATAACACACAAATCACACACAGAGCATGGGAGCGGCGTCCCGTGTGAAGTGAGCGCTAAGGAAAGGGGGCTGCGAGGAAGCCAGTGGTCCGTGTCCCTACAGCACCACACAAAATGCACA
>JBBPDH010000036.1:3218380-3232129 GCA_037974565.1 Clupeocharax schoutedeni | reverse complement strand
CTGAAGGTAGGATTCGAACCTGTGACCTCTTGGTCTGGAGGCAAGTATCCTACCCACTGAGCTACCTCCACCCTCAAATGATATACTTGGCATGTGTACAAGAGTAATATTAGCAAAAGGACCGTATGGTTTCTTAAAGCTTCAAAAGCATACGTAAAACATGTGTATGTATGTATATGTATATGTAAATGAACTTTGTTTGGCTTGGATTTTGCCTGTTTAAAAACAATATGGGGTGAACTACTCCTTTGAATTTTCGACAGCCATAAGCTGAAAACTAGGACTAAACTGGTTGTATCTGCAGCTTAATTTCTACTTACTTAGGCCATATGAGATGTGAACAGTGTGATGAAGTTTGTTTCATGACACAGACCCTGTGAATCTCTTTCCCTAAAGTGGCTTCTAAAACCTGAGAACAAGTCAGGCAGCGGAGACAGAGAGTGGAGGACTAAGACAGGGAGAAGGGAGCGAGAAAAGGGAGAAGTTACTGTGCGGCTGGAGCTATCGCTAACCTGCATTATGCACACACCATTTCCCCTCCACAATCCTGGCCATTAGGACAAACTGCTAGACTTAGCAGGCCTTGGCCTGAGGGCAGGCAGCAGACAGAAGGAGGACACAAGGAGCCTCTCTGCAGGCGCCCTTTCTGGCAGCCGAACAAAATGCACATCAGCGCCCACCAGATGCTCGTGCTCGGCTCGTCTTAGCCACGCTGAGGCCAATAAACCAAATGTCACCCCAGAGTCAGCCATGGAAGGGACAGCTTGAAGTGTGCCATAGTTGCTCAAACAGCTCAGGGGTCAACTTTGTTCATAAGTAGGAACTATAAATCATTTTGCTTTTTCACTTCTACAAACTGTTAAAGAATTAAGCAAGTCAACACTACACTAAAACCACATTCTTCTTAAAGGAATCATTTTTGTGCATGTTAATGGGCAGAGACAAGCTGATCAGCAGATAAGGGGAAGGTGTAGAATGCAATCGACTTTCTTTTTAAAAACCTATTGAAAGAGAGGAAACCCACACCAGCGGATTCCTACAAATCCATGCATACTGTCTACAATTTTATGCATGCGTGTACATTACTCAATTAATAATCAAAATAACTGATAGATGTGATTGATATAATCAACAGTGACAGTGCTAGTAAGTCCAGACTCTTTTAAAGTGAGCAGGACATGAGCAGGACAATGCCATCACTGGCAAATATAACTTGTTTGTTTTAACTAAAACTATAACACATATGGTGTTTGTATTGGGGACTTTTAGTCCATACTAAGTTATATTACATATTTGGGGTAAAGTATTGCTGTCTGACCGTGCAAGCAAACGCAAAATCATCCTCTGAATCAAGATCTGCCTTTACAAGGCGTTGGCTATGTTTACGTATTTCACACTCAATTTGATCCCACCCACATGTAGCCCACAATTTCTCATTGCTGTCCCGAGACACTCTCGTTATAGGATGAGGTATGGCCTCATGAGACTACTACCCCACTCAAAGAATCACAACGCTAACAACATGTCATGACACAGTATGAGTCTATTTCATGCTAGATGCATTACAGGATTGGTTAGGAATCGGTTTTTTATTCCCCCTCCGCTCCAGCATTTTCTGCTTATATCGCCATCATAAAGCTTCACAATTAAGTGTCATTGTGACACTACACTTGGCATCAATATCAGAATAAAAATTCTGGCTTTCTGACAATCATGTCCTATTATACAGTGGATCTTTTTATGGAGAGCAGAGATTCAAGAGTGCAATTTAAAATTGTACCATGAAACTAAAGCACTGGAAATTGGCAGAGTAACATCGAACGACTTTAGTGATGTTTGTCTTGCTTACTCCAGGGGGCTGCCCGCTCGAAACGTTAGGTTAAGATTAATAAGGGCCCGTGGTTTAATTGGCCCCGCCCACACTATGGGCTCAAACTGAATGAAAACAAATGACAGTAAGGTACGCCAGGCCACTTGATTTAATATGTGAATATGAAAGGGGGGGGTGGGGGGCTCACATGAAAGTGAATGGAGCATAATGTTCATATTTAGATGACGTTTGAGCGCAGTGTAGCTAGGGCCATGAACGCTACCACATGCTGATCAAAACAGCTTTCCAAGGTATCAACAAAAGGATGCCAGATGCAATGTGCATGAGGTCATTATTATTGCAACAATATTTATAAAACCTAAACTGGCGGCCACATGTGCTGTTCAAAAACAACCTACACATCACAGCACTCAACAATAAGTTCACAAAGCCCCCCGAGACCATTATGAAACCGGTGAATGTCTGAGTTCAGTGAAACAACGTGCTTGGCAGACAGGGCTCAGCCTTCATTCAATAATGGACACACTAGTGGAAAAAAATCTATAACCTGAAACTTCTAACATCCATTTTTTTTATTTACGAGAACATCGTAAATCCAGGTAGTTCCACGCGCATTACCCTACACTGGTGAGTCAGGCATGCAGCTGGCTTTTCTTACGATGAGGAAATTAGGGTTTGACAAATCAGGAAAGGTTAAACTGGAAAGCTCTTCCATTTTTCTTTCCTTATCCTGCGCTTTCATCCTTCCTTCTGTTATTTCGTGGCTAAAAAAGATTCACAATCATTATCTGGAGCTTTTTGGCCTGCAGACTGATCTGCTGTTATTTAAAGCACATGCAAAGAGGGAATCCAAAACTGGAGATGAGACAGCGATAAATCTTCTCTTAAAACAACTAGCCTCTTGGGTTTCCAACATTTTTCCTTCTGCCCTAACAGCCGAACGACAAAGCAGAGACACGTTTCCTGCAAAGGACAGGCAGGTGAGAAAGTGGTTCAGGTGTCTGCTCTTGTTCTTGCTCAGTGAAGAATGTCAGGAGAGTCCAGTTTTTTCACTGCAGGATCCTGTATTTTTAGTCAAGTGCCCCAGATTCACTAAGCTGAATGACAAAGCTGCTGCGCCGCTACAATGCCTCATCCACATTTGTTCCGCTAATACAGGTCAGTCAGAAAAGAGTGGGCACATTAATAATGAGTCACACTCCATTATATTAGTAATCAAGTAAGCTACTGATTTTCAAAACAAAATAAAAAAACAAAAGCAAACCAAAAAGCAATAGCAATAAACAGGCACTCCCAGAGTCTCCAAATCTCAGTCTGATCATCAGATGATCTTGAGTTTGATGCGCATGTGAAAGCATGAGAAAGCTCTCTCTAGGTGGGCTGGCTGACCCACAATCCCCCACCATGATGCCAGCTAATGTGGGTGTACGGCAACAGAAACAGCTTTCCAATTACAGTCTGTTAATGATATCGCCCACCATCCCTAATGCATCTTATTGCTAAGATTCTCTTAACTGTGATAGAGAGGATGCAATCATCTTTAAGAATCATTTTTGGCAGAGATACGTTTGGTAAACTAAGCCCTGAAGAGCAAATCCATACCCATCCTTTATAATCTCTATTAAATAATAGTCTGACTGCTGAAGGCTGCAATATGCAAATAAGCCTCAAGCCTTGACAACGTTGTCCAATCACAGCTCCAGGTGAGAGTTACTGTGAGTTTTGATGAATCAGGGTGTTTATAACTCCAACACATGGTCACTGCACCTTTAAGACTGATATCACTTCTCTGATTGGCTCCCATATCTTGGAGCTCATGCTAAAGGTAACACAGGGCTGAAACACTCCTAACTTCCGCATGAATGAGGTGAAGCTGCTGTAAATACAATGATAAGATGTATGTAAATGTGTGACATTCACAAAGCATTGGGCTGCTTTGCAGCTTAGTTTCTGCTTATGGACTGTATGGAAATTGAGAGTAAAATTTGAAATGGGGATGCGCCAATTGATCAGCCAGTGATCGGAAACGGACGATTTTTTGCCTGATCAGTGATCGGCCGATCACTCGCACGTACTGCTGATTTCAAACCGATCTTTTTGGGGGAGGGTTTATTTATTTGTTTGTGTATAAAATTTTATTTATTTAAAATTGTAAAGAAAATTTGTTATTGACAAAATCTTTATATTAAAGATATAATATATTAAAGTTTGTATTTGCTGTAGAGCTGCCACTATCATACGTCACTATTATAAAAGTAAACAAGAAAATCGGTAATCAGAATCAGCCAAGAAAACTGCAATCGGTGCATCCCTAATTTGAAACAATATTTACTTCAAGCCTCATACATTTCAGAAAAGTGATATGTAAACATCAATTACTATTACATCACATTCAACATGAGAAAATGCTCAAATTTCAGTGCTTGTTCACTGAGAAAGTGTTTTAATCAATTTATCAACACAAAACTGAATAATGGAGTAAATGTTTTAAATGAATCATTATAACAGCCCTAAAGCAAAATACATGTGTGGGGGGTGTTGAACACAGAAAAGAAGGAAAATGCAGCCCTGAATAAGATACTGCAGCAGAGTAGTGGGAAAAATAATCAATGCTATTTAATGACAATACCAGAATACCACATAAATCTCCTAGTTTGTACAAAATCGTTATGGCTCTTTATTCAAAAATAGTGGAGCTCTGTGTTGCTCTAAATCCAATTAAACCGGACTAATTATAAATTGCTGAAACAGGCAGTTGCTCTGTATACTTTAATTTCTGACTATCAATATGCTCTGATTCAATGTGTGAAGCACAATATGGTTCTCAAGCAAAAAAAACAATTATATTGCTCACCTTTAATTCTGACATATGCGCAAGTCAGACTAAAAGACTCCAGTGAGAGATTATCCATCTAACCAATATCTCTCCGCAACTAACCAACAGGATGGACAGTGACAGTGAGCCCTAATGGCCTGTCCTCTGGGGGGTGGGGGGGATAAAAGAGGCCTCGCGTCAGCTGTCCGAAACAAACACAGATGAACAGCGGAGAACACTAATGGATTTACCAGCCCCTCGTATAATTGACAATACAGTCTGAGAGAACCATGAAAAAGCAATTAAACAGCCGTATGTAAACCTGATGCAAACCGCCTTCATCTTAATTGTAAATCTGAGGCTACTGTTTGACATGACTTATTTAGTGCTTTAGTATCTGCTGCAGCATGATGGTGCACGTCAAAGGATTACTGACCTGCTGCCCCGACTCAAACAGCCACATGGCAGCAACAAGCTCTGACGACAAACACTGAGAGTTCAGAGAGGGAGAGGCTGGTGGACTCAGAGAACGAAGCTTAGAACACGCACAACCTTCTGAAGGATACGCAGGAATGTTACAAGTCAAGCATGCGGGCACCATCAAAGGGAAGCTCCTGTCTGCAGACAATGCCTTATCTTGGGAAAAGGCAGGATATGTGAAATTCTCGCTTCTGTGTGCAAACGCAGGCTACCTGCCATCTCCAGCAGGAAGCTGAAAGGTTCACCTGGAGTTATATCAAACAAACGACTAGAATGCCCATACAAATTCACAAAGTCAAGGGAAAAAAAGGAGGTTCAAAGGTTTATTTGAAACATTTGTCCCTAACAGCTTTGTCAACCACCAGTCACCAGAAAATGGCATCAAATGGCGTCTCACATACACACTTGTAGCATTCAGTCACAGGTTGGGAAACATTTTACCAGGGGAACATTCCAAGGATTTAACAGCAAGGGAGCTCTTGAATATTGTGAGTTATGTAAACACGCGTTTCTGAGATTATAACCATCAGTGATGCAGCAGGGAAAACAACCGCGACCTCGCAGCCTACTAGTGCACCGTCCATTAGCTGTGGTTACTGAACAGGGGCATACTTCAGACGGACTGGAAGAGTATTAATCACTTTTTCCCCTTTACAGGACAGTTACGTGACCCTGCAGCTGTCTGTTCATCTCTTCTCAGAGTGACCACAGCCCTTTTTAGATACATACTGACTAGAGCTGCACAAAACATCGCAAATGTACAGTCATCGCGATATAAAAATGCGCAATATCCATATCGTGAAAGACTGACAGAACTGCAGTAAATGGTGTTTTTCGAAAACTCTTCACCCAGTGCCACAGTGAAGAGGGCAAAAAAAAATAAAAATCACTGGGCAGTTTTCTTCTGTGCTGCTGTTATAGATTGTTCCTTTTGCTATTTTTTTCTGGCTAAGAACTTACTATAATTAAAATTATGCTTACATTCATTTAAAATTATTTTCAGTTTTTTTTCCAACAATGTGTAATGGTTCAAATGTTTTATGGGAGGCAGTAAATGCTCTGTTTAGGTAAAAAAAAAAAAAGTATTGCATTTCATTTGTTTTCTGCATAGACTAGTCAGCGTCTGGAGTCTATATCACCAGTAAATCCAAAGCAGAAAAACATGAACACTATAAAGGCTACGTTTTTACTCACTTATCACATGTGATATCGGCATCGCAACACTCAACACCATTATCGCATATCACATGTTTTCCTAACATCGTGCAGCCCTAATACTGACCAGGGTCTCACAGACACTCTTAAACGTCATGTACAAAAATGATGCTCCAGTGTGTAAGTCATTATCTAAAAACATGCAGAAGACTGTAATGCCACAATAGGTGGTGCAGGGCAGTCTGCAAGGCTAAAACAGACTATTGACAACAGCTCTTTAATGGTTCGGTTGAGCTGCCTCTTCCATATTTGAACATAAACACGCTATATAGAGAAAAGTATTGGGACGCCTGACCATTACACCAACAGGGACTATAATATCATTACATTCAAGTACATAGATTTGATATGGAGTTGGTCCCCCTTGTGCCCATTCGCTCGGTAGAGCACTGATGAGGTCAGGAACTGAGGTCAGGGCTCTGTGCGGCCAATCAGATTCTTGAATATCGAACTCACCCAGCCATGTCTTTATTGCTTTGTGCACTGGGCCACAGTCACGCTGAAATAGAAAAGGTCCATTCCCAAACTGGGTTCACACAGTTGGAAGCATTGTGTTGTCCAAAATGTCTTGGTATACTGAAGCATTAAGATTAAGCACTTCACTGGAAGTAAGGAACCTTTCCCTACCCACAAAACACGGGTGTGTCCCAATACTTTTGTCAATATAGTGTATCGAGTCTATATTCACTTATAATTTTCGAACATTCTTAAATATGAGCTCAAATATCTCTCCTGTGGCTCTTTTTTGGTCCTAAACAGGTCTATAGTACTGTGCAGATGTCTTTGGCACCTGTGCAAACTGTTTAAAGCCATTTTTCTCAGTGTGTGATAAAGTGTCTTTCTACTTGCAAAGCTAACAATAGAATAAATGCAAACAAACCAGAAAGCAGTAAAGAGTCAAGGTTTGTTTTGTTTGTAAAAAGTAGTTGATATTGTGTGAGCTGGGGGGAGAGCACAGGTTCGGTTCCAGGTTCCTCCTCGGTTCCTCCAGCCATTGTTTGGATTGTGAAACTCCATCAGCAGCTCCTGATTTAATCTAATGAAGGACTGATCAAGTCAAACCAGGTTTCTGACAGAAACTACAAGTAATACTGGACTTCCACAAGAAACTCACTGATATACTGAACATAACTTCACAGTTTACTATGTAATGTTAATTGTATTTATTCTTTTTGTAGATTTAGTAATGCTACTGGGAAAGAAACACTCACTACTAAACAGTTTCTGAATATTATTTTTGAGGGTGCCTAAGGACTTCTGCACAGCTCTGTATTTCCAATCATGCAGAGCCCCCACTGTTTCAAACAGCTTTTTCACCTCAGATCAGATGGAAGCACTCAAAAAGCTCATCTGGCAGATTTTTCTTGCATTTTTTCCGGAGGTCCCTTAATGTCAGTTCCACGCAGCAGTTTTTTATTTGTACAATACGATTTCTAGCCTCAGAATTAATCAGACTTAAGTCACTGTGTGTTCAACACTGATGTGTGTAAAAGACCTCAGCTCCAAACAGCTGCGGCACAAAATGTCTCAGAGAGCAGTCTAGACTGAAACACTCCTTATAACGTCATCGTGAATGGGCGTGGCTAAGCTGTTCGCAGTTAAATAGGCAGACACAATGAAAAAAGATGAATCTAAGCCCCCAGGCTGGCCTAGTGGTTAAGGAGTTGCCTATCAGATCAGTTAAACTTTAAACTTTAAACAACAAAATACATTCAACTCTAATTAAAAGAATGAGAAAGATTTCTTTGAACATTTTATAACGTGCAATATTTATTCAGACAGATATAACTGATGATTTTTAGTTTACTAGTGTGTGCTGCATTTTAATGTGCTGCATTTAGTGCTGCAGCCCGACATGAAATTGTAAATAATAAATAAAGGAATGCAGAAAAATTGAAGAAATAAAAACGCAGGGGTAGCATGCTGAGATCATGAGCCTAAATTACATCATGAGGCCCATCGCAGCGACATGTGAGAGGACACGAGACCCATCACAGCGGCCTCATGGCAGAACGCCTGTGTTTGTGCCACTTCTGAGAGTCAGGCTGTCCCGAGCTCCCCGGGAGCTCATCCTGCTCAGAGCTTCCTCTCCGGCCTTTCAGATGAGGCAGCAACATTTATTTCTGGTCCGTATAAATATTTAATGGTTATATCAAACGTGCAAAGTGATTTTTCCCCCTCCCACAGACGGTCGCTCACTGCAGTCTGCATCTGAAACCTCTAGTTCAAAGTTGGCATTCCCTTTTAGGGCTGACTTCGACTGTCACGCACACAACAACGCACTTGTTCAACAGCAATTTACATCAACCATGTGGAAACTAAGCCGTGAAAATGGACCATTCTGAATTCACTGCTTTTGTGACATCACAAAAACAACACACATTTACACACACCTGACTACAGCAGCTCATCTTTGAGTATAAGGAGTGTGTTTCCGTTTCAGCCCGGACTGCTTTTTAAATGAATACATCAGATCAGTTGCATGTAACTGTCTTAAAGGTACAGTAACAAAAAGCCTGTTTCCTTCTTAAGGGCTAGAGAGAGGTTGGAAAACGGGCTTGCAAAGAAAATGAATAATAATAATGAAAAATGTAGGATACGACCCTTTGAAGTATTGCCTTTACAATTAATCTGCATGCAATCTGAGCTTAGAGAAACCACCTTTGGTGCTTAGTAAGCTTTCCCACAGTGCTGTTAACCAGATCATGATGAACGGGAGGCATTTTGTCATTTCTGCTGTGTCAGATGGTGGCAGGGGCAGCTGTCAGGCTGATGTCAGGTCAGGCCTTCCACCATTAACAGCTGAGACTCTTAACAATCTTCTGGACCCCCTCGAATCACCAGCACCTGCCAGCTTTACTTTTTTTCCTGAGAAAAAGTGAAATAAAGTGGCCCTTTATAGTCACGCGTGTACACAGCACACAGTGTGAACCTCTTTCTCTGCATTTAACCCTTTCACCAAGTGAAGCAGTGGCTGCCACCAACGAGGGGCGCCCGGGGAGCAGTCCTCCAGAGCTGTTCGACCCAATACACTTGCTTCAGCACCTGTCCATGAGCTTCTATTGTCAGCCTTCTTTGAGGGGTTAGTAGGTTTTCTGTTATTTCTGTTAAAATTGCAGGGAAATTATAGTCTCTGGTAATCGTCCACCCACTACAGATGCAGCAGATAGCGATTAGTCTGGAAAGCGGTGGAGTGTTTCTGTAAGGCAGAAGTCAAGCCTGTCCAATGACAACAACTCAGCTGCGTCCCACTGGACAAACCCCCCCCATTTGACTTATGTTATCGGGTTTACTGAGAAAACCTGCGTTGTGAAATACCTCCCAGGTGTAGGTTTCAGTCCATTCTCTTACCACACACTCACACACAGAGATATACACAGGGAAGAGACACATCGCCCCAGCCAGCGTGGGTTGGGACACCTCTCATCTAGTCTGAGACAGGGAAAAAAAGAGCTGGAGGAGAAATACAGCATTTCACTCCTGTCAAGTAGGAGGACATGCACCAAATAAGGCAATAAATGGGCTCGGGCTTTGCTAAGCTTTTTCAGCAGATGCATTTGTTTTGGAACTGAAAGAGCAGCTCTGAACAGCAACCACCTGCACGCAGACATAAAAAATGAGCAGTTTAAAGTCCCTCTGAGCTCAAGAACAGTTCACTGCATGCTGAATGACTAGGCAAATTTGGCACATCCTTGCAGCACTGCCCTGAAAGTGAGGTGAACCCATCTGAGGAAAGGGGGGCGGCACATAATGGCCAGCTGAACTCTTCTAAATAATACATCATCTCCAACCAGGACAGCGCTCACAAATTCACACCGAAAGTTGCTCAAGGTGCTCCATCTGATATTTCAGACAGGCTTCCATTTCATAACATACACTACAAGGATAAATGTATTGGAACACACCTCAAGGTTTGGGTAAGGCCCCTTTTTTCCAGTGAAGGGCAGTCGTAATGTTTCAGCAAACCAAAGCTACTAATGCTTTGACAACATCGTGCTTACAACTTCGTGGACACGGTTTGGGGAAGAGCCTTTTCTATTCCAGCATTACTGTATCCCAGTGCACAAAGCGAGCTCCATAAAGACATGACTGAATGAGTTCAGTTTGGAAGACCTTGACTGTCCCGGACAGAGTCCTGACCTCAACCCCATCCGGCACCTTTGGGATGAATATCAGTGCCTATAACCTCATCAATACTCTACAGAATGAATGGGTACCGTTCTCATACAGAAACACTTCAACATCTTGTGGAAAGACTTCTAAGAACCGTGGAAGCATTTGGAGCTGCAATGGTGGAGAAATTCCACATTAAAGTCTGTGCATTTGATTGGACCACCTCGCTGGTGGAAAGGCCAGGTGTCCCCGTACTTCTGTCCATGTGTGTCTGCAGTGCAAAATGCAAACTGAAACATAACGCGTTTGATTCCCGTGCTGGAGAAAACACAACACAACAGCAGCCTCAAGCTGGACCTAAAGTGTGGGAGAGATGAATGGAATCAAGCAAGAAAAAATGAAGTTTACAGCTCTACCTCATTAACAACAGAGCAGTACTCACCTTCTCCAGTTAAAAAGAGTCCCCCTTTCCAGTTAGTGATAAATATTCCAGCCTGTGAGCTTTCCTCGCTCAGACTGTCCTTCCCACGAACTTCCCCGTGGCAGACGGCTCATGACAACGACCCATTTTTGTTAATTCTCTTTTAGAATGTATCCCTGTTTCTCTTCACATTCGGTTTCAACATGACGAGACTCTTTCTCTCCCTCGACGGGAAGCTTTGCTTCTTCTCTGTGTTCTCTCCTTCTCCCTCTTCTCTTTCTCACTCCTCTCTCTCTCTCTCTCCCTCCCTCCCCTCTACTAAGCAGTGCTGCTTCTCATGTCTCCGTGCTCACCACAATCTCTCTCTCTCTCTCTCTCTCTCTCTCTCTCCACTCGAAGGGCGGAGCTACCCGCAGCGACGAGGCAGAGAACCCCACGCTGATTGGCCATCCACCTTGCCACGGGCCAATAAATGCTTCAAACGTTAAAATGTGTGGAATTTGGACAGCGAATGTGAAATATTCCAATACCCGTCTTTATCCCCTAAGTAGAACACTTCCTCAATGAGTAGAATAATGGGTGTGAGTACTAGGCGCCCCAGTTAAGGGAATGTGTACGCGTATTGGAACGTGTGCACCGGTTCTACTGGTGGTAGGTTGCTGAATGCCTTGTTTTGTAGCAGAAGTCGCTCTGAAAATCTGCAGTTATGGCACCTCGGTTTAGTGAATGTGAGGTAAATAATATAGTTATTCAATGCGGCTCAGGTAGTTATCATCTGTATATTGTGAAACGTAATGGTTTTTGTCCAATGAAAACGTTCGCAACGGTAGACTGTTAGCTAGGTGGCTAGCATGCCATTGCAGCAAATGTGTTCTTTTAGGGAAAATGAGAGGAGCTGACATGAGATTACGAGATGATGAGAGCAGAGGAGACAAAAAGACATGAGTAGAGATGAAAAAAGCTGACATGAGACTAGATTAGATGACGTGAGATGACAGAGAAAATATATAACACTAGAAAATGGTAATGGAGTTTTTGTGTGCTCTACCAGCAGATCAGTAGTGCAGAATGATTTATAAAAGTGAAATTCAGTTTATAAATTACAATTCAGTAACAGTCCTTAAACAGTTGTTGTATTGCAGTTACTGGGTTTTATATTTTTCAGTTTTATTTTACTTTCCTCTAGTTTAGGGATTTTCTTTATAATAATTTTAGGGATATGTATATTGCGGGTATCCTTAAATGAAAGCATGGATGTTACTGCTGACTACTAATGTTGTTTTTCAGTCATCATGTATTTTCCGTTAAGTCTGCTAAAAGCTGGAAAATGTACTATTATGATTATATTGCTACCTGCTGAGTTCCCTCGCAGTGTGTATTAAAACATGTTCTCAATACATTCATTATAATAATGGTTCAATTATAAACCAGTTGAATTCTTTCATTTGCCAACTCGTTCACAGAACACAAATGTGGTTGTTAAAGTTTATTTGCATATTATATCTCTCTGTGACCAGTATCACAAAGGTTGATTTTTATTGTGTAGCTGCATTTACCATGGTGTTTATATATCTTTGTTGTACTCGTGTTATCTAGTAAGCTGCTGCCTTTGGAAATGGACCCAGTGGTGCTGAGTTATCAGGACAGCCTGCTTCGGCGATCAGACGTGTCCCTGTTGGATGGCCCTCACTGGCTCAACGACCAGGTCATCGGTTTCGCTTTTGAGTATTTTGCTAACGAGCGTTTCAGGAGCCTGGGCGACAAGGTCTGTTTCATAAGCCCTGAGGTCACTCAGTTTATCAAGTGCGCCTCCTGCCAAGAGGAGCTCGCCCTGTTCCTGGAGCCACTGAGGCTGCCGTCGCGGCGCTGGGTCTTCCTGGCTGTCAACGACAACTCCAACCAGACGGCCGGCGGCTCCCACTGGAGCCTGCTTCTCTTCCAGCGGAACGCAGGCCAGTTCTCCCACTACGACTCGCAGAGCGGTGGCAACTCCTTGCATGCACGGCGCATCACAGCCAAGCTGGAGAGCTTTTTAGGGGACAGGGCCCAAGTGCCTTTCGTGGAAGAGCCGTGTCCATCACAGCAGAACAGCTATGACTGTGGCATGTATGTCATCTGCAACGCAGAAGCGCTGTGCGAGAGCGCGCAAGCACAAGGCTGCACTTGCCTCCCTGTCCAGACTATCACACCCACTTACATCACGAGGAAGAGGACAGAATGGCATTCGCTAATTAAAAGACTTGCTAAAGATTGAACGGCTTCATACGGGTCATGTCATTGCACATATGGTCAGCTCGAGCCGTTTGGCTACAAGGAGTGTAAATCTCTGACCTCAAAACGATTTGAGTAGATTAAGGCCGTGCAGAAGATGATTTACTGTGAAATGTCAGATATTACCTCAATTTAATACTGTTATTATTTTGGTAGTATTAGAGCAAAAAAGATGAATATACAATGAATGAATATACAAATCAATGCAATTCAAAACATTTATATTTTGGAGAAACAAAAGAATGTATATTTGAATAGAATTCTAAATCTATAATTCTCAGATTTGCTGCAGTTGAAACAAATTCATGCATGATGCGAGAGTGAACTTCTACAATCCTATTGGCTAATGACTGAAGTCAGCAATTACAGTACTAATTAGGGCTGGGTATCTACAGTCTTTTACAGAATTGCGTCAGTACTGCTGAGTATCCGGATATAAAATGTCCCAGTATCAGTACTCGAGTCATATCAGCATTCTTGAGCCAACGGACATGATTGTTCCAAAACCTAGACTGGTTCATCGATTATAATCAGTGTTGGGCACATTACTTTAAAAAAGTAGTTAGTTATAGTTACTAGTTACTTCTTCCAAAAAGTAACTGA
>JBBPDH010000036.1:3169418-3197395 GCA_037974565.1 Clupeocharax schoutedeni | reverse complement strand
CTTACAAGTTTTAAACCTCTCACAGTTCAGCTCTGTCCTTTCTACCATTTCATGCTATTCATTGGACCTGAACTGTTTGAATTTCGATTAAATAAAGTTTGAAACATTGGGGTGTTCTAAAACTTTTGACCGGTAGTGTACATACTGTTAAAATACCCCAGAAAATGCATTTCTCTTACACAGTATACTTCCACCTCCACTTACTTTGGATCCATCAAAGAAGGAAGAGAGTCACACTAGGACAGATGTGATTGTCTCATAAAAAGATTTATTTTTTTTGCCTAAATGTACAAAGGCAAGTTACAGTATTGTATAAAAAAGAAATATGGTAATGTACACTTTACATATAAGAGGACTGTCCAGGAGGGAGCAGGAGGATCTGAGCAATTAACGGCCGAGGAATTATTTCAAACAAAACTATAAAAAATGTAAACATCCTTTAGTACCAGTGACTGATACTCTGTTGGGAGGGAGGGAGGGAAGGAGGGGACTCTTGTTTGGACAGAGCAAGGGGGCTCAATTAGGAGAAAAGGTGGGAGTCCAGTGTGAAGAATGACAAGAACCATGCCGAAGTGCACAGCTTCTACTGCGAAGGTATCAAAGGATGTCTGTCAAGCACCATTTGAGGAGTTTTACGGAGTACAGTGGAGACAAACAGGATGCCAGGGGTGGGATCGAACCTCTTTCTCAGGAAATTAACCGAACTGTGAGCGTCAGAACGAGTCCGAATATCTGTTCAGGTTCTTGCAGTGCAGGGCACTCAGACCAGGAGGACGAACGCTCACGTAGGCCCCAAAATTCTTAACCAAAAGATCTGTTGTGATAGCTGCAGGGCTGCAACATGAAACCTTTCCCACTGCGATCCAAGTACCTTGGTGTCCTTTAGCTGAGGGCTTTTCGCTGCTGAAGATGAAAGCACTGCCGCGCGATTTCTCATACGAGCTTGAGGACATGGACCAAGAGATTACTCATGAGAAGAATCCTTCAGATATAGTATCACTCTCAAACTCTGCCTTCTCTTTCATGTACTCGGCTGAAGGTTTTCGGTGATCAATCATTTATTTTTGAACTCAAACCAATGACATTTTGGGCATAAATAGTGGGCGGAGTCCTGATGCTAAAAGCTAAAAGAATTCAGAGTGGCCCCATTAAAACCAGTAAACGGTGTTAGAACGGACATCAGTACAGAGGTACGGTGAGGAGGTTAAAGGAAAACCAAAAAGGAAAAGTGGTAAAATAAACCTCAGGAACAGTTTTATAACATGTTTTTAAAAATAGCACTGAAACACCATAAAAGCTGATGGTTCTCCAGTCGCGTTTTTTAAAATAATTCCTCTGTACATCATATACAGACACCATATTATGTGTGCAGAGCAAGACAGCAATACAATAGCAAAAAGGTATAGGAACAAAGCTTGCTTCGCCTGAGGAGACACACCGTCACATTTCTAGTGCTATAGTACACCATGCTGACCAACATGACACACACCTGCTGAGAAAAAACCATGATGGACTATGAAAGAAAGAAAGGGGAGGAAAACAAACAAACAAACAAACAACAAAAAAAAAAAAAACAGAAAAAAGGAGACCCAAAACGTCCAAAAACCGAGCTCTAATAAAGCATCACATCACGATAAGTGTCCAGGAAGAAAGGGCCCCATGCAAGTAACTGCAGAGCAAACTAAATGACCGGGCCTTTTCTGGTGTCACCCAGTCAACAGGTACATGACGTAACACAGGCCACACACACAGCTCTATTAAAAACACTCCGTCATTAGGTACCCACTACATCTCGCCGCGCTGTTGACTACTCACTTAAAAGACAGGGGTGGAGCATGTCTGGCACTGCAAGCCAAAAGGTGAGAGAATATTGGAAAGCAAGCCAAAAAAAGAAGCTGACCTGAGACCAGTCAACTTGCCCACCGTCAGTGATACGCTACCTAAGAGGCCTCTGATAGAGCGCTGCGGCTCTGCAATAGAGGGAGATGTTTCTCTGTCCAATTATTCCGCATGACATCCATTGACAGTCGTGTCAGTCTCCTAGTACTGCTTGGCGAGTGTCTGTCGAAGGCAGGGGAGTAAGACAGAGCAAAGTGACTGAAAGAGCCTGACGTGCATCCCTCCAGTCAGCAATAAAAGCAATAATGCAGCCTGTCAGCTACTTCTTCAATAAATACTTGAGCAAAACTGAATTTTCAACCCTCCTCTCCACACATCAGGGGGAAAAAAACCAACAAAACAACAAAACAATGTGACATTAAGAATGTGGATACTGGCATTTCCTTTGCACTGAACTGCGAAAGTATTCATGGGCAAGGAAAAACAACTATCTTGAAAAAGCTGCAAAAAACGACCAAAAAAAAAAAAAAGAAAAGAAAAAAGAGCAGTCTTGAGGCGTGCAGCGATGAGAACCGTGAGGAAACAATCGCTAGAGAGATATATTTATGAGACAATGCCGAAAAAGGACCAAGAACCTGCACCCCTCACTCGCAGGTCTAGAACATAACCAGGAGTTGAAATAGTTAACACTTCAGTGAGGATGTGCACAAAAAAACCCAAAACAAAACAACTTCAACCATTTTAACATGATAAACTATGTTCAGTCTTTATTTTCTTTTTTCCCCACCCACTAGTTCGTGCCTCTCCAGCCACACTCTGCATGTGGGGGTGTGCTATGCAGTCCATTTTGTTGAGTGGGGATTCACTTTATTCTCTTTTCTTCTTCTTTTTTTCCTTTTAAAAGACTCCTCACTTGTGCACGGGTTCATGAATAGTGAGTTCAGTGGCCGGCCGGGAGGTCCGGGGCAGGATGGCTTTGAACCTGGTCTCACAGTCCTCAGTGGGGCACGAGGTACGGATGCTAAGAAAACATCAGTCTGCCACACATTCCGGCAGAAAAACAAAAACTAAAAATATAGAAACACCATTCAACTGATGTCTAAATGAACTCCATATACTTCCCCATGTGATCCAGTCACATGGACATTGGTAAAGGTGAGCTGAGGCAATCAGGGTTCCCTAGAAAAAACAGACATGCATGCTTAATATACTGAATATGGCAAAATAGAAAACAACAATAAAACAAGAATAAGAAATCTCTACAGTATTTGAAGAAGTGATGGAGAATCCATACATCTGTTTCTCATCGTCCCCTAGGACTGAGTACCACTGGTTTTCAGAAACTTCTGTATTTTTTCCAATCAAATTTTTATCTGCCAGTATCTCTTTATTGCCTACCACAGCTAAACCTCCTGAAACCTGACAACTGTCCTGTCTAAGTACTGGGAAATGATTGGCTGTGGAGAAAGACCACATGACAGAAGAAATACAGCATAGAAACCAGGCTGACAAAAGCTGTATTATTGTGTTCTGTCTATGCTTTCATTAACCACTAGGGGTCAGTGAAGGTTTTGAGACCAGAGGACTTTTGAGACCAGAGGACTGTGCTCTGGTGAATAGAATAAAGCCAGCAACAAAATTGTAAGGAAAAACAAAAACCTAAACAACACAGAAGGGCTTCATTCATAATGCTACAGGACCCCTAAATATTTCACAACAATGGATATCAACCTATATAGTCCTCTCAGGACAGAAGCGCTCTGTCCTGAAAAGACCAGCCTCCGTCGGGGGACCTTTAAATAATCATGATGCTTCAGAACAGATGGAGGACTGTGAAACCCTGAGCTCGTGTCAAAAAGCTTTTTAGTGAAGGGGCTCTGAGCTGGTACAGCAAGTACAGCAACCCTTCATTAAGCTCAGATATCAGAAATACCAGGCTGTCCATTTCATGGTCTTGGAATTAGACCCAGATGAAATGGCTCTATGGACTTCTGTCGTGTGAAGGAGACATCTTTGTGGAATAAGCGCTGTGGTTACTAAGGCTGAAAACAAAAGGAAATTCTCAAGAGCTCTCCCAATTTCACACAATCTCGTGTTTCCTGCTTTCAGAACTATCTGTTATCTAGCCGTTTGTCTTACCATTCTCACCTCCGTGCTGGTGGGTAGAGGGAGGGGGCTGCGGCTTGCTGACTGGCAACAATAGCTGACGAGGACAGGCCTGTAAGTGAGAATGGCAAAAAAAAAAAAAAAAAAAAACGGGAAAGAAATAAAAATCTGTCAAACAATCTAAAAACAATACAAAATTCTATCATGGAAGCTACGCTTTGTGCCGCTTTCTGGTCTTCCAATTAATGCACAACGTGCTATTAATTTCTGATTCTACTTCTGACTTGTATATTTTAGTGTTTACCCTGCTTTAATACTCTTAATCACCTAATCCATCTATAATCAGCTAATTAGTGGAACACTCCAGCTACTTAATCTCTAAACGCTGCGTACGTTTAGCATCTGCCCACTGCCTTCTACTGTAAGGGAGTCAAAGGGTCTTCTGTTCTGGCAAAGAGCTAAATTATTCTTCTAACCATCACTTTCTAAATTACAGTAGGTGTGCTAAAGGAAAAACACTAAAATCTACAAGACACTCCATTGCTTTTATCCAAAGCGACATACAATATGAGGAAACACTCAAGTTTCAGGACAGTGGGAGAACCAGGGGGGAGTTCTAGGAGCTAAAATCTTTATGTAGGAATCGTATCAGGATTGTCTGTTGTCGTATTTGAAGGAGTAAGTGCAGCAGTCTAACCTGTGGCATAAGACAGATCGTACTGGCTCGACACAAGAGGATAACCCAGGTGATGGTGGGATGGCATGATTCGCTGAGAAGGGGACGACCGAGGCCGATCCATTTCTCTCTCTCTTTCTCGGTCTCTCTCTCGCTCGGCCACTCCTCGCTCTCTCTCGTGGGACGACTTCTCGCTCACCGTAGGGGACTTGCTCTTATACTGGTTTGCGTGTTGGTGCAGGATGTCCAGGGCTTTGGCCTCCGAAGCAGACTTGCTTACTGTGGGGCTGGAGCGAGATTTCTCACCCTCCTCGCCGCCGCCCATCTTCCCACCGTAGGGCGAGAACGGGTAGCCAGCGGGCAGATAGGAACCTGAACATGACAGTCACAGTACTGGTGAGTTTAAACAGTTTTACAAATAAAGTCACCAGGCATCACTTCATTAATTAAAAGGTACTACGGCATGATAACCATAATAATCAACTAACTGAAGTAGGGATGCACCGATACCACTTTTTTGGAAAACGCGTACAAGTACAAGTACTTGCATTTCAGTACTCGCCGATACCGATACCGAGTACTTATTTTCACAGCACGTGTCTCTGGACATTTTCTCTCGTCTTGCAAGAGTTTGCTGCAGCGTGGGTTGTGTTGGTTTAGAAGCGTGGATAAACTCTTCGACTCGTAGTCGTGTTGGGATTTTAGGTGCTTGATTAAATTACTTGTGTTAAATGCGCGACCTTTTGAGCCTCCTCTGGACAATTTCGCTGAGCACAATTTGCAGTCGGCCTTTGCTTTGTCGTCTTCATTCACTTTAAAATAGTTCCACACGGCTGACATCTTTCGCCTCGCCTTCTCCCCGCTCGGAGCTGCAGCAGGGGCCTGGGGGCGGGCACTCGGCGCCTGTGATTAACCCCTTACACGCCGCTCAAACATAGACATTTCTCAGACCGTGGTATCGGGGGACTTTTAACGAGTACAAGTACTTTAGAAAATGTGGTATCGAGGCCGATACCAGATACCGGTATTGGTATCGGTGCATCCCTAAACTGAAGTGTAGCAAATTAAAAGTGTGCCTTTTGACTTTAAAACATTTAGCTTGTAAACAGTTAACTAAATGATGAATGCTGAAAATGCCATTCCGCAGAATCGGCAGTCAGCGTTCTCCTCCAAGCGTGTTATACTGTGCAACAAATGTTAACACAAGCTCAAAAACACCTCGACATGACCTTGACAAGACTAGAAGGAAGCAAATTACTATTTTTGGACATCATTTCATACTGGTCTTATCTTTGTCTATCTGTGTGTCTCTGCAGTTATAGCATAAGCAGTTTCCTCTTCTAAACTGGGTAGAAAATGTGGAAAATGACACTTCCCAAAAACAAACTAACTAACAAACAAACAAACAAACAAACAATAAAAGGGTTTTAATGAGTGTCATAAACCTTCTATAACAACAACTGATGAACCTTTGCAGACATTTATAAAGGCTTACTGCAACAAGAGTGAGTTGTCATAACACTGGCTGAGGTGAAATGACAAAAATGGACACAGCAGACTTTATAACAGCTAGAAGTTCAGAGTAAACCTTAGCATGGACTATTATTAAACACTTAATGGTAAAAGCTTATTAGGTTTGCCTCACGTCTTGTGTAGTGTGATACACTATTCTTCATAAAGTGTTACTGAAAAAACTCCACTACCACTTCATCTGACATACGAAGTGAGATATATTCCCTATATTTAAATTGATAGACAAAAACCTTAATACATTAAAAGGCCCATAACTTTCATTTCTCTTCCATTTATTTATTTTAGGTACACTTCTGACATTTTTTGTGATTTTATTCTCTTCTTTTCATTTTGTAGGACCATCTTAACCTCCCTTTATCGTGCCTCATTAAAAACAGTTTGGACTGAAATACTCCGTCTTGCACATGTGGAGCTGAACTGATACAGCCTGAATAGGAGGCTATACTTTTCATGACATCATCAAAACGGTGACTTCAGAATTGGCACAGCGTAAAGACCATGTTACAAATCTTTTCCTCCCAACCTAACAGTTCTGCTTAAGCATACTTTCAGTGCGTATTTGCTCACTGCGATTGCTGTCTTCAGACAGACAAAGGCCATAAAGCTTTTCATTCGTTCATGAAAAGATTAAGTGAATCACTTAAGGCAGACGGAAACTGACTGTCGATATGAATGCAACAAAGCTGATAAAGAAAATCCACAGACTACGGCTTTAAACTAACAACTGACAAATGTGTTGCTATAGAGCTATTTCTGCTTCCTTGATTTCACACTATGCTTAGCTGCCAAGATCCTCGCAGAACTGTGAGAAATACCTGTCAAACGGCAACAAGGATTTATGCTTATGGGTAATGCTGTTGAGCAAAAACACTTGCCATTTCGTACTGGAGCATGTAGCATTTTCAGACTGTTGAATTTAATTTTAACAGCCATTATAAGGCATCGCTGGATTAACCCTGAAAGCCTGAGGCTCTTAAGAAAGTCATCACAAAGTCAAACAGTTTCACACATTTTTAGACCTTTTGGCAGTACTATTATTTTAAGAGGCCTGTGACGTTTCCCACCCATTTGACGTTTGAAATGTGTTGCTGGACACTAAACAGTAATGAGCAGAGCTACAGTCAAGATTAGTCCATTAATGCCCCATTCTATAAATGTGTCCCAAAGTTGCATGTATATCACCCTGAAGCAAGACTTTTGCTGCAAACCACTGAACCACGATTGCCACACATAACCCCGTTTAACACCTCACTAAAAAAATCCACAATGATCATACCTGGGTAGTTCTGCACCATGACTGAAGGCATCCCCCTGTATCCAGGATGGTTGGGGTCATAACCTTGCCCATAGGGGTAGCCGTGCATGTAGTGCATGTACGGTTGCTGTTGTGCCAGGGCAGAGGAGAAAGGCATGTGAGCATTTGCTCGAGGGTCTTTCCCTACTCCCCGGTAGTCCTCGGGGGCAGGGGCGGACGATCGGTCAGCAGCCTCCTTGCTCTCTTCTTTAGAGCTGGTCTCTTTAGGCCGGAGCCTCTCATCTTTGCTCTTCCTCTCTCGGTCACGCTCCCTCTCTTCATCGGCCTGCCTCTGGCTCTCAGGGTACTGGAAAATATAGTCAGAAAGTGTAATAATTTAGAATACCGTGTAGGCACAAAATGAGCTCCCCTTTCTATACTGCACTATAAAAAAATGGGCCAAATGCTACAGTATATAGTCCAGCTGCACATGGACATATGTACTGAAAGTCAGTTACACACAAGTCCATTTAACTTAAAGGAATAATTCATTTCAGATCGATTTAACAAACATTTCCCCTTCTCCTGAAATACAGCTGACGATCTGGTGTCCTAAATGTGTAATAGTTTTCTACTTAAGTAACAAGTCTTGTAGCTAAAATGTCCTAGAAGTCTAGAGTTTGCATCATGCGGACTGTGACTCTAAATATAAACATACTTATGTGATTATTTACAAATTCAAGTTGCATTATGCAGTTTTTAGGGGTTGGGGCACTGTGTATAATGTTATTTTTCACAGAACTAGTCCTTCTCATATTAGCAAAGGTGCTTCCTTACTTGTCTGTACCACATAGCTGGCTCCATGCCTGTCCTGGCAGATTCCACTCCTGTTTTGGAGTCCTCTTTGCCATGATGGCCACCTTCACTGAGCTTCACCTTCAAGCCCTCAGCCTGTTGGGGCTGGAGTTTAGCCTCTTCTCCTTTAGGGATGATGACCGACTTTGCAGGTTCAGAAGTTGGATCTCTCTGTTTGCTTGGTGCCTGTGGTTTCCCCAGATCTGACAGACTGGGGGCCTTTGTGAGTCCCGGGGGGACAGGACCCTTCTGCTTCCAGTCCTCCTTCATGGAGCCCTCTCTGTCCTTCATGCCTACATCAGCTTTCTTCTCAGCTACCCTGTGCTGTTCGGCCATGAGCCTCTGCCGTTCCTCGTACTGTTGCCGGTAGGTTGGGTTAGTGTTCATGAGGTGGTTGTGATATACCTGGTCTGGGTAGCTGTATGGAGGAACGTAGTACTGGCTGTAGTACAGAGGCTGCATGTACATGTTGGACCGTTGCTGGATGACCGAGGGCTGCTGCTGCTGCTGCTGTTGATGTGGCTGGCAAGAGGCAGCGATGTCTGCTTTGCGTTCCTCCAGAGCCTCCAGCTTCACCTTATCCTCACTTGACTCCTGCTCCTCCTCTTTCTTTACCTTTACGGCTTGGCCATCTGGCAGAGGACCTCCGGCACTGGCACTGCCAGGGCTAGGATGGGCATAGTTTGGAGAGTAGTAGTTGTCATAGCTAGCGTAATAAGGTGACTCTTTATTGGGTGCCTGTGAGGGAAAGAGAGCTTTTTTGGCTCCTTCCCTAACAGATGGGTCCTCTACCTTGGACTTTAAGCCTTCTACTTTGCCCTCACCATCCTCTCCAGCATCAGAGATATCAGAGTATGCAGGACTGTTCGTCTTCACTGAAGAGTTATCAGCCCCGTTCTGAGTGACTAACTGCAGAGGAGTTAGTGGCTGCCCACTACTGTCCATACGGCTTGCCACTCCAATGGATGGACTAGGGGCGTTGTCTGTGAAGCTGTATATCTTGTCTGCTTCTGCCTTAATGCTGGCCAGACGACTCTGGTGAAGATCTGAGGGTCCGTTTAGATGGCCTTCACTTCTGCTTCCAGGATCGGAGGACTCCGAATAGGGACTTTTCCCCTCTTCAGCTTTCATTCCTTTACCTGAAGGTTTGGGGCTATCTGCATCCTTACTGGGCTCTTTCTTTTTCTTGTCTTTCTTCTTTTTGTCCTTGGGGTTCCCTAGCACAGGGTTCATGGGAGAAGAGTCTCCAGAGTCTCTTGGCTGAATGCCTTTTAATTGAGGACTCTTGGGTATGCCTTGCATCATTGAACTCATTCCTGGAAGATGATTGGGACTTCCAGAGCTGAACGGCGCCTGCTGCAGAGAGTACATCTGTGGGGGAATGGCTGGCGCAGTGGGCCGGGAAGGCTTCATGTTCTTCTGGGACAGCTTATCAGGCTTTGTGGACTTTTTGGACTTCTTGTCTTCCACGCCATCATTGCTGGCATCGTCCGTGAGGGAAGGCCCATCCTCACAGCCGTCCATGGGAACGCCACAAGCCTCCGCATCGGTTTCTCCATTCTTCTTCTTACCCTTGGAATTGAACTTTCCGGGCGAGGGAGAAGAGCCTTCAAATCCTCTTCCTTTAGGAGTGACTGAGCGTGCAGGGGAGAGAGAGCCTTTCTGTGACACAGAAGCTCCATTGCAGCTCCCTGGCTCAGGATGGAGGGACGACTCCTCCCCGTACTCGCTATCTCCATCCATGTCCAGCTTCATGTCGTCATCATTATGAGCACGAGCCTGATGATACTTCAGGCCATTGATGTGCTTGTACTTTTTGTTGCAGTTGGGGTACGGGCAGTCAATAAGTACTGGTGAGGGGCAGCTGCGATCTAAGGGAGGAGGAAGACACTCTGTCTTTATGGTGGGAATTGAGAGTCCAGAAGGAGTCACTGCATTGTTAGAGTTAGTGCGCATGCGCTTGTTGCCTTTAGTGTCCTCAGAACTGGAGTTGGGTTCCATATCAGAAGCAGGCTTGTTCTTGCGCTTGTTGGCTGAGGAAGGGCTGGCTTTGACATCCTCAGTGTTGCTATTGGGTGGGGTTCTCCGCTCAGAAGAGTTCTGACTGCCGCGGCGACCCTTGCTGTTGGATCCCGCTCTGGTCTTGCTATTGTTACTGGCCTTGTTGTCAGAGGAGTTGCTGTTCTCATTGACCGGGGTGTTGCTGTTGGGACGCATTCTCTTACCCCGGCCACGGCCATTCCTCATCTCCAAGTCGCTTGTAGGAGATTCACAGAATCTGAAACATTTATTCAAGAAGATTAGCATGGGATTAGCTATAAAATGTGCTGAGAAAAAAGTGCAATTTGGATGACATTATGATGCATTATTCATGCTCAGCATTAACATGCAATGAGAGCAAAGCAACAAGGATTAGTCAGAAGAAAGGAAATGTATAATACAATAGGAAATCCTTTGGAGAGGCTATAGAATGTGACAATATCAGCAGATCAGTAGATCGAGTCTTCTATTATCTGCCTTGCGGCAACTGTTCCAAGATGTATTTGAAAGTGTTAATAAAAACTGGAAATGAGGCTCCATCTTCTGTAGTGCAGGGCTAATTATTCAACAGTTTTAAGCACAGTGGCTGACCTATTCATTTTTGTCAAGCTATGAAAAGATCATGATGCATGTCAAATGGATTTTAAAACTTGCAGTCATCCATGTTGAAATGAATAAATCATCATAATCCTCTTTGATGTCAAGCAATTACTGACTACACCATCAACACTATGTTAATATGCCTCGTCACTCAAGGGTGAAAATGGATTGGTACAATATTTGGATTTCTGTCTCAAGCAAGAGATAGTTCTATTCTTATCCTTTCCTGTTCAGAGCGGACTGTGTCTGGCCTTCTCCCCGAGGCTTAAGATGAAGTGTGTGGGATACACCTGGCTTACTGATGCTCCCGAGGGGGGAGGAGGAACCCGTGTCTAAGGAGAGCTGACAGACAGGCACAGGTTGTGCCTTTGAGAGATGATAGGGAGCAGTGCAACAGAGCCAAGGATCTAATCATGCTCCACAGCAGCCTCTGTCACAGTCGGCCCAGATTAACCAGCATGGATGGATGGACGGACTGAATAAACTAGATTAGATTCTTTTTCATAGCGGTATCTATTTAGAATGTCAACTACTTTCTGTATTACTGAAAGGCTCTGCATGAGGTGGCCTGATTTAAAGACACTTTAGGCATGCCTGTCTTGGTTTGAGAGTTTCATTAGACGTGAATTTTTCTGAGAGGAGATAAGAACGATATACTTATACATACCTAGGGGGAGCCCAGTCATGGCGGGTACAGTCCAACAGCGTGCCCACATACGTCTTGTTCCGCCACGTCACATTAACCACCAGCATCCCTATAAAGGAAGAAACGAGGATTCTCATTATAGCTAGAGAATAAGGCCTCTCCGCCTGTCATCTCTACAAAGGTTCAATGGCACAATTATACAGTAGAGTTCTTCCTTCAACCTTGTGACTCATTCATGAGCAGCCCGCTCTCTCTCTCTCTCTCTCTGCCCTTCTCTGTATTCCTTGCACAGCCGCAGCAGATGCGCCATTCCCATTTAAAACAGATCAAATGGAGGTTTCTGAGGGCAGCACTCTCAAAGAAACCCTCCTATTTTTACTGCCTGCTTCATGATTACAGCAGCTAAGAGGCTGCAAGGTGCACAGTGAGTCATTTCTGGAGGAAAATTGTTTGATGGCGCCCTCCATCTGACTTTGCAGCACTGAGCAGTCCATGCCTGTTTCCAGCAGAGGTGTAGTTATTGTGTGAGAACAGCTGAAGCAAATAAAAGGGCATGCGCATGGCAAAGAATCAAAGAGCTCTGCTAGACAGGCTTGTTTGGGTGAGACGAGGGCATCACTGTGATTTTATGCTTACGCCAGACCAGTAATAATCAACCTAGCTGACATTTTATTTAAGCACCCTTAGCAGTTCAAAAGAGCAAATGTGGCTGGAAACATCTCAGCAGTTGTCCCGTTGTGTTAGTTTCAGCACATAGTCTTTAATAAACTGCATCTGGCAGAACTCTCCCAGGAACATAGCCCTAAGATTATAGCAGGGACTTTTCAGGATGAGTTCCTAACAGTAGTGCACTCCAAGTGAAATACACTCCAGCCCTGCATCCATTTCGTCTTGCAAAATGCTTCATTTTGACTGGAATGCAGCAAGGAGACGAATATCCAAAGGTCAGAGAGCTGTGAAATCTAGGGGAGTCGTGTGTCAGTTACTCTGACGGTTACAGGCTATTTGTTACAACATTTGTATTTGTTAAAACATCTGAAGACAGATTCAGCTGTTTTCCTCCCTTTGCAATCGCTCTGAGCCCCACTCACTGCCAAACGTAGCAAATGTAGTCATCCCTTCAGCTGCTAACACAGATAAACACCCTCCAACAAAAGCTATAATGTCCTCATAAGTAATGAAACATGTTTTCCTAAAACATACCACGTGTAACTTTCTCACTCCTCTCATGTCTCACACACAGGGCCTGCCGGACTGCGAAAGCGAAGCTTACTGCCATTCCTTTGAAAAATGTCAATGGGGTCACTGGAGGAGCACATTAGCGGAGGCCCCCTCCTCTTTCACCCCCAGTCATTAGTGTTCCTCCGGCCACCTGTCTGAACCCGAGGGCTAACTCGGGGTGAATGGCCAATCATTTCACCTCTCATGCCCTTCAAAAGCCTCTGCGGAACAAACAGAAGCTTGGCATGCGTCCTCCCTGTGCTCTTACACTCCATTAATAAATACCTCTAAAGCAGTTAAGGGGTTGAGCTCCGGGTCCTTCACGGATCACCAGCACTGCCGCCTACCGCTTTGAATTTTTCTAGCGCAGCAGTGTCCAGTTAGTCGGAGGCTGTTCATATTACAAATCTTGCTCAATTATGATTTTTAGTTGCTGCAATCCGCTCGTCCTCGACGGTTCAGTTGTCTGACGGTCTAAAATATATACGTGAAATAAAGATTAACCGGAAAAAATCCAGTCTGACTGACTGCAAAGCTATGTATTAGGAATCAATGTAAGCAACCTATATATAAGTGCGTCAAACGTATTAACGAAGATCATGTGTTGGTTTCCAAAAAGCACTAAAGAATCAACATGCATACATAAATACCATAAAAATCACTTATAAAATTAAACCCAGCTGCCAAAACAGCTCTGTTCCATCGAGGAATGGTCTCCACAAGACCTCAGAAAGTGTGCTATAGTATCTGTTGTGAGTTGTGAGGTGTGGCCTCCATGGAATGGACTAGTTTGCTCAGCATGTCCCACAGATGCCTGATTGGATTGAGATCTGAGGAATTTGGAGTTCAAATCAAGACCCTGATTTTTTATCATGGCCCTCAAAACACCAGTTTTTTTTAGTGTGGCAGGCAGATATCCTACAGAAAAAAAGCATTTAGTGAGTGAAGATGCCGTTAAGAGGGTGTTCTACCAATGTTTAGGTAGGCGGTGCGTGTCAAAGGAACATGACCATGACAGCCAGGATCCACGTTTTTTCAAAAGAAAGTTGCTCCACCAGCTTGCCTTCTTCCCACAGTGCATACTGGAGCCCTTTCTTTCCCCAGGTAAGTGGCTCATGTGCCTGACAGAGATCAGCATGGGCAGTCTGACTGGTTTGCAATTATTCAGACTCATACACAGCAAGCCTTGATGCACTGTGTTTTCTGGCCCCTTGCTACCACAGACAGCCTTGACTGCCCATGGTCCTGTCCACCAATTGCGCACTGGAAAAAGCTCACAAAAAGTTCTTGCTCTGGAGATAATCTGACCCAGCCGTCACAAATCGGTTCTTGTCAAAGTCACTCAGAACCTTACACAAGCCCAATTTTTCTGCTTTCAACACATCAACTTCAAAAACGGACTGTTCAGTGGCTGCCTAATACATCCCACTTCTTGACAGGTGCCACTGTACTGATATCCTATCCTTTTCTGGGTGGAGAGATTTACACTACTTCCACCCAGTAATGTGAATGCAGCCTGAGCCGTTCACCAGGTGAGCCGTTCATTGTGCTTTCACACAATGGTTGGGCTTTGGAGTAGAAACAAACAAACAAACAATTGACCTCAAACCATGTGTACAAACATGTACATTTAGGATTAAATAATGAACAACAAAGCATTAAAAATCTACAAGAACTGCGGGGGAAGATGCAGTGTGTAAAGAGGGCAGTAACACCAGTATGTTGGCATAAGAGCTGTAGGTCCGGCCGTGTTCCCTGGCACTGGGCTCTTCGCCCATCTCTGAGCAGAGGGTTTTTCTGGGCTCCGCTTCAAGAGCAATAAACTTTGTGAAGATTTAGGGCTGACATTTGGAGGCATCAGCATGCGTGGCTTGTGAGGGTAGATGCCGCACCAGTGCGACCCTGGTGCGCCTCCAGCTCCCCACCAAGAGGATTTGTGTCAGAATGATGCCTTGAAACATCGACTAAAATATCTGCCTCTCGCCGTCTCATCACAGACTGAAAGCCTCCTCCAAGTCCACTTGATGTCATACGTGAACACGAGCCAAAGCAAATCAGAGCTTAATAGAATAGCATGTAGTCTTCAGTGGAAAAGGAGAAACAGGAACCGAGCCTTCCTTTGTTGTTATGTAGACTAAACAACAGAGCTGTTGTTGATTTGGGTTAGATGGAAGAACACGCAGTATTTCATCAGCATTTTAATTAAGCATGCTTACTCTTAAGCCTTGGAGACATGGGTTCCAGTGAATTTTATCCCTAAAGCTGAACACTACTTAGTACGAAAGGCATCATTCGATAATTATATTCCCGTATAACAGGCTTGATTTAATTCTCGCGACCTAATGGAGGTCTTGTTTGTGTCATTACAATTATACATTAATTTCTCATACATTTCTTTCAGTATTTTGGTAACTTCTCCTCACATCATATCTTCAAGGAATAGTTTTTTTAGAAAGGGTTTTATATGCTGCAGCTATCAAATGAAATCACTAATCACTCTTTTCCATTTACTCTTAGTCAAGTTATCTTGCTTATTCAAGCTACTCCTTTCAGACAGAGAAAAATACTATACTGAACTACTGATCAGACTGTTTCTTTCAACGTGTCATTAAACAAGCAAACACCGATTTTTTTAGCCACAGTGACTACATTACCTAGCCATTCAAGAGTTGTAACTAAAATATAGGTGCACTTGTTAAACAGCTGTGTTCCAATCATCAAGGCTCTACTGCACCCATCAGTGGAAAGCAAACACCATACGACTTTAGCTGACCCGAGCAGATATTATTGGTGTGAACCACAACAGAGAAAAGAACTAGGCTAGATTAGCAGGTGTTGAAATGATATGAATGTATCAGAATGACACATACAGACTTCTCATGTTCATGTGAATAAAACCTACAATGTTGGATATTTTCAAATCCATTAGCCTTAGTATTTTTCTCAAGCATCAGCAAAATTATGAGCATCAGTACATTTGGAAACTGGTGCCGTTTACAACAGTAATGCTGGTAGCACCAGGACATAACAACTCGAGCTTGTGAAAGATGTGGGCAGATAGACCGCGACATCCTTAAGGGAGTCGAGCACAACTGAAAGCCATCTCAAAGTGCTTGAAAGACGTTTTCTCTGCCACAGGATCTTGCTGCTCCACTTTCCACCCACACAGAGTGTCACCAAGATACATATCTGTCCGCTTCCGCAAAAAGAGTGGAGGGGGGGACTTCAAAACGACAGAGGCAACCTGGTGGACCAAGCGCTCCCTCAGCCAGAGAGAGACGATCAAATCCAGCACCTGCAGAGCAGACGGCCTCCCCTCCTACACGTTTCTATAGGAGGAGCAGATGAGAGGAGCATGGGACCATCAAGCCCCCCAAACTACCTCCCTCCAGTAGATTAAGCGGGTGGGGGGAGTTAGTGGCCTCAGTCGCCCTGGGGCAGGGATTGTGAACAGCCTTGTTTTCTGACCCTCCTATAGCTCTCAAACTGACAGGGCCGTTATGCACATGTGCACATGTGTGTCAGCACTGGTACAAGCAGGCTAAACAAAAAAGGGGAGTAGCTGAGAATCCAACTCTGACCACGGCAAATGAAACTCGTGAAGTCTTGAGAGAGGCTGATCCTTAGATGAGGCACAAAAGTGCTACAACTAACACAAAACAAACACTTTAACACTTAACTGAGGCCACATCAACACTGCAGCCAACACTCCACATCAAGATCGCAATGGATTGTTGCTTTACTCATTTTTATAACATGGTGGAGAAGAAGTAGGTGGGTATGGGCAGCCCTGATATGATTTGGTGTTTTTGGTGAATGGCTTAAGTAGTTGTTTTTTTATTCTACTTTGAGTGATGAGTGGCATTATGATGACAGAAGAGCAGCTCTTTCATTTTTCCCCCACAACAAAAGCAGTAAAGCTGTACCCGGACTCACACTATCAAGCGCTGGAAATCCACAGTGTGCACATGGATAAATCTGGCAGAAGGAAATGAGACACTTTCAGAAATAAATGGATTTTTTCTCATTCCTGCTTCCCTGATTGAGTATAGTCTGTTTAAGGAAGAATAACGGTCTGAGGATTTTTCAGGGTTTTGACTACAACCTCAGCTTGAGTACAGGTAATGCTTACAGAGGGGTTTTGCTGTTCCATTGCTGCTTTTGTAAACATATGGTTAACAAATGTCCCATGGAGGAACACCATATACAAAACCCTTAAATCCAATTATCTAAGCACCATTGAAATCGTGGGTCAAAAAATCGTGATAGTATCCGAATTGTGGGTTCTGTGTATCATTACAGCCCTAGAACAGATTCCCACAGATAAACTCCAAAATCTTGGGGAAAACCTTCTCAGAAGAGTCAGTGCTGTTCAAGTTGCAAAGGTGATTGCTAACCCCATATTAACGCTCGTGGTACCAGTAGTCCATAGATGGTCAGCTGTCCACATACTTCTGGCCACACGGTGCGTTTAACAATAAACTGACAATGCAGAATAAAGTGGACACTTAACTTTTGCGTCAGAATTCCAAAGTGAAGGTTAGTCAAGCATATGTTTCTCATCAGTCAAGGATGCAAAAGATTAATATTAATCCCTATCTGAATTTTATTTGATTGTAAATCTGCACACGGCTGTAATATCGTACAGCACTCCCACCGCACACATATACATTTGCATACACATGTAAGAACAGCCGAAAGATACGTAGGAGAATCAGAGATGGCATGCCCACGGCGGGAGAGAAAGCAAACACTTAAGCGACCAGTAGACTCTGAATGCTGATGAGGCGGCGGCCCCTTTATGTGCCACTGCTTGGAGGATACCGACAGGCACAGTGTGGGCGGTGTTCACCCGCCTGCCTATACCCACAGCCTGTGTGTGCTCTCATTTAAGGATTTGGTGCTTTTTTGTGTTCAGTACATATCTGGGGCTTTGATGATAAAGAAAGACAACGAAGTGAAAGAACAGTGAGGAATCCAAACTTTACACCGCCGCTGCTAAGAATCAATTAACGTTCTAATTAACTAGAAAGAGGCTTTAAGATAAAAACAGACTGACAATAGCAGCAAGCAGGACTTCGGGATGTTTCTCGGTCTGATTAGAAGCAAATATGCGAAAGCTTAAAGGATAATAGTATGTTGTTACAATAAATCACAGTTGAAGTGTAAAACTAAGGAAGCAAACGTAGCTGGCTGCTGGACTACATTAGGGACTGTTTTAGGGCTAGGCGATTAATCGAAAAGTAATCGAAATCGATATTCAAAACCTAGAAACAATCCAATTGGTCGATTATTTCGATTACTTTCCCTTTTAAAACACTACCGTGAGTGGAGTCCCGTGACCCCGCTCCGTTATGTTACATTATTCCGCCGACATGTCGAGCACGGGGAGCTTAAACACTGAGACAAATGAGCAACATGTCAGTGAACTATGAGGGCAAATAAATAAATAAATCGTTCCTTAATCGTAATCGAGCTCAATTAATCGAGATTTTGATTTTAGGCCAAATCGCCCAGCCCTAGACTATTTACATTTTTAATCAAGCTATCCGTTTGAAAACCACTGGGCTGTTGTTCTTTCCAAAAATAAACCGATACCCTCCAAATTCTTACCGTCCTCGGTCTCCTGCCACACGATGCCCTCCAGGTTGACGCTGGTGCCAGGCTCGCAGGGCCCCAGGCACTCGGGCTCTGTGGCCAAGGCCACGTCAGATGTGTTGACAGCCACAGAGCGCGTCCGCACCATGAGCTGCTCACATGGAGAGGCGATGTCAGTGTTTCCCACCGAGGCAAGGAGGTGCAGCGGGGGAGGAGCTGGGGTGGAGACCGGAGACTCCATCTGCAGGAAGAAGAACAGATTCAAGTTGTTTTGTCACATACATGGTTATACAACTACAACCGGTAGTGAAATGAGTCCCTAAAATGTGCGACAAATTAAAGAGGAAATTAAAATCTAGAACCAAGTAATAATATACAGAAAAATACAATCAAATAAACAGTACTAAATGGAGTTGTATATAGACATAAAAAACTGTGAGGTAGTGAGTACAGATCTGTTTTGATAAACAGTTCAAAGAAAGGCGTTAATCTCTGGCTTCACATTCGCAATACTTTCATGCTAAACGTTCTCCACACTGAAAACTGAAGCAGGTGCCAGAATAAGGTCAAGACATCATGCTGCATCAAACCATTTAAACAAAATCCCATCAGCGAGCGATAAAAATAAAGCCCTCAAGGCTGAAGTAATCACTTACAAATACCTGGCAAAAAGTTCAGGCCCCAGATGCCGACCCTGACCCGCACAATCCCAGACTGCAGACCTCATTAGGACAAAGAGGTGCTTAGAGTTACTAAAGCCGCACTTCAGGGACAGGCTGAAGAGCATCTCATGGTGCGAACTCTTGACTAAGTTGTTTAACTGAGAGGCAGGCTGTGGTGAGTAAGGAAATTGATTCTACCTGTCCTTTACAACCGCAAGAGTCACCAGATAGGAAATGAGACAAAGCTGATTCTGGAAATCAACCTAATCTTCTGATCTATACCTAGAAAGTGCAGGAAACTGCACAACACTTTGAACTCTGTACAGGCTGGCAATAGAAGATAAGTGTAAAGGAGACTCTAAAACAACTGACAAATGGCAGGACGATTCAGGTGACTTTCACAGTTGGAGTGGAACGCAGGCTCAGATAAAAAGCAAAGACATCAAGATGTTTTTCTTTCAAGGAAAAAAAAAAGGCCTTGATATACCCTCTGCGAAGTCCAACGGCATAATTATCACGTTCAAGCGAGATGGTAACAGACTCAGAATTTCCATTACTTTTCTTTGAGCTCCTGTGTGAAACTTAACACTGGGGAGAAAATCTAATGTCATCTAAACCACTTTGTGATTTATGATCACGCATGACTTGCCAGAGTGGTGGCTGGTGTGTGAACAGAGCAGACAAGCCATCGTCCAGCTGTCAGCTTTTACAGAGAGCCACTCTCGCACAAACTGGAGGCCCGCTCTGGAAGGTAGATATTTCAATCTAGATTACTTTGAGCACTTGCACCCTTGCCCTATAAATGTTTCTAATTGGAGACACTTTTGGCCTAATTCTTGGTTAGAAAATGAGTTTAGCGTATGACACATTTTTTGATAAGAAAAAAAATGTGTTGAAAGGGGAAAAAAGTGGTAGAAATGGAGACATTCCTATTAAACAACACACACTTGGCAGCAGTGATTTGTCATACATGGCTGATCTAGTCACACACCAGTTATCAGCCCCGGCATCTACACTACGGCATGTGGTCATGGGCCATGTAATTCACGGATAATCAGATCCAGACCTGATAAAGAGCGAGGAGCTACCATCCAGTGAACCAGAAGAAAGGAACCAAGATCTAAGAATGGTTCATAAATCCACAGAAGACAGGGAGCATTAGAACCTTCCGCAAAAGAAACAAATTTGACTTAAGATTCAGAGACTACGCCTTTGGAAAACAACCTCATATTATAAGTAAGAAAGGTCTACTGACAAGTATGGCAAAATCAACTCTATGCTAAAGCCCTAAACACTAAATACACATACATTTACTATTAAAATACTGAAAATCAATGTTCAGGTGTTTGTTATGTTTCGTTATGGGAATGCAGAGTAAATATCTAGGCTACATATGAAGGCTAATTTAATAAAATAGAATAATGGTCTATTAAACATGACTGTTTTGGTTGTATTTGCAAGTAAATGTGTGTATTATGTACAAATATTATATATTCCATATTGCCACTACTGAAAATGGGTGTGTTCACCAAGGGTGGGTGGGTCATAACAAAAATATCAAAATATACAATATTAGAGAATGCTTCTTTTTTTAAACATCTAAAACATCTAAAACAACTTAAAGTACATTCGTTTATTGCATGCTACGTGTCACACACTGTATGGTGTATTTAAACATTAAGTCATTGTTATTTAAAATATTTAATATGGTCAGAAATGCATACTGAGACAATTTATGATGATACATATAATACTGCTACTGTTAGCATAAGAGCTTGACTGTGTGTATAAGTTCTGTGTGAAGAGATGTGTGAACAAGCTCTGGTACATCTTTATTGCGAAATAGGCCGATTCAGAAACAGCGAAATATTTTTCTGCGAAAAACAATTCTACTGGAACATTGTCCACTCGGGAGAAAAGACCTTGTGTATGAGACAGGTTCAGCTTTAATGTAAGCTAATTAGCTCATCTGAAGAGGCCTCGGTTACGGCTCTGGTGTGAAAATGGGTTTTCCTTAGTTGCTTTTTAAATAATAAATGTTTCAGTGCAGAGAACTTTACACCACTCTTCTTTTTTTCTTTTTTAATCCCCATAAGTCCCGCAGTCTAAAAAAAGTACGCCTAGAGCCTGGTGTTAATTTCCGCCCCGATTTTTCCACTTTTCCATCCCTGAGGTTAATCAAGTATTCGTTCATTAACTCTTAGGACACCGTAATATGAAGATGATTCATTATACGCATTAGAACGAACCTTATGTTTTCTAGGAGCGTAACATTGGCCGGGTGAGTTAAGTGTATAATACTTAAACACGCGATTAGAAAACAATGTGTAGTCCTTTTCTCCTCCCAAAACGGTCACTTCCACTCAAAATGGGCATTTCAGACTACTCTATTCAGCCTGGCTTTTAGTGTTTCAGACTTTTTATTCCCATTATTAATATACAACTTTGCATGCAAATGAGTTGCTGACAATCTGCAAATGCTGAGCAAAAGTGATGACCACTTGTATCAGCAAATAACAGACAAACCGACAGTCTCTCATGGGAAGCACAGACAATGGCAAAAAGCAGAGAAACCTTGAAAACCAGATTATATGATTGTGGACTGTATCTGGATGTTGTTCAGAGACCTGCTCCACAGCTTTCTCTGAGTGGCCCTATAAGCAGTCAGTAAAGTGAGCTTTAAGCAATGACTGGGGGGTTAGCAAAAGTCCAAACAGGCCAGGATCACACAGCAACGGATGAAATACAATCCGGCCTTCCACAGGGTGGGCGATCTCAAAGCTGAGGAGGCTGGAGTCACCCGCATACACTTAACAGTTCAAAGCCCGACTCCATTATACTCGCCGAGTGAAACATGTCAGCCAAAAACATGTCAGAAAGGATATAAAGCAGTAAGGCCTCATGGGAGCAGCTCAATAGGGTTATAATGGATAGTGAGACTTCACAAATCAGGTACAATGCATTTATTTGAAACTATTATTTTATGCATTTGCTATTCTTTACAACTTTATGATCCATGACACACTGTAACGCACAACCCAGAACCCAGACACAACATCAATTTCAAAGAGAACTGCTCCAGTTTCCTTACAGTCATGCAGGTCTATAGTTGGTGAATGGCTGACTTTTTTGGCTGGTCTTTATTAGGTCTGTTTTAACGTTCAGCTCACACCGTGTGGGCTGAATGAAACACGCCGGCGCATTTCTTATACCGGCTAAAGCTGCAGTATAAATAACATTATTTACTGTTTAATGGGCCTAACTGGCAGTCTAGAGTCAGGAGTGAAAAATAAGTTGTCAGTTTAAATAGCAAATGCTACAACATTTATGTACAGGTACACCAACAGCCAGATACAGCACATTTCACTCTTTCTCGTGATATTATCATAAAATTACGAGAAAGACTTTACTGACCCTTGCCAATTACAATTAAGCATACTTTGTATTTAATTATTAGTTCACAATTCCACCCTGCCCCCCTAAAAAAGGAGGGACCTTAATTATATTACGGTAGTGATATCAGAGACCATCACAGCAGCATGGCTGCAAGTTTGTCTCCCTGCCCAGACAGGAGCACCACATTTACACTGAAAGGTGTGGGTCTAGAAGCCCAACATTACATTCTTCCACCACCGCAGCTTGCTCCTACAACATCAAAGACACTTTGCAATAGCAACAGTCAGCTACACAGATTACCCTCTTTGGACGAAATTTAACTGCTGCTTCCAATTACACACACCCACCAAAAGGAAGCTCCAAATCTCGCTACTTTATCAAGAATCTTCATTTATGTAATGAGGTTCAATGGTTAATATGGTAAAGGGCAAAACATTTACTCACCAACAACTTTAATAACCAATATACTACTGCAACCACTATTGGAAATAATTAACGTTTAGCTATGCTGCATACCAAAATGTGCCACGGGACGCTAACCACAAAAGTCATTGGTATGTGACAGAAAAGACTGCCCGAAAGACTTCATAAATTAGCACACACGTACTAAATTAGGTCCTGTTTGTCAGATTTGACCCTGAACATGCATTACTCTCACAAAAAAGTACACATCAGTTACATATATTAACTGCCAACCCGACCACCAGAGAATGCAATTGTTCCATACTCGTATATAGCGCTAGTTTTAAACTAAGCAGCACTGCTCCCTCTAGTGGTTTATGGAAAATCCCCTGATTTTTCTATATATAAAACTAAGATTTAAAATGAGATTTGCCTTTCCTGTAATATTTTTGTCCCCGAATTTAATTGTTACAAGCTAAACTGTTGGGAAGATGATGATGATAATGCTCTCACTGTGTGTGTCTGAGTGTGTGTGTGTGTGTGTGTATTGCCATCATGCTTTGTGAGAGCGAGGGAGGGTTTAATTGGAAGTTAAAGTGTTTCCCCTTTGTAAAGCGTGGCTGCGGGCAGCATTCGACTAGAATAAAATAATATTCTTGTTAGAAATAAACGAATCATTGTACATTAAACACGGGCCTCGACTTGCATGGCAAGAAAATGACTATAGCTTAATGGCTCTAATGTATTGAAATGAAATGGCACTGGCAGAGGAACTGCAAACAATGAAAAAGCACCAGTTTATGAGGGCCAGTAACACAGAGCAGAATGATCCTCGAGATAAAGACGTTTCCCCAAAGGGAGAAAACTCTTTCAGACAGAGATGAATTCCCTTTCATCTGGGGCCCTTAGCAACCGCTTCTGGTTGTTCACCTGTTGCTAAGAGGACAGATATTCAACATTTCACACTAGACAGCTTGAGAGGAAATAATGTGGAGAGAATAAAACAATTGCCTCTCACCGAACCAAACAAAACAGCATCCATCAATCTGGGAATAATAGATGCGCCCGGGGCTGTGATCCACAGGCGCAATCGATGCTGCCTAATAAGCAGGGAAGATGCAAATGAAGTTGGGAAGGTACCAGTCACTTGAGGTAGAACAGGAACACTGGAATAAGGTGCTGGGCAGTCTTGATGAAACTCAATATCAATTTTCAAGTACATCACAGTTCAATGGCATATGGTATTAAAGTAAGGCCTGATAATGTAGATATGCCTCCTGAGATTGGAGCTGCTCTCTGAAAGAACATCATACATAGCAATGTTTTAAACTGACTGTTCTCTTTTGTTCAGCCTACCCCAAAGGACTAGATGCACTAGATACTAGATTTTCAACGAGGAAACTTAAAAATACACCCATTTAGCACATGCTGTTTCCCAAAGTGACTAATCAAATGTCACAGCGTCAAACGTCGTACATTGCCTTCAACACAATCAATCAATATTACTCCAACTGAAAATCAATACTGCTGTGTGACACCCACCCTAATACTGATAAAGTTGTTGAAAATGCCAGATGCAGTTACTGATATTGACTATTTCCTCATATTTTCATTTTAAAACTTACTAAAGCTTTAAAACGACCCATTTTAAACGACAAAATAAACGAATAAACTGCATCTTCAGTATGAAGATTAAAACACACAAATATCGTAAAACTAACCAAGTGACTCAAGAACCTCAGAATTTTAGATTCAAGATAGGGCTGGGCGATTAATCGAAAATAATCTAAATCGACATTCAGAACCTATAATTGATCCATTTTTTTTTTTACTTTCCCTTAAAAAATATAGATAGTAGATAGTGTGTGTGTTTCCTTCAATTATTTTAAAATCAAGTAATGCACCCTTCATTCAGAAATCTCTCACTTGTAATATGTGGGCATATTTACTGTACAAAACTTGTCAGTGAAGTAAGAGGGCAAAAAAATGAATAAATAAATAAAATAATCGTTCATTAATCGTAATCAAGTTAAAATGTTCAATTAATCGAGATTTTGATTTTAGGCCAAATCGCCCAGCCCTAAATCATTTCTCTAAAAATACTTTATTAGCCAGCTCTAGTGTACAAGTGCACACAGTGAGAACAAAAGCAGGCAGTGTTGATCGCAACTGGACTCAATTATAGACGAGTGGTCTCTCCAACCAGCCAGTGATGCATTAGGAACAATAAACTAAAGTTTAAATAAACGAATGAATGAAGTAGGCAGTAACAAGGAGAGGTACTACCTTATTTGCGCTCTTGACTACTATTAATGTACCATTTAGAGCTAAAAGATTCATCATTTCAAACTGGTAATCCTTTCAAGTGAACATATGAATTATTTCCAGCATTTTTCAACACTGCATAAACTTTTAAGTGCGAAGATTTAACTCAATAATTCTGAGCATATGAACGGGCCTAGCATAGCATGAGACATTCAGCGTTCGTGCCTCAAGTGTGAATAAATGGTATTCTGGTATTCTTAGGGAAGAAAAGAAAAAAAGCCCGGAGCTTGAGTGATAGAAAATAATTGCATTTAAATCACAACTGAAAACTGGTCCAAAAAACTGAAATAATTTTTTTCTTGCTAAACTGCCCAGTCCTTATAGCGCTGATAAAGGTCTGATGACTGAAATGTTTAATGCCCTGTTTTTATTTCACCATGAGCATGTATTTCAATCTAGATATGTTCTAGGATTGGACCTTTTCTATTCCAGCATGACTGTGTCCCAGTGCACAAAGTGAGCTCCATAAAGACATGCTGGAGGAGTTCACTGTCCCACACAGAGCCCTGACCTCAACCCCATCCAACACCTTTGGGATGAACTGGAACTGAGATTGTGAGCCAGACCTTCTTGTCCAACATCAGTGTCTGGCCTCATAAATGCTCTACAGAAAGAATGAACACAAATTCTCATAGAAACTCCAAAATCTGGTGGAAAAATTTCTAGAAGAGTGAAAGCTGTTATAACTGCAAATGGGGACCGACTCCATATTAAAGTCTATGTATGAGTACATTATCAAGTTCCTGTCTGTGTGATGGTCAGGCATCACAATACTTTTGCCCCTATAGTGTATATTTATAAGTACACTGTAAAACAAGGTGACAGTTGAACAAAGAATTTGATTTATGACTATTTTAAACATTTGCAAATATATGATCCATCCCTACTCAGGCTCTCTTTGTAGTGAAACATGCAGTTCGTCAGTGTTTTAGAAGATCTACGTGATCTACGATATTCTCAGAAAATTACGTTTTACAACGAGGTGAGGTGGACAGAACTAAGCATATTGTAGAGCTATTCCAACAAGAAGTTTCTGCTGATATCAGCCCGACACGATACTTCTGTAGATTTCTGATACACTGATAATCCTTATCTATCAGGTCTGAAAGCAAGAACTACAACAACAAACAGAGAAACTGTTGTTATTTCAGGACTTCCTTGAGATTAACCAGTCCTAAGCATTAGCCTCTAGTGATAATTCAGCAAGCTATTTTGCTTGAAAGCAAAAAAAATATCCTGAAAGGGCTGCAGTTTGTTTAAAGAGCTCCAAAGAAACAGAGAGGAACATAATCCAAAGGCTAGCAGGAGTCAGCTAAAGGTCTGCGTGGAAAGCTATTGGGTCGTGCCTTGAAAAAAGTAATCTGTCAGCTTTACTTCACTGCTCCTTCGCTTGCAAAGATAACCCAGCCGAGCTGATCGAATTACTTATGTCAAAGCCATTCAAACACGTCCATTGTTCTTAAGCATGTGTTCGGCTGCTTTTTCCCCTTTTTTAACAGGAGTAGTTGCTACACGCCGACATTCAATCAGACATGACGCTTGAGTAAATTTCGCTGCTGTATCTCACCCTCCTCTCTCTGACACACACACACACACACAAAACGGTGCCGAATCACAACTGATAATCTCTAACACTCCAGACACTCTCATAACCAGAACACAGCCCGAGCACTTAAAACAGAGCCTCAAGGCATCAATACACCACTTCAGAATTCATGTCTGAACCCAACACTTCAACTGCACATAGCCATTATCGGAATGAGCATTTCAGAAGGAGAAGCACAACTGAAAGGTGTCACATGTTCTCCACCTGCAAAGACAGAGTTAACCGAGCGACAAAAAAAATGGTAAAACAGTCTAAAAGTGGCTTTACAGCAAAATGAACCTGGTTTGACATTTCTGCCTGAGGCTGAAAATAACACCCAACATGAGGCCTAAATATCCTATCAATTGCACTGAGAGGCTGGAGAAGTAACCGATCAGAGTCCTTTAACGTAGTGTATCAGTCAGTAATGATCCAACCTGACTTGCACTTGCAATATATGTAAGACCTCCATGACAGGCACAATTCAAATGTTAGGAAAACTATCCAATTTAGATGACCACGCTGGCAAAATGCCTCAACAATATAGAAGAATGGTATTATTGCAACGCTCAAAGGGAGCACTGGAGAAATGTGCTGCATCAATGTGGCATGAAAACATTGATATGGCCATTTTTTGGACTGAAATGGCCATACAATTTTCTAGTCATAGCTGAAGCCAAATATTTACTATTGTTCTAACTTTTGTTGGTGTTTATTTTTGTATTTAACACTTGAATAGTTCATAGCTAACGTAGGTTAAAGGCTTAACACAGCCAACCATGTTCAAAAAGAAAAAAAAAACAATCTACTCAGAACATGCACTGGCCTCCCAGCTCTAGTCTCAAAAATATTTGATTTAAATTTAAAATCACACGAATATCTTATTTGCAAGCTGAATGTATCGTTAAACTACTATCTATTTAGTGCTTTGAGATGTTTTGCCATTTTTTAAACTCATTATTATATAATCATATATATATATTATATAAACTGTATTAAATACTGACAGACTGGTCGGATGACTTCTCAATATTTTGCTGCATTTATGTCCATCGTAGTAAAGACCTCAAACTAACATTTACATTTACATTTACGGCATTTAGCTGACACGCTTATCCAGAGCGACGTACATCAGTGCTTAAGAATTCCACGACTTCTTATCTGAAAAACAGCTTAAATCTGAGTCAGCTATTTAACTAAGATACTGCAGTCAGAGCATCTATACAACAACTGTCACATAATAACTAGCCAACACCTAA
>JBBPDH010000036.1:3146588-3166014 GCA_037974565.1 Clupeocharax schoutedeni | reverse complement strand
ATGCAGAGGTTGAATTTCGTGCTGTTCACACTGTGTGCAGTGGTGTGTTCACGTATGACAAATGGTCACTTTCACAACTAGCAATCCATTACTGTGAACATTTTGAGCTCTCACTCACCATGGCTTATTATTTAACCCTCTAAAAGTTGCTCCCATAAATCTTCACTAATGTGCTCTGTTTTTACAGCCACACGCTGATCATTATCTTCGAAAAGTCACATCTCGGGTGTTGTTGCTGACGATCACGAATGCGGCTCGGAATCAGCTTACGTTGGCACTTTTCTCAAATTTCACTTCTTTTAGTGGCTCGCACTGAACCCAGCAGTGCAGCTCTGGAGAGAAGTCCACATCTGTTAACTATGCAGCCAGACTGATCCTCACCCAGCTAATTCACTGGGCCACCCAGCTGAAGGGAAAACGGGACATGTCTGAGAGCACTCAGCACTACTACACAAGTTTCCACAGCTCCTTTGAGAACTTAAAATAAAAACTCTTTGTTGAGAAGAGTCTATGTTTTCAATAATTAGCTTTCAAACCTTGCCATTACCACCACACCGTTCACACCACTGGTGTGTTCAAAGGTGATCACGAGTATTAGGCCTAGACATCACTCCTTAAGGGGCACCATGCTCACTTTTTAATTTCTCTCAGCAGCATAATCTCCTTTTGAAAGGCCTTGTATGGATGAATTAGGGAGACCCCACAGTCAACGTGAGTAGCAGAGGGGGTGGCAACTAACACAAGGGCCTGCTTGATGCGGATTATCATAGGAAATAAAAATCCTTTCAACTAACCCTGCAACCGTTTATACAGAAACCAAGCCTACACGTAACGGAGCACTTGTTTTTAGTGCTCTATGAATCATGGCTTGTTTTCATTTCGTGACAGGTTGCACCAGTTTACTAATAAGGCATCATTAGAGTTACGCCAAGGAAAGAACAAGGAAAGAATAACAGAATGTCACATAACCTACTCGATTTTTAATAACTCCCCAAATAACTGAAACTCAATAGGTCATATCCATTCATGTCGACACACAAAATGTCTGACAATGAAGATATACACAAAGCAAAACATACACACACATCTATCCATGTCGATACATAACATTTTACCAAACGTAGAAATTCAGACACTCTCACAATATGGAGGAATATATTTATATCTACAGGACTGTAAGAACAATAAAATGAATAAAAAGCAAACATTTTAGTGAAGCAGCCCACCATTACTCACCTCCAGAGTACAATAAATACATCAAATATCAGTCGGCATATAAGAACTAAACAGCTAATTAATTTTAAGCAATTACCTCCAATCCTGATATTAACGTTTTACATATCAAAAACCGTCTAAACGTCAATATAGTCCTTCTGTGGCATCTGTCTGTAACATGGTCTAATTAAAGAGGCCTTATTGCATTGGCACCATAAATCCTGATGTCAAAATAACAGGGAGATCCTGAGCCATTATTTAACCATGACAGAGGTTCCTTTAAGTGCTGGAGCTGAAATGAGATTCACTTCGCTCTGGCCGAAGGCTGCGGTCTTTATTAGCTACATTTTGATATTTACTCAAATGTTCATGGAATATGTTTGTACAAATTGAATTAACTCGCACAATGGATTCGGAGAGCTGGCAAATTAATCAAATGTGTGGTAAATTAAAACAGCCATGATGTGCAGGGCCAGATTTCCCCTAACGGAAGCCCTGTGTGCAGCCTAAATCAGGCTAAGCTTTCAACCTAATTAGCGTAACCTGACAAGCGGCACCATCTGAATGTGGCCTGCCTACGCCGAGACAGCCCAATGGATAAAAAGCAGAGGAACAAGGTTGTACATACAGATTGGCTCATTTGGTGGATACATTACTTCTTGTAAGAGCCCCCCCCTGCATATACAGGATATAACCGGTTTCTAAGACACCAGTAGGCACACCAATAAAAGACTCTGTTAAATCAGAACCGCTCACTGCACGGTCACGTTTGATCAGACACACTCCATGCTGTGCTACAAGTGAGTCATGCATCATAAGAGAGAGCCTGTATGGAAGTTTGTAAGTGTTGTGTCAAAACATGCGAACCCTCTACTGACAGCACACGCACTCCTCAGAAGAAATCCCAATGTGGACCATCTCTTTAATTCAATCACAGCGAAGGCAAGACGACTGCTCCTTTATTATTATTTTTTTTTAACCTGCCTGACTTAAAATGCAGGCTCTGCAATTTACAAGAAGTGATGAAACGAGCCAAAAAGGATGTTCTATGAACTAAATGCCTCTTACACAAGGCCATGCTGAAATCTTCCACAATGCCGCCTAATCTTCTTAAAGGAATCTTTCCTGTGACACTAACCTCATTAGTGCAAGAGTAATTCAATCCTCAGCACAAAGATGTCAAACACAGCAACAGACTTGTTAACCTTCAGGTCTTTTTACCGGTTAATGTTTTGATGGAAAATTTAGACCTGGAGGGTAGAATGAGATTGGGAGGGGTAGACCAGGGGACAGGGGAGGCCCATATACTCTACATTAAAATTCTATGACTGAAAATAAAATAAAATTACAATTACAATGTTAGAGCTGACATTTAGACATTTACCATCTTGTTAGTTTAATGTTCAGTTTAAAGCAAAGCCTAGACAGAAAAAAGGTTGTGGAGAAAAATTGTAATGAATACTTGGACACAAACTAATCAAATTTGAGAAGAAGTTGGTCCTTTGACCACGAATGTCCTCACTGGCTGATTGATATATCAAACGGTGCTTTGTGGACACATGGTTTACAGTCAAAGTAAAACACAATATAGGATCCAGGACTAAAGATCTGAGACAAAATAAGGGACAGCCCAAATAGTATTTTATGGGCAAACCATGTCATGATTTACAATCATTTGTTTATTTTTTGAAATTTTAAAATAAAGATCTGGAAATCTTTTTCTTTTCATAAAAAACACTCTACTACTTTTCGTCTATGCATGCCTTTTAACAACGGACATCCTAAAAATGCTGAGACATAGATGTGTCAGATAGAGAAAGAGTCTAGCGATGCATATTCAGAGACGGTTTATCTGGTTTACAGAAGGTCATATTCCATTCCATATTCCATATTCATGTTCCATTGATATCTTAGTGGTCTGAGTTCAATTCCATCATGAGCGAAATAACATTAAAAGGCAGGACTTGTTCAGGTTATTTCAGTGCATCAAACTAAATTCACAACAGCGCCTTTTAGCTCTGTGCTGACTAAACGAGTAACTGAGGATGCACTCGGCTTCACCTGACTGGCGTTCCAGCAGCCACAGCTACAGCCACACAAATGAATGTCGTTTAAATTGTTTAAATGTTGTTACCCAACAAAACATTTCCCTTGCTTCAGTATTTCAAAGGAAAGTTTGTACCTTGTGCAGTAGTTTTGTTCAGTCTCTGTACAGGAATAGCAGCATAGGCTAATATCACGCCCATTGCTTTTTCACCTTGTCTCGTAATCAGGCTTAATTTAAAAGCATCTAATAGTGAAAACTCTCTAGTGAAAAAGTATGAACAAATGTGTACCAAAATTCTGATGGGATTTGACAGGTTAATTAAGAGCAAGCTTATAAATATGAGATAAGAAAACGTATAACAAGATAAACATGGAAAAACGATTTGTTCCAGCCTTAAGCTACAATCTAATGATCAGAAAATAAAAAATAAAAGGTCAGTGACAAAATACCATCAGATACAGAAAGATGTTTAGATTAACTGATTTCAAAATCTGATATTTGATATTAGTAATTGTGCACTGAAAGAGCCATTTTGGAGCCACTGTGCTACATTAATCAAACTCATTCGACTGCCCTTGTAAGGCCTTGTTCACACGGACATCTGAACCAGGCGTTTTTCGGGCGTACGTGAATCCAGGTGAGCGCCTATTGAACGCCGCCCGTTTTTCTGCTCGTTGAAGCAAATCAAAGCTTCCACACGGGCGTTCAGCAACGGCGCTCAGACGGCTGCGCGTTCGGATGGCGTCAAATAAACGCTGCATGCAACGTTTCCTTGGCGTCAAAATCCCGACGAATGCGAGGAAAACGACGCCATGGCGTTTCCATGGCGTTTGCTTGTTGTTCTGGAGGACCGAACATGTTCCATGATTCTGTAGGGCAACTGCAAAAAACCACGTTTTGTTCCTCTCCTGCCTACGCCGCCATATCGGGAGGATTTTTAAAACATGAATGTAAACGGTAAGTCTTAAGAAAGAATAGGGATCCATGTTTTCAGTGCAGAACTATAAACCAAGATGACACACGTGTGAACACTCTAGACAGTAATTACTGCCCCCACAGGTGAATACAAGAAACTACAGATCGGGCGTCAGGCTGGCGTTAAACGGCGTCAGACTAACGGCAGTCGAACGCCTTGCTGACGTCGATCAAGCGTCGCTACAAAACGCCACAAAAACGTCTATGGCGTTCAGAGCGCGTTCATCTTAATGTGGACGAGGCCTTAATGTACAGAAATAAATGGTACATTTTGATAAAGCACATTGCATTGGGTGTAGTTCCAATTCTGACCTTTAGTAAATGATTACGTATAATCACTGGCACGTATGTGCGTAAAAATATCCGATATCATCATCATCAACATCGACCCATCCCTAGTGCTTCCCTTGATAGAATCTTGGACACCAGACAATTAGTGCGGACCCTGGCTCGAAACCTTTGATGTGTGTTTAGACTTGGAAATCCAAACTGCTCCTCATAGCTAGAGTTGTCAAGATTTTGAAGAGTGATTAAAAAGGCAATTTCAGTGGTCTCAGTTCTACTCCTGAGGGGCATATGAACTGCAGCGAGGGGCTTGGTAATTATCTGGTCTGAATGAGGCGTGTTAGAGAAGGGGGGGTGCACAAATGCACAGTGCACTGGAGACAAGGATTAAGAAGCGCTGGTCTATTCCGTTGGCTTTCTCCGTGCCTGCCCTCTCTGATTTCACCAGCTCAATAAAGCCAGGGCCTGACAAGCTATTCAGTGTGTAGGAGGTTAAAGACTTCATCCATTCACAATGGTATCCCCCCTTCTCTGCCTCTTCCATTTTGTCTGCTCGTTTTCCCTCGCTCATCCCTCTAGCCCTGAAGTGCCCTCTTCTCTCAACAGACCAGTGCAGAGCTTCCAAATCCACAGGGGTGTGAGTGTGTGTGTGTGTGTGTGTGTGTGTGTGTGTGTGTGTGGGGTTGGGGTTGGGGGGCGCCAAGGAAGGGAAGAAAAAGCCCACTATGACTAGATTCATGGTTTATTCTTAGTGCACTAACCAGACCAGCTCTGCATCCATCCAACTCCTATTTAGAGGAGCTGCAGCAACTTCAGGCATTCAACAGTTTTGGCCTTCTTTCATTTATCAGTCTTTGTTTGTTTATCCCCCTGCTTTGCCCTCTAGCTTTCTCGCTGCTTGCACTGAAAGGTGAAATGAGGCATGCTGGAAATTTGCTGGCCGACAATGGAAGACAGCTGCTCTCACTACTCGAGCCTTTCATGAGTTGAATTAGCAGCGCAAGCTCTGCTCTCGCCCTTCCCCCCACCGCTCGGTGCTTGCTGCAACGCTGATCCAGACACAGTCATGCTTGCCTTACAAAGCTCGGAGAGCAGGGAGGGGAGAAGCGCGCCTGAAAGGGCTTTGTTTCCTCCGATCTGAGATCGCTTTGACACGCAATGGCAAGATGTTTCGCGACCTTGTACAGTCTTTCCCTCCCCTGTTCACCAGGGATTGTTCGCCGGATTGGCGAGAGCCTGAACAAGCTCTTAGGTTTGATTATATAAAGATCTTACAAATGCAACGTTAAATTAGTCCTCTGTTCAGCCCAAACAGGCTGCCGGGGTGGGTACAATGACCCTTTTACAGCTGAGCTTAGCATATCAAATTATGCAGCAGAGTCTCCCAAACGCTGTATAATTTATTTCCACAGCTTTAACGGAGCAGGGATTTCACACTTCGGACGCTGGAATGCAGGTTAAAGAAGTCACCCAGAGGTCAGCGGCTGAGCTCTCAAAATGGCACCATAACGACACGAGTCAGACTCTCTGGGCGAGCCAGAGCTCAAATATTTCGTGACAGGAGCTCTATCAAACTGACATTTCTAGCCACTATGACACTGAACTAGCACTGCAGTGAACAGATATTTCCGTGAGACTGTCAAGTGTCCATTATATTTCCGATGAGTGGCTGCCAAAGCCAGACATTTTGCTTCATAGGAAGACTGGTGCATATAAATCTGTTGTTGGTATTCAAATACAAATTCATTAATACCTTCAGGTACACTGCACCTCAACTCAATACTAGATCTTGCCAGCAAGAAACTGTGAAGCTACAAATAGCTAAAATGAGAAGCATGCAAATTTAATCTGACAAAGTATTAAATGTGAAACTAGTGAAAGTGATCATTCTGTCATACGTGAACACACCACAGCACACAGTGTGAACAGCACGAAATTCTTCCTCTGCATTTTACCCATTCACCAAGTGAAGCAGGGGGCAGCCATGAACACGGCGCCCAGGGAGCAGTGTGTGTAGGGACGATACCTTGCTCAGGGTACCTCAGTGGTCCCTAGCGGTCTTGGGGATCGAACCCGGACTTTCTGGTCGCGGGGCAGATGCCTTAACCACTAGGCCACCCAACTGCCACCCAATGGAATTCAGCTTTGATGCTAAAACCCAATGCTAATGACCTAGCTAAAATATTCACTCATGTCCCATTAAAATAAACAGAAATGCTGTCAACAGTGAGGAAACTAGAGATGCACCGATCGATCAGCCAGGGATCGGAAACGGACGATTTTTGGCCTGAACGGTGATCACTCGCATGTACTGCCGATTTCAAACAGATCTTTTTTGGGGGGGTTTATTTATTTGTTTATGTATTATAGTTTTTTATTTCAATTTGTAAAGAAAATTTGTTATTAAAAAAAACTTTATAGTAAAGAAAATTTGATTTTTGTTTGTATTTGCTGTAGAGCTGCCACTATCATATGTCACTGTTATAAAAGTAAACAGGGAAAGTAACTACCACATTACACTAAAAAAGTTGAAACCCATTTTTTGTGTCGTTGTTGTTGACTACATGCAGCAGCTCCAATTTTCTGCTTTCTGGGGGGAAAAATCTGTATCGGAAAAATCTGTATCGGCTGATCACACTTACAAAACAATCGGTAATCAAAATCGGCCAAGAAAACTGCAATCGGTGCATCCCTAGAGGAAACCAAGCTACAATCAACGGCACATTGGTGTATGTAAGCAGAATAAGACATATTTTATAATCTGATTTATAGTATATGCAGTCTTGTCATTTCCTTTTACATTAAAACAGAAAAAGGTGTAGAATCAAGGATACAGTGTAAATTAAATAGGACTAATAACTATGTAACTATGTGGTTAAAGGCCTAAATACAATTGGAATTAATACACGCAACCAGCAATGAGTATTAGATTTTATTATATTGAACATTATTATAGTATTGTATACTCATCTTGTTTCTAGCACATTAGCTAGTGGGACATGTTTGCTTGGGGATAACATGATAGCCGTACTAGACTTGGCCATAATCCCCCCTCCCTAATCCTGTACTGTTATATTACTGAACGCTCTAAATGAACTAAAAATAGAAGGGTTCTAAAATAAGGCTTTTTTTTTGCTGTATCAGATTCAGACACAGAATTAACCAAAGAATTTTGTGAATCATTACATCCTGACTGTACTCTGAGTAAATTAGTGTCTATGAGAAGATCATTACCTTCGGGCAGTTACTGTTCTGGGAAGCGCTTGTTTTCCCCAACAAGAAAGCTTGATTATCGATTACAATATGTATTAACACAACTCCCGCAGAAACCCATTCACACCCCTTTTAACCAACGGTTTCTTTTGATGCAACATTCAGAACCATTCGCAAGGTCACAGGTACTATTCAGAACATAAAACAGCCACAATTAAAGGTTCATTTCAACAACCATTCAGGGGTCTAATATTCCCAATAGGCACTTAAATGGGCTTTCCATTTCAGTTGTATCTGCCTTCAGTATACAATGAGCACAGAAATCATTTGTTTGGGTTTCACAGATAGTTTTGACTGCAAACAAAGACTGTGCTGACAACTGCAGTAGCTCTATATGTACCTCGCACAGTCGTTCTTCAAGGTTTCTTGACACACAGAGAAAAAAATGAAGGCAATAAAGTAAGACAACAGCAGTTTGCAGCAATGTGCCTGTGCCAGCAATTATGTGTAATTTGGATTTCCGTCCGACAGACCGGTTTTATTCGTTAAACGAGGAAAGGAACAGTATTTTACTGCAGCATTTAACCATATCTAAAGGACAGATAGAGAGAAATTTCACCAGTTCTCATTCTCAGCCAGACTCAAAGACATATCTGATATCTCTCGCCTTCACATTCCAAGCCTTGAAGCACATTCCACCCCGCCACCGCAAAATCGTGGCACAGAACTATGCTCTTGCAAGGCAATTCATATCCATCTTGGATGTCTGACAGTTCCAGATCACAGTGCAATCTTAAGGTGAGATTAGGATTCTTCACCACCCGAGTCCCTCCATGATAGAGAGGAGCTTTTCCCTTCGGTCTGAAGAACTCCTCTCTCCAAATCCCTGCGAGTGCACTTCATGATTTTGAGTAGGTCTTGATTAAAATCAATTTCTTCCCTAAAAAATAACCAATTCAACTTATTTTCTAAACAAATTCTCTTAGGGATAAGTTAAGATGATAAAACGCATACTCACAAGTCATTAGCTTGTCGCTAACAAAACATGATAAGAATAAGCTTCTAGAATAAGAAGCCGTCTGAAACTGTAGCTTCAAAGATAAAAAGAAGGAAAAAATCTTTTTCGTCTTGGGTGGGTTTTGATATGATGCTGATATTCTTTAAAAACTCTGACAGTGTTTTAATATTGTAATAGATTCTTTCAAAATTAACAAACAGATATCAACACCAATGGTGTAATGAACATTCAAAGCACTTACTAGTCTCCCCTCCACCTGTCCAAAATCACTTCTAATAAAGGCCAGATAACTTCAGCTAGACCTACACAAAGACCCTAGTTCCCTGCGCCAGCACTGAGGGCTGCCAAGCAATTTGCTAAGAATCGAAAGCAGGTCCATTGCTACACTGTGTTTAATAAAAGAAGGGCACTTCACCGAAAACCCACTACATAAGATTCAATTCACATCTCTTTGAACTGAAGCCTATTGGCAGCTGAAGGGGAAACTGCACTTTCACTGCGGCGCTTTTTAGAAACTCAAGACATTATAGCTGCAATCAAGCACTTGGCCAAATGACAAATGAGTGCCATGTACTTACCTTTTCATTTTTCACCTTCTTCAATGCTCGACAATCGCCATTATCCAGCTCCTCGGGTTCTGATTTAATGGCCAAGGGCACTATTCCTACAGATTCCAGGGCATTATTCCCATGAGGTTCTGACACAGCCATGTCTGCATTCTGTGCATTGTCAAATGAGGTGCTACGTGTATTGTTCCCAAGTGCTTGAGCATTAGCAGCTACCTCTTTCTCAATAGCGACCACTGCGACCGGTCCTTCGCTTTTCTCCTTCTTGTTTTTCCCACTCGATACTTCCTTCTCCTTTTTGCTATTTGGTACGCCACGGGAGGCTTTCCCACCCTTCTCAATGCCTTTGCCAGGTGTGGAGTTGCCGGTGCCTCCTGAACTACCTGTCGTGCCAGTAACCTCCCCTTGGGTTCGTCCCTGATGCTCTTTTTTCGCTCCATCCCCTGCCGGAGCCTTGGTACTATTGTCTTTAGAATTCTTGTTGCGCTTGGATTTCGATTTGCTCTCTTTGCCTTGGGGGGCACCAACGGGGCTGACAAACTTGATATTGTCTGGCAGCGCTGCCACGGCGCTGGGTGGTGCTGCCATTCCCCCTCCTTCCTTTGAGCCAGACATCTCGAGTTTGTCCTTCTCTAAGTCAGCGTCAAGGTCGATAATCAGATTTCCAACACCGATATCCCACTCATCACCGCTGTCGTAAGTGTCCACCGCATTCGAGTCCACACCTTTCCCGCCTGCAGTGCCACCACTTAGGGACATTTTAGTGCCAGCTCCCCGAGTCTGTCACTGTGACGTCTGATTTCTCAGACTTCCAGGGTGCGGGGAGAAGGGGGAGCGGTAGCCTCAACGCATCGATATCAATGTCCCAGTCACCCACATCTTGCCCTAAAGGAAAAAAGGACAGACAAGAGTTATACAGTGAAACAGATCTGTTCCATTGATTTGTTCACCTTACCAGACTCGTTTGCATGGCGTTCATAAAGACAGACAGAGTCCAACTGAGACTTTTGTACATTTTTCAAAACAACATGAATGATAGTGGTCTATTAAAGCGAGTGCGGTCCAAGGCTGAACACATGGAGAACAGATCGCCTCTTTTTAAATCAACATGTCATAAAAACCAGCGTTCGTCCCCCAGCAGAAACTGAGTAGAATGCCAGATCAGAGCGAGCAGGAGGAGAGCAGTTGAAACTGTCTTACTCTGGCAGGATTTAAAAAAAGAAATAAAAGCATAATTAGGCCTGATATGATTATGTGAACAGAAAAGGGGCGGAGGTGGAGCAGCTACGCTGCCTGCTGAAACTGGGGCTTAGTCGAAGGCTGATGCTCATAAACTAATTGAGCCGGCCGGGCTCTTTCACAGGCCAGTGAGCTCAGGGTGGCTTAGCAGGGTAAAGCTTGAAAGGCTAACCCTAGTCAAAAGGAGCATGCCCTTTGACCCCACTCATTGTAAATAATTAACACTGACGTCTGTTCAGAGCAGCCTGCAAGGGCAAATAAAGTAGGAAGAACCCCCCACCACACACACACACACACCTTATAACAAGTGCTGTTCAATACACAATTTACATCGCTCAGATGTTCAATGATCAGCTCAATTACAGCATTATTGTAGAATCAGGCTGCATGAACCCTAGGTTTCTTAACAGCTTGGATCAGTTCATACCGTTTGATCTTTCCTGCAGTGCATCAGGCGGTCACAGAACCTAGACAAGGAGTGTGAAAGCCATAATTTAGTCACTGCATCGCCAGTTTCACTTCTGCACTCCAGCGGAATCACATAAAGAACGCTGAGAAACTGAAATGTCTGAATTACTAAGAAGTGTAATAGAAATGTTATAATTTCATTCGACTAGAACTACCTTCATCTTACATTAGATGTTAATTGTTATATTGAAACTGCAGAGTAATATTCAAAAACGTCTTTTAATCAATTATTATTGAATGTAAAATGCAGGTCAGTTGTTAACTGTGTCACATAATCAGTCGTATAACATTCATCACATATAACTGACAATATAGCAATAATATATATATATATATATATATATGGATTTTGATAATACTGGAGATTCCTAAATTACATTAAAAACAATTTTCCTCTTTTTGGACATGGTATCTAAACAGAGGAAGGTTTTAAGACAAAGAAAAAAAAAATATATATATATACTCACACATATACCACCAGCAATAAGTCATTTGTTTAATTCATAATTTCTGTGAGGTCATCAAAACCAACACATTTTTACACATCAGCCTATTCAGCCCACAGTAGTGCCATTCATCTATGATGAAGTTACAAGGACCATGTTCAGCGTGTTTTTCTTTTCGAAGAAGGTCAGCCAGTCAGAGCTGGATCCATTACATACATCAGTCTTAAAGGTGCAGTAACCAAAAACAGCCTGGTTCATGGAGAGGTTGGAAAATGGTCACGTAAAAATAAATTACAACTTTACATTTTTAGTGAATAAAACCACATAGTCGTAAGCGAACCATGGGGGGAAAAATAAAACGTAACATAAATGTAGGATATGGAGCCTTTAATGGTTCTTTTCCTACCGAAGCCGTCTCCTTGTGGTGAGGGCGGCCTGTTTAGCCTGTGATGTCAGCAGTTCCTGAATAACAGGTCAACAAATACAAGACATAAAATCTCTGACCAATTCATTAAGAGCTAAACTACGCCGAGGTGCTGTCAAGTAATCACTCGCAGATGGTCGCCCCTTCAAAGTGGATGATGATAAAAACCACAGCTGCCCTTCTAGAACAGTTGAGGGAGGTCAGGCTCTAACATCTGGAGCCGTGCTGTGATGTACCGAGACTTTATTAGCCCGCTATCAGACTCTGACACTTTACTGAATCCCCAGAGCTTCCTCCTAAAATGTCATGAACTGAAGTGAAAGAATAAGACGGGAAAAAGTACGGCGGGTTGTCGCTGATCTCTGAACCGGTTTAGATGTTCGGAGCGACTTTGACGCCACACAAAACGCAATAAAACAGAACAGCAGCCTAAGACTCAAAGAGCTTATCTCGAGGGTGTTAATTAATGTTTACCGGTAGCACACGGGGTGAAAGGAGATCACACTGGTGCGGTTCAGTCAGGTTCCGTCTCAGCCAACATCAAAGCTCCTCCCAAGCAGGCAGTTTAGTTATATGTCCTAACCTGCAAAAGGCGTTGCTCCCATTGACTTATTGATTTCCCAGAGGCTGCCCTAACTCAAGAGGGGGTGGGGGGGATTTTCAATCATACTCGGCCGAGGTGAAGCAATCGCAAAAGAGTCAGATCAAGCGAAGGAATATGAGCCAAATGGGAAAAGAGCAGGACAGAAGCTTTCCAGATGAAAATGAAGAGGGGAGTAGACACAACATATTTAACCCTGCCAACAGCACCACAGGCTACACACTAAGCCAGAGCACCTGAAAGACAAACAATCAGCTTGAGATGGAAGACGGAGATCAATGGTGCAATTGCTATTGGTTTACTGTCGGCCAATTCGCTGCCCACATAATTGGCCAAACAAAGCTACTGACAGAAAGCCATAGCTTCCATTCTTGCGAACGTTCGAAGCTGACGTGGCTTTGGGACTAAAATGACCACGGCTATACGCTAATTAGAAAAAACAAATTAGCTCCCAGTCGGTTAAAAACAACCATTATTATGTGTTTCTGGTAACATCCGTTGGACCACCTCGCACTGTCTTTCCTGTGAAATTCTGGCTTTCATTAGGAAGAAAAGGGCCACATAAAACACATCTGCCTGGAATTCGATCATTAAATGCAATCCAAGACAAAATACTGTGGGTGCCAATTGATGCAGTGTAATGCCTGATCATTTTTAACGATTCTCATTGACACAAGTATTTCAGACGCCATGCCCACAGGGGACAATTATATTATATAGCCTATGTTTTCAATAAATTGGTTTCCTGATTACATTTGGTAATTTGAATGATAACGGCTGTATCCACATGCCATTAATAAGCCATGTTTGGCAGACCGAGAATCCTCTCCAGTGGGAAAAAAAAAGAAAAAAGAATGAACTGAAGCTACAGATACCCTGGTCATGTACATTTTCAATTCTCATACCACTCTTTCATGCATTATCACCCTAAGGCCTCGTTCACATGGACATCTGAACTAAGTGTTTTTCTGGCGTTCGTGACTCCAGGTGAGCGCCTATTAAACGCCGCCCGTTTTTTTGCTCATCGAAGCAAATCAAAGCGTCCACACGGGGGTTCAGCACCGGCGTTCGGCCGGCTGCGTGTTCGGATGGCGTCAAATTAGCGCTGCAGGCAACGTTTTCTTGGTGTCAAAATACTGACGAACGCTAGGAAAACGTCGCTATGGCGTTTCAATGGCGTTTGCTTAGCATTCTGGAGGACCGAATATATCCCACGATTCTGCGAAAAACCACGTTTTGTTCCTCTCCTGCCTACGGCGACATATCAGGAGGATTTTTAAAACAAGAATGTAAACGGTGAGTTTTAAGAAAGAATAGGGATCCCTGTTTTCAGTACAGAACTATAAACCAAGATGACACACGTGTAAACACTCTGGACAGAGTCATTACTGCCCCCACAGGTGAATACACCAAACTACAGATCGGGCAGGGACTAACGGCAGTCGAACGCCTTGCTGACGTCGATCAAGCCCCGCTACCAAACGCCTATGGCATTCAGAGTGTGTTCATTTCAAACGTCCATGTGGACGAGGCCTAATGGACACACACCAATGCCTTTTTTGCTGTCTCTATTCGAGTGTCCTGGAGTGTCGAGCCTATGTCTGCGTTACTGTTCAGCTAAGCCCACTTTTTAGAGATTACTCAATCATCCAAAAAAAGAATAAATATATATTAATTAGAGATGCTAGCTAGATAACCCCAGGGCTCAAAGCATGAATCCACTCAAAAAAGCAAAAGCTTAGTTCACAAAGGAAGTTGCAAATACATGGGTTACACATCTAAATCATTTGAGGCACATTTCCACACACCAGTTGCAGTTGCAAAAGTAAAAAAAAAAAAAAACATCACAAGAAAAATCAACACCACTGCAACATCATATTAGAGAAGCCAACAGTGTGAAAAGGGATCTTCCAGTTTTTGAAAAACTGTACATGCAGCAATACATTTAGCTTCATGTTTCCAGTTTCTGCTGAAAAATTGCTCAACAGTGGAACACATACCACTCGAATTCTGACGAGTCGCAATCTTAGGCAAATCAATACTTCGGAAACACGAGCAACATGTTACAACAGCTGGCTTGACTCCACTGTTCTGACTTAATTCAGGCTGAATTATCTTCTGGAAATTCTGTAAAAGCCCCTCTGGGGGTGGTGGCCTGTGGCAGTGTGGTTTTGAGCCTGTCCGTGCCAGGAACCATTGAAAATGTGCACCACTGGAAACCCTGATGGATCTGCAAATAATGTTAGAGCCGATACGTCACAATACGTTAGGACCAGATTAAAAAGTTTAAAGCTGCATGCTGACGTCCGACCTCGCCCTCGAAGAGCTGATTGCAAATGCGCTCAGACTAGCAGGTGTAAATGAGGTGTGATTTTTGACCTCGAACAATTAATCATATAATAGCCTAATGGTTACTACAGCAATGGCTTCTGTAATTCGCTAATCAGTGGTCACAATTAGGCTAATGCATTTCGTTTAGTGGCTGTGTCAGAAGCAAGCATTCCTAATTACAGTTTGTGCAATACTAAGCAAATAAGGCATTAATGGAGGACAGAGATTTTCAGCGGAGTGTACCGGAACCGCGCTGACCAAACCCGAACGTTCTCACGTAGAAGCGACGCAGGTACGCAGGCGGCGTGAGCCTAATCTCTAACTGCATTATCATCTCAATCATGATTAGGCAGAGCCAACCTGCCCGGGCTTTTTGTGTGTTTCAGGAGAGGGGGTGGGCTTAAAGGTGCACTCAATAAGATTCCCCAAGGAATACTCATTGATTGCCATCATCATGCTTTCCAAAGTGAATGCTTGTGTTTTCAGCACATTTTTATTAGCTATGAATGAGCCTAAAAGGACCCACACCAGTTATACAAGACAGAAGAAAATCTCAACGAGGGTCTACTGCAGCTCTTGCTTGATTATATTTAGACCATGGTATCTAAATAAACTCCACATCTCTATCTGTTACTTTACGGGAGAAGAGACAGGAACACTTCTGTTACCCCATTTACTATCAATTGCAGTGTAAGGGGCAGCTAGCATTGCAAAAAAAAAAAAAAATTTAATGAAAAAAAAAAAACATTTAAATGTTTTTATATGGGAAATGTCTTTTAACTCAAACTCAAGCATCATTTCGAGCCAGCACATCTTTATTCAACCTAAGAGTATGACACACTGAGTCAAGATACATTCATTACGTGTTCAAAACCCTGGCCAAGAAAGTCATGGCAGAAAATGCTGAACATAAGGACTTCTGGCTTCTGATCTCTCTGACTAAACCGTTCCTGTTCGCTCCACAACACCAGCTAAACACACTGCATGTTAGTGAAGCAAAGCAGAAGTAATGAATAACGACTACACAACCACACCGATGTGCATATAATTAACTCAACATGGTCCACATTTGACTGAAAACTCAATGGGAAAATTGAGATTTGAATCTTTTACACAGAGAGAGACTGAGGAAGATCCCATTAGGCCTGCATGCACACAGACCTCCTACTGGCAACAGCCTAATTTCTTTGTTCAAATCACTTAATTCCGAAATTAAAAGGTGGAAAAATTCCCCATAACATTATAGCCTTTATCTTGAAAGCTGTTCATTCCCTGGAAGCGTTTTTGCTGCTTTTGGATAGAGAACTGATAACTGGGACATTTCCCCCCCTGAACTTTTAACAAAGGGAGGAAAATATCACAGGCTGCCACTTAATCCACGGCAGTAAATGTAAGGTCCCCACAATGATTGCCAGTGACAAGGCCAGGAAACTAAATGTCAGTGAGCACACATTTTCAGATTTCCCAACGAACTGACGAACCACAGCATCTGACAGTCGCCCGAGTGAATCATCTACAGCTACACCAGCGACAACACGCTATATAACACGCTATATAACATTTAACTACTGCACCCAAATAACGAACTGTAGCCTGACGGAGCAATCACATCAGCACTAACCGTGATACTGGTATCTAATTAATTGGTACGGCCTTAAAAAAGCATATCAATGCTGTTTTTTTTTTTTTAAGAGATTTGCTTACTAAAAAGGGTTATAACATAATAATAAAATAATAAGTTTATTTTATATAGCGCCTTTCCCAAGCTCAAGGAAGCTGTACAGTTACAGTCAGAAAAACAAAGCATAGAAGGACAGAAAACCTTCACAAATATATATATATATAAGCTATTTAGCACGTTCCTGATGGTAAACAGCCTTGCCAAGTCTGCATTAATGTTATTCTTCCAATTTAGCACTTTGTCTTGGCTGATCATGTTGTATAATTTTTAAAAATAATATTGTTTACAATAGCAATCATATCGGCACTAATCGCGATTTCGATATCTGATTAATCGATACAGCCTTAAAATGCATATGAACTCTTTTGTATCTTTAGAGATTGACTTTAGCCTCAGAAGCATTCCAATGTGCTTCAAAATGCTAGAAATTGCAAACATTGTTTACAACAGCAATCACATCAGCACTAACCGTGATCTGGATATCTGATTAATTGATACAGCTTAATGTTGTTTTGTACATCGATTCATTTTAACTTTAGAAGCAATCGAATCTGCTTCGAAATGTTAGAAATGACACAAAATGGTTTTAGTTGATATATAATAAAACTACGATATTCCTGAAAGTAAACAAACTTGCTTAGCCTTCAGTAGTGTCATTCCACCAATTTAGCTCTTTATCCTGGCAGATATTATATGAATAAAAAACTTTCACGAATATTGTTCAGAATAGCTAAAAAGCCCCTTAGGTAGCTAAACAGTGGTTAAGAAATTAACAATAAGCCAGTTAACTCTACAGAAGAGCTTAGAATTTGACAGTTTGCTCTCCAATTGAACATTGCACAACTTGCAGAAAGGCAAAAAGGGATTTTAAACCGTCAGAATGTTCTTAATATCTCTAAATATTTGTATACATACAACAATCAACCTTCATAAAAAAAACAACCCCCCACAAAAAAACAGGACTAATGAGAGCTAAGTGGCTAGCAGGCTAAACATACATTATTGTTGTAGCAAGGGGGTTCAGTTGCTACATGGAAACAAAAACAGAAAAATTAACAAAAATAAACACACAGAAAACTTGGTGACCAACTCCTCTCTTTACCATCTCATAGATGTAGGTTTAATCCTTTGTTTTGGGTTTTGACCTCATTTCAGTAACTTTTTAGGTGCCTGGGATTGAAAGCAGAACGTTAACATGTGCAAGCAATTGTACTACACACACAGACACACACACATACACAGACACACGGTTAGCTCTTCTAGCTAACAGCCAGGCAGGCCAGCTTCAGAAAGTAAATCTCTATCAGACGACTTGGAGCCAGTTCTCCTTATCCGGTAGCCTCTAGAGGTTCAGGAATAAGATGTCTGGCTTTCTAACAAAACACACAAACAAACAAACACACCAACCCAGAAAACAAACAAACAAAGAAGCCAAAAAAAGATCAGACTTACTCACCCTGCTCACAAACTCCTATCCAGGGAGCTCTTATGTACATTCCATAGATGTCGGGAAACGTTCTGTTAGAAAACAAAAAAGCCCCGAAGAGACGAGCAGCACTGTACTCCCGAGACATCCAGCAACTAGAGAAAAGGAAGGCCAGCAATCTGCTGGAGCGCAGCCATCACACTCCAGGATCCCGTTCAGAAATGGAAACGCTGGCTGAGCCCTGCATGGCAGTTCGAACCCCAATCTAGGGCTGGAATCACACGCTCCTGCTCCCACTCCGACCGGGGGATAGATCCAACATCCTGACCCTCTTCCCTGCTTCTCGAGGAACCCGGGTTGTCTCTGTTTATGTAAATGTATGTGTTTATTTCTCTTCGTTTCTTCTCCCGAGTCTCTGCTGGGCTACGTCTCCTCCAGCTCTGTGGGGATACAATGTAGCAGAACGTGATACAGTGGAGCACCGTGAAATCCAGGACCAGGATCCGGACCGGAGGAGCCGGGTGAGCCGTAAGAGCCGGAAACTGGACTTCCCTTCAACTCACTTCAATCTACTCGCACGCCAGGCTTCAGTGCCAACACTAGTTGGACAAAAGTATTGGGACGGCTGACCTTTCCAGTAACATGGAACTTGCAGACTTTAATATGGAACTGGTGTACATTCAAAGTATAAAATGTGTCATAGGTGTACATGCCACAGCACACAAAATTCCTTCTCTGCATTTAACCTATTCACCAGACCAGCAGGGACTTTACACGAACAGGGACATTACACTAGCAGAAACTTTACACAAACAGACACATTCAAATACACAGAGTTTATTATTTGTGCACTGGGACACAGTCATGCTGGCTTCCCCAAGATTCTTCCCCAAACTGGCTCCACAAAGTCGGAAGCATGGTGTTGTCCAAAAAGTCTTGGTCTGCTGAAGCATTAAGATTGGCCTTCACTGGAAGAAAGAGGACTAAAAAAACAGGTGTGCCCCAATACGTTTGTCCACATAATGTATCGCATGGCCATTCAAAGGAACAGTAAACACCATTTTCTCGTGTTCACTGCTGAAACAGTGCAGTCTCATCATATCCAGGGTAAAGAGGAAAAAGAGCAGTTTTAGATCAGTTTTTTTTTAGAGAGTTTGTCCGTTTCCCATGTTGTCTGGATTTGGTTCTCAGCAGCTCAGCTTGACCCTGAATAGACTAAATGACATTTAAGGAAGGTTTTTGGGACTAGGTCTATTAATTACACATGTCAACAGGTAAAAAATCATCAGAGATCATCCGTTTATGTGGGTTTGTAGTGTTTTTCATGCCGATTTCAAATCAGTATTTAGTTTTTTCTGCAGGTACAGTGTTTGTGATGAAGTTAGTTCTATACTGATCTCAGATCTGTGTGTATTGTCTCCTGTAGGTACAGTGTTTGTGATGAAGCTAGTTCTATACTGATCTCAGATCTGTGTGTAGTGTCTCCTGCAG
>JBBPDH010000036.1:3123150-3133842 GCA_037974565.1 Clupeocharax schoutedeni | reverse complement strand
CGGACCAGAAGAGGGAGTTCATTCCACCACTGGGGAGCCAGGACTGAGAAAAGTCTTGATGCATGTTTCCCTCTTCTCTTGATCGGCGGAGGCTCAAGACGAGTCTAGTACTAAAATCCTGAACTGTTGTGTATGGCCCTGGCAATCCTTAATGAAGAATTCATTTTCAAATCAGCCTTTCAATGCCCAGTTAGCATAAGGCATAGACCAGTTTAATGATAATTTAAGCGTGCAATGAATGCTTCCCTCACGATGCAGTTTTACTTGGAGTCCTTCTGCAAAAATCAGAATCTGGAGTCTATCTGTGAACACTACTGATGCAGCCTGCTGACCTCATCATACAAGAATTGTTTTGCATTTAGATGCTTGAGTTTTACAAAATGACTAGATCTGTACCCAACATATTACACAAGACCACATCTCTGGGCTCTTACTGCTCTCTGGGTCTATTACCAGCATACCCATTAAAAGCAGTTGGGGAGGAATGCCAGCTCATACATTTTTTCTCCTACTGCTGCGTGCTCTTGTTCCCTTTTAGCACTGAGCTTTCTGGGAGGAATTATAATAGACAGTAGAATAAGCTGAGCATTAATGCAAGAATTCTACGAACAAGCTTACCACCGAGAGCTAGAGCTCCAGAGTGCTTTAAGCAAGGGGGAGGGGGGCTCCTCTACACAGCATTTGACAAACACTGCTCTTCCTGTGATAAGAGGCTGGAAAGGAGAGCAAGCAACAAGAAGCAGCCCTCAGTCTAGTACTCCCTCTGGGCTCAGGCAGCTCAGGGAAGGGCAGGAAGCAGTTAAGCGCATGCTCACACACACTCCTTGGCATGCTGGAGGGAGAGTGACATTGATCCACCGGCTCCCGTCCATCCGTCTCCCTGACAGAGGTAACAGGATTGTTAATAAAAATGGAAATTGAGCCGTGACTACCCCCCGCCCCGACCAATCCCCCCTGCCAAACACATGCACAGCCTGTAACCACAAGCAGGACCTGAGTGCAGCTGGCCAGTTCTGCCTGCAGCCCAGCCACAGCTCCAAGCCATTTGATCCAGCATTCTCCTGAGCCAGCCAAAGTCTCTCTCTCTCTCACACACACACACACACACACACACACAGCTAATAACCTGATAGAGAAGAGGGGGAGGCAGTGAGCCAGTGATAAATAGCTGGCTGTCGTGACACACACCGAAACATTAAGGTTAACAATTGAATCCAAAGTCTTTTGCTCAAAGCATCAACAGGGAATCGCCGCGTCCTGGCCCACGCTACGCAGCCTCACGCGCTGACAGTCGGCAGGTTATGGAGGGATAAGGCACTTCAGAGAAACTCGGCCTGTGCAATCATAAAGCCACATTAACGGCTAGACTCGCGTGGCTGCAATCCAAGCTCATATTATGAGTGCGAACGCACAAAACTGTCATCAAACCTTTCATCTTATCACAGCCACAGCAGGGGGAAAAGCTCAGAGCAAAGGAAGGAATAGGAGATTCTCAGGGCTCAAGGAGCCGTCTGGGAACAGATCCGCGCCGCCTGCCTCTGTTCGCAAAATTAAAAGCCTTTAAATCTACGAGTTACTCATCTCCTGCACTAAATTACCGACACCGTGCCGGCTCGGTCGGGGCAGGCCTGGAGTGATCGCCACCTCAAAGAAAGAGAACGGCAGAAGTAAGCAGTTCGACTCCTGGAATCCATCATCTGTAAAAGCGGCCTGATGCTTAATCAATTATCCCACCCCAACTCCAATTTCCCAGCTCAGAGCCACAATGGGAACTACCTATCAGCCATCAGGATGGATTGATTTTTTTTTTTTGTACATAATGCTGCTGCAAATGTTCAGGGCTGCTAAAGGCTTTTATGGAGGTCTATGTCATTACGAGGCTTATGTGTGAGAAGGACAGAGATATTAGTTACGTCGGGAAAAAATGTGTCCTACAAAGTACAGGGAAGTAATGGCTTTAAAAGCTTCTCCAAAAGCAATTCTGCATTAGCTGCAGTGTTTTAGCGATGAGTTTAATGTTCTGGATCGCTGCCTTTCGCGAGTATATCTGAGAGGCTACTCGGAGCGGTTTCAATGAATAGGGAAGGCTGCTTTGTTAACACAGAGGATGCATAGCTACAGATTTTATGGCACAGGCTAATCAGCAGCTAGGATTAGTACAGTCACACAGAAATGACACTGCCAGCTCATGCTATGTGGGGTAAATGACACTTTCACACCAAAGACTGAAAAACCAAACTGATGATTAAAAAAGAATGTTTCAGGGCACCCGAGGACAGAATGCGGTTGGTTGTTTGCTAACACGGCATAACAAAGACCCAGGGTATATGATTTTAGCCTATGGAGCCACTTTGAATGTGGGCTTGCACTGAAACTAGGTCAGCTTGGCTCCTCGAGGGCTCAGAGTACAGAGAGCGGAATTAAACGCTGCTCTTGATAATTATCAAAATGGGTGCCAGGGTGGAAGGCTAAGCGGTTTGGGTTGGGGTGGGGGAGGTGGTGTGGGGGTTTCCAGAGAGAAGAGTGTCCACGGACTGAAGGTGCGGTGTGTGGGGAGAGAGGCTCAGCTGGGGACGAGACTAGCACGCTTTCAAGAAGCTCAGGTGCTCCGCTGGAGTGTGGAGAAGAATAAACACAGTGACGTGAGGCAGAGTGAGAGCCGGGCAGACCAGGCGCTGCCTCGCTGAGCAGCTCTGGATGCCTGCCAATCTCACGCCACACAGCATTAATGTTCACAGAGTCCATCTGTATAGCTGTAGAGCACGCCGCACACCTCAACACGGCCACCACTTTCACGGGTAAACGTGTGAAAGACTCTCTGAAACAGTACCGTCAGAGAAAGCACAGAGCCAGAAACACATAGAAACGTGAGGGGGGTGTTGCCATGGAGATATGGGTTAGCTCCTTATTAACTTCTCGTGCTCCCAAAACCTAACCGTCGGCTTTTGTTTCCCCGCTGAATTCCAGCAAGTGAGTTTCTGTGACATTCTGGTGTTAGGAAGAACTAAAAGGCAAACCCAAATGTTATTTTACAATCTCATGATCCCTGCCTAATGCCTTTTCTTGCTTGAATTTACAATCCTGGAGCGCAAAGTGGACAAATCCGGCATAAACATAAGCTCTGAGGGCCTCTTCAGCTGAGAGAGGACTAGTCCATACATGGGGAAAGAGGAGCGCAGGAGCTTGAGTGGGGTATTTGTGAGCGCCTGGCCCATCCCCCACCTCTCTCTGCATGGCACAAAGACAGAAGAGGCGGCTGCTCTGCAGGGAGTGAGCAGATCAGACTGGAGATTATCCCGCTGAGAGGTCTGACCCTTAGCTGAGGTGGCTACGCATGACACCCCAAGTGTAAATAGTAAATACATCGCTTCAAGAAAAAAAAACAAAACACAACAGTCAGCACAGAAAGAGCTCTGGAAAAGATTTTAAAAAATGCATGCTAAGCATGGGGCAATTACACCACAGCCTTTTTCAGAGCAGTGCTACACAATGAAGCATTCAGGAGATTTCTCTCTGCTTTTTATCTCAACATTCTCTAACGCAGAGATCCTACACATAAAGATAAGGAGTCGACACAACATGGAAGTGTATGTGTACGTCTAACTCAAGTCAGACAGTATTTTCTCAGCATGATGGGACCTGCATCAATTACAAACCACTTAAGCTACAACATGCGGTAACAATGGACTATATATAGATGAATAAAAAATTTATGAGAAAGTGCAGATGTTAAGTATAGGTATACTGGATGACACAATTAAAGCAATTAACCAATCTTACAATGCGCTGCATCATGTCTAAAAATGCAGAGCAGGCCCACATAACTCAATTCTGAAACAAAAGAACAGCAAAAAAACCCCAAAAAACACAGACTTCTTACCTGACTAGAGTTTCAACAGAAACAGAAACATCTGCATTTAGACCTGTGGGAAAGACATATGTAAATAGGGCTGGAAATTAAGGTTAAACGAGTCCATTCAACGGCCATTAGCATAAAAAACAGAGCAGGTGTTCCTCAGGTGACTGAGAAGGTCAGTGCAGAACGTGATCAGACTGTGTCACCAATATCAGTCCGTCCATAACTGCGTGTAAAACCCTTCATTACAAAGAGAGGCGTGTTTTTGAGAGTTTAGTGGTGTAAAAAACACAGACTCTGATCTACAGAGATCAGATGAAAAATGTGATAGAATCAGATTAATCATCCTTCGCCATATTCTCCATATGTGGGCGAATGTGTGACGTACACCAAGCACTTCGCACAGGCGTGAATGCCTGACCCATACAGTGATCCAATGGCTCCGTTATGATGTGGGAGGCATTTGGCTGGCATGACTTGGGACTGCTTGTCCCCTTAGAGGGAAAGGTCACTACAAATGAATACAAACTTATTCTCATGACCTTTATCCTTTGAGGAAACATTTCTGTCATGAGTGGCCTCTTCTAGGATAATAATGCCACCATCCATAGGGCACAAGGGGCAAGTGAACGATTTGACATGCATGAAAATGATGCATGTCACACAGTATGGCATTACGCATGTCACCAGATCTCAACCCAACTGAATGCCTGTGGAGGATATTTGACTGACATGTTAGACAGCACACTCCAAAATCCATCAACAAGTCACTGGCTGAGGGAATATCATGTGGAAGAATGGCTTGAGACTTGATGAATCTCTGCCAAAGCTGCTCTAGAGGCTCTTACTAAAACTAGCGTGTGTATTAATCTGTTACCTATCTGTGTTTTCCTGTAATGAGAATTTACATTTTTAATGTACTAATGCAATGTTCCCTCTGATTTTGCTATTGTAAACTCCCAGAAGACTGGTCTTAAATTGAGTTATAGCACTCTCGGTATAAAAGGCAAAGGCTCAAACACCCTATTCCCTTGAAGTGTATAAAGGCCACCACCACATTTTTAAATTGCAGGTCATGGCCTGGTGTTGAGTAGCTCAGTGCACCAGGAAAAACTGTATGTTTCTGTATATGTGGGAAGGGCGATGGTTACTCTGTCTGATGTATGACTACACTGATAGAGGAACCATTTACTCAACGAGAGCATGGCCCTGTCATCCCTGCCTTATGGCACTACTGGGAATTAATGCTTGTAGGCATCACTTCTGCACTGTTGAAGGACCTTTACAGAAGACTGGGTTTCACAACTATACACAATCTTACATGTGCCTCTGTCAAAATACTGCATTAGGTTTACATCATAATGCCTTTAAACCAGGCAAACAGCTTGCAGGTGAACAGCTGATGTTCAGCAATAGGAACGTAACAGCTTTCCCCCTCCAGTCACACGCAGGGAGGCATTTCCAAATATAAACCGAACGGCTCTCTAATTACTGCAGTCACGATCTGGGGCTGCATCTTCAGTTCAAAACGCTGTTTGACTGCTTAACTAGGACATAAGTTCAGCCTCTGCAGCCATGTTTGAGTTGTGAGGCTGAAGCGGATTTCTCTTTGATGATGAGAGCATAATTAGAGAAAGGCATCGGCTGCCACGCCAGGCCTGATTGCCACAGACTTCAGGGGAAATTCCTGCCATATCTGAAGCCTCACACAAAGCAACACATCCCTTTAACAGCCCAGGCTTTTGGCTGCCGGCCAAACGAGCATGGAGAGAGAGAGAGAGAGAGAGAGAGAGAGAGAGATGGTACGGAAATCAGGACGGGGCCTCAGCTAACCCCCCCCACCCCCCAAACCCCCACCTTCCAGTCCCCCAACTGTTGTGCTGCGGTTTTCCAGAGCACCTCCCTCGACCACAGATTTTCTGCAAAGAAACAGCGCCGACAGTCGTGTGTAACAAATGATGTCAGGAGAGATTACAATATAATAAACAGAGAGGCAGCAGATTGTACCCTACTCGTCTGACTCTTGAGTGAACGAGTGCTCCCTAAGGAGATGTTCTGCCATCCAGGCTACGGAGTGCGCTGTGAGCAGAAGTGTCCGCCGTACGGAGATAAGTACGTGGCAGCTGAGTGCACATTACCCGCTGGTAATGGACAGAAAATTGCCGTGTAATAAAAGACTGTGGAGAAGTTAAGCAGCCAAAGCCCAACTCGTCAAGAGGCGGGAGGAAGCGGGCAGCGCATGAACTCGTGAGTCAGGGGTCCGGCCACAACCCTTCATTCACGGTAATGAGGGAAAAAGCAATGAAAATCGATCGGCCCATGCCGACATCACTCATCTCGTTAATCAGGCTGGCCAAATATCATTATCATCTCATAAATGAAACCTGGAAAGGAAACTGAAGCCTCTCAGTGAAGCGCATCTTTTTGCAGCTGTGGGTTTTGACTGGAGCGCAGATGAGATTTTCTCAGGGTTTGCAATCAAAACGAGGTCAGGGCAAACTAAATCTTACAACATCAGCTTCTTCTCCCTTACAGACAAACTTCCTGTCACAACGTTTGACCCCAAACTTGGAGCGATACGTGGTGTAATGCAAATAGGACCAAAAAAATCAGTGTAATCTGCTAGCGTCAGAGCATCCTGCCACAGTTAGTGTACATTATATAGCTTGTTGTTACTGGCAGGTTATGAGTCTGGCAGCTGCTAAACGATGCACAGACACAGTGCATGAAAGCCTCTCATTGCATGCCGAGCGTGCTCGCAGCGGGAGCGAGCCTGCTCTGGCTGCATATGGTGGGGAATGTGTTAATGCAATATTCATGGCGTGCATGGAGAGAGCGCAGCGCAACACAACACAGCTTTGAGGACTCTCTAAAGGCCCTTTCACACCCGCCAGAACAGGAAAAGTAGCGTGAAGCGAAAAAAAGTCTGCGCGAGGCTCCGCTCGCCGCCATTCACGTCGCTGATTCATCCCACCGATTTCACACAATGCTGCAGTTCACACGCACACCAGGCAGCTTTGCTACAGATGTGACCTCTGCTTCACACATTCAGTCCATCAATGAGAGATCATTTGTTATTGAATTCCTTCTAAGGAGGTGAGGACAATGCCTCGCAAAATCTTAGCGACTCTTCTCATTGCTGCTTTTGTGGAGGAGGTGCAGGCTTGCTTGAAGGCTAAGTCAAGGCTTCGGCCCGCTTTTATTTAAGGGCAAACAAGGTTTGTCAGCCGAGCCTAGTAGCCTGTCATTAAAAAAAAAGTACTCTAAAATGTTTGAGCGGTTGCAATTACATCAGCGTATGTGACTTCAAAACGCTTTGGTCATGGATGCTACTTGGCTACATGGCACCACTTACCTTAACACAAACCGTAGCCAGTTCGTACGGTATATATTTACATGTACGGCATTTAGCAGACGCTCTTATCCAGAGCAACGTACATCAGTGCTTAAGTAGTCTACATCTTTTCTTCAGACCTGTAAAGCTGCACTAAGATCAACACTTGCTTTTAACCAAGTTACTCCCAGCTAAGTTACACACCTTAACAAACCGTATCAAAAGAAAGAAGTCAGAGGTTAATACACAAGTAAGGAAAAACAGGTTAAGAGCGTAAGGGATTGAGGTTTTTTTTTTTTTTTAAATAAAGAAAATTATGTATAAGAGACAAATGCCAACTGGGACAAAATGTTAAAATAAAAACACCGTAGGAAAGTGAAGCTAGTTGTGCCGCTACTGATATCATGTGTACGCAAGTCCGTCCGTGCGAGCATCACACGTATCACAATTATGCAATGTACTCCCTCAAAAGCTCAGTGTAAACAGGCTTTAACTGAAACCAGAGCCCAACAGCCAGACTCCATGTGTACTCCCAATCTTCCCACCGCATAATCACCATCCCCCACCCTCCTCCTCTATCTGCCTCCCTCTCTCTCACTCGAGCATTAATTTTTAATCAGGGCTTAAGTGGCCATCTTGGCAGAGTCTGAGGGGCACTGAGTCAAGGGCTCTTGCTTCCAGTAACAAAGTAGGAAATATTTTTGAAGAGCAATGAGCCTAAGAACAAATATAGACACTGCAAGAACAAAAGAAAAGGGCCCAAAAGCTAAAGACATCTCTATCTGAGTTATCAGGCAGCTACCTCTTAATTGGAATTCAAACACTTTCATCTAGACATTTCATTCTGTCTCTGTCTATGAAAATTAGGATCAAATTAGCATAAAGAAGTGGAGCTTTTTTTGTCTGTGTATCATTATTCGCATGAGTCACAACAGGAGAATTAAGCCACCGACAGCAAGAGGAAACAGAGGCAGCTGGCATCGAACACACAGAAGCTAGTAGAGAAGCCCCTTATTTTTACACACAAGCACTCTCTCTACAGCGTAGTTGTCTCGGTATAACCCTCATTACTGATAATGAATGGAAGCCCACCTTGTGTCACGTCAAAGCTCTGACACTCTGGAATGGAGAGATGTCGCCACTCAAGGTCTCCTTGCTTTATTTATTTACATACTCTGGTGGTCTGACCCACGCTTGTAATGAGGAGCTAAGCCATGGTCTGCTTCAGTTCACAGTAAAATGTCAACCGCATTCTTGGATCACTGCTCGACCACACAGGACCTGCACAGCTTTATTTGCTCCATGTTCTCCTGCACTGTAAAACGCCTCCACCATCTATGCAGACCTTTCTCTTTGTTTGCACTGAACTTGCTCTCTTCACGTGTAAGGTTTTCACCACCAAGACACGCATGAAAGCTCATGAAGGCGGTGTAGGTTGTTCCATATGACAGAATGAGGGAAACGATTCTTTGGTAGAGCTCTAGAGGAGTGCCTCGTAATTATTGGATTGGCTGTTCAGAATTTGGCCTGGACCTCCTATGTGCCAAGTATGGTCTGGATGACAGTCATGATATTTCCTTTTCAACAGCATAAAAAAAAATTGCTATGTGCATAATACCTCAGCAAATACATTTGGGAAATAGCACTAAATCAATCTCAGCTTGTCTCACGCAAAGCCTTGGTCACAATCTCTTTCACTTGCTGCACCTGTTCGCTGGGTCATAATCTGTTTGTGATCTGGGACGTGTTCATTTACCACCATTGCATTTGGGAACGTCTCCCCAACCCCCATGCAGAGATTGTGCTTTTGTGTGGTACCGGTGTAAAGGATGAAGCCCTTGCCCTGCATGCTTCTCTTCCACATTAGAGGGCCAGCCTGCTCCTGGGTGCCCATTAGCTGTGTGACACATCTGTAATAAACACAGCCTGTCACCTCTGAAGCCTGCTGCACATTTCCTGGGTAATATATAAAGCCCACCCCCCTTGCCTCCCTCCTCTGCCACTAGGCTCAATAGAGCTGAAACCTGATTTCTGTCGAGCAGCCCAGCAGCTGCTGGAGCAAAAAATTCCCCTGCACCCAGATAGCCCTGGAAAATACATGAATAGAAAAAAGGAATCCATGAATAAATCAAAAGCACTCTCATTTTTCCCCCTTTGCTCTCCCTACGGATGAGTTGGGGGAAAAAAGGTAGGGGGAAAAGAAACAAGGCCAGAGGAGGGAGAAAAAAAATGGAAACACAGAAATGGTCAAGATGCTTCATTTTGCTCCTGTCCTCAGGCTCAGGCAACCCTCGGCAGTGAGGTAACAGCCAGGTGATCGTGTAGACGGTGGTTACAGAGACAAATCTGTACAAGGCTCCAGCAGGCATACTAAAACAGTTCCACGTGTCCTCCAACAGCAAACACACATGCATTTTTCATAGCCCTTTGATTTTCACTCTGAAAGCTGAAGCTCTGGTGGTGACAGCATGTGCCATGAATACAGAGCATACGCTGACAAATGTACTTCCTTCAGTCTTCCTTTAGTTCTTCAATCTTAAGTAGTATCCCACTGGAGTTACCCGGACCACAAGTACACCCATGGCATAGCCAGAATTTTATTGGGTGGTGGTGGTATTGGGGATGGGGGGTCAGAGCTTAGAAGGACTTAGATATTATTAGATACGATATTTTAAACACAACATGCTGACCTCATGTTCAACTGCCTAGTAACTATAACAGCTGACAGCATACCATGATGGGCAGTGGCCAAATAACCCATCCTTCACAGCACTTTATGTAGATGTCTGTGGAGGAGACTACAAAGTTTTTTTGTTTTTTTTTTACAGAACTGCATTTTTTATTGACCATGCCCAACTTTATTACCACTGTAATTAAGTAGTAGTCTAGACCAAGAACAAGCACAATCTGGTGCCTCAATCTGCATATAACGGTTATAATATTCAAACTATGTACATAATGAGAAAAAAGACTAGGCATGTCTAGTTTACTGGCAAATGCAGCATTAAAAGCGTTATACAGTATTTATGATACAGGATCTCTCTCTCTCTCTCTTTCTCTAGTTTGGACACACCTTCTCATTCAATGATTTCTTTTGTGTTTATTATCAGCTAGATTGTAGATAACAATTGAAATCATCACCTGTTGCTCTGATGACAGCTTTGCACACTCTGCATTTTTTCAATCAGATTCATGAGGAATCGACTTGAAATGGTATTTAATTAACAGGAATTCTTCGTCAAGAGTTCATTAATGGAGTTTCTCTCCTTCTTAATGTGAAATGTGAAAGTGACCATTTGTCATACGTGTGTTTGAGATGTGTTAAGAATTAAGAAATATATCGGTTCTACTGCACATTATGGCATAAACCACTTAAACCAAAACCAGCAAAAAAAACCCCCACAATAGTCCATCATTCCCTTATTATAGGGCTGGACGATATGGCAAAAATTTATATCACGATATATTTCTTAATTTTGGTCGATACGATATAATTCCGATA
>JBBPDH010000036.1:3104451-3114696 GCA_037974565.1 Clupeocharax schoutedeni | reverse complement strand
CACTGACTGAACACAAACCTATGAATTAGGTTACAGTATATGACAGTTGTAACTTATTTAACACAAACCAATGACACAAGTTACTACATCACAATTGGCTACAAATGAGAGTTTTAATTATTACTGAACATAAACTAATGTCTACACACACACACACACACACACACACACAAAATGGGTATGGAGGAAAAGTTAATCTTAAAAGTCTTTGAGTGTACAGAATCTAGAAAGCCCACAGCATATTTTCTCTTGGTGCTAACAGAGCTAGCGCTAGTGCTAACTCTGTTATCCGGAACAGGAGCGTTTAGAAAACCACGCCTACTTTTGCGCTGAGACCCACGGCAAGCGCGGTGTGTTCTCGCTGTTTTTTGAGAGGAAGCGCAAACCCTCGGTCTGAAAGCCCGCTAGGCTAATGAGTGAATCTACCGACGTATATACCGGCGCAGATCAGGATCACTTTACTGAGTGACACAGAGGTAGCCGAATCCGAAAAAGTATCCAAGTATCCCTTCTGCAGTTCTACAAAGTGTAACGTCACGTGTCTATACGCGTTAATTGTGTTACAAATATGAACACATTATTTTTTTCTGTGATTAATTTATCTAATTAACGCGTTAAATTCCCAGCCCTATTATATATATATATAACCTGGCAGGATCAGATGAATTTATATACATACATATATATATATATATATATATATATATACATACACACACACAAACACAAACACAATACAGGCATGTTAACATGTTATCTCGTTAACACATTACTTACTTAATGATGACAATTATTTTTTAAAAATTCTTTATTTCGAAAGTTGGTTGCTTTATTGTGTTTTTGTGCTTTTTTTTGTGGGATGCCTGACCATTACACCAACAGTCTTTAATGACAGACCATTCTGATACATAGACATGGAGTTGGTCCCCCTCTGCAACTGCTATTATGCTCTGGACTCAGGATTTAGAAATATTTGAACTTCAGCTGTGTAAAGAACTATACTATTTACATGCCCATTTTCCAACCTCTATCATCTATATATTAACTATATCATGGCTCAAGTATCATGATAAGATCGTGTCAGGAGGCATCGACTGATTTCCACCCCTACTGCTCACAAACTTGAAAACACGGTGGCGAGCTAAATGTGCAGCACCAACAATCTGCTGACGAAAGGACCTTATTTTTCAGCGGCCTGGGATGCTGCCAGCGTGTCACAGCAATAAGCACTGCGATGAGAGATTCATATTGTCCGCAGTGAAGGGCGGCAGAGGGAGAGTGACCCTTTGCCAGGGTGCATTACGGGACTGGAGAGCAGACAGAGTGCGCGGTGGCCCACCCGTGTCCTCCAAACAAAGGCGGCCCTGAGCTTTAACTATCCAGCGGAGCAATGAATCTGAGGCTGGCTGCCCGCTCAATCCGCAGAGCCACAGCTTTTCAGCTGCTGTCCGCAATTAGGAGGCCGAGACAAGCAATCTCCCGTGCCGCAGCACAGCGGTAATAGGGCTGTGTGGCGGCCTGGCCCGCTTGGCTGCACTCAATCTCAGCCAAATAAAAGGGCTTCATTGGCACAGACTTCCTGATTCAGAGCGAGCACGGTGGAGGAGGCCCTTAAAGAAAGAGAGCGAGAGAAGAGGGGAGGTGGTGGGGGGTGTGTTAAGCTAAAAACAAAAAGGGCTCAGTCAGTAAGTTGTTCGCAGTGGGAAAGAGAAAGCAGATCAGCTTCTCTTACTCAAACCGACGGGAGGCTTTTCAGACAGCTTCTCCACTGACCTAAACATACAGCTATGCTGAGTGCTGCCCTGCCAGGAAAATAAAGGAGGAAAACGTCGGGTTCCAAAATAATGTGCGCGTCATCGGCATCGCTATGACTACCCAATTAATCTCGCTTTTAAAAATATCCCTGATTAAAATTCACCTTCTCAGTATATCACAAGTGACTGCTTGGGAATTTGCATGATGGCAATTTGTGTCATTATAATCAGTTCTAATACAATCAGCTCAGCCCTGATGACGATGAGCAATTCAACTGCGCAAGGACTACACACGAGCACTGAGGTGCATTGAAACATATGAATGACAGTATGAAAGTGAAAGGAAAAGAAAAAGTAAGCAAGTCTGCAAAGCAAAGGCCACATGGGAGCTGCAGTGAAAGAGAACGCCTGGCCAGCATTCCAGCTGGGTCACTTAATAATGAACAAGAAATTGCTCCTGGATATATGACCTTGCTTTTTGCCGCTGCTTCCTAGTAATGAATCCATCCAGCCACTTTCCTAACAAAAAAAAAAAGGGCCAAAAGCATGAAACAAGCACTGAACCACCACTCTCACTACAAAGACTTTTACTGGTTCAAACTTTGTCTCATTATTAATTAGTTATTAGCGATCTCAACAGAATATAGAGGTATGGAGCCGTTTCAGCAATATTTTAATGGGGTTTCGGCCATTAAGCCCCATCTATATCTGATCCTCCCAACTGTAGAGACGGAGATTCGTGTGGCTTTGAACTGGCCACCTTTTATCTCAACCTCTAACAAGACATGAGTCTGAAATACATGCACAAAACACACTGCCACCACATTTTCAGCTCACAAGTATGGAGTTAAAACAAAGCCATCATGGAAACTACCTGCTTTACATTCATGCTTTTCTTAAAAAAGGAAAAAAAATAAATAAAGGAGGGAACAGTTACTTGCACACAAGTTGCAGCAAAACAATATTGTATTGTATTCACTACAAAGAGTTTGTACAGTTATTTCATTGTGTGGAAATCTTCAGACTGAAAAGACAAACGTTTACAATACGCAGTAGTGTGTGAGAGTTCACTGTGGTGATTAAACATGACAAAGGCAAACCATCAGAGCCGAGTTGTAAGATATTAAGTGTTTGATGTGATGCTTGATCTACCATTTAAGAATCGTCCTTGTGCTGATATGCTTTTGGGAACCCATCCCAGATAGGCTAACCAAACTGAGTCATAAGTCAATGCTAGTAGCACTATAAAAAAAAGTCATAAAAAAGTCAGAGTGCAGCTTTAAAGATAGTACTGTAGCATTCATTAGCATACCTGACCATAGATTTGTCCCTAAATTTAAATAAATAAACAAACATACAAATGTTTTTTTATGGCTTCTGGCTCACGCGCTAGTTTCTCTCCAGTGTAAAAGTTCTGCAGTAATTAATATTTAAAGATCCTCCTTCACAAAAAGAAACAACTTCTGTCAAGTTGGAGTGCACATTAATTATACAACACTGTCCAACACTGGCACTGGTGATTTTACATAATTTATTCCACAGCCACTAGGAAATACATGTCCGGCTATTACAAGCCTTACAGGCCACCACAGTGTCAGTCAATCTGACTGAGAAAGCTCGCCTTAATGCATACTGAACAGGTAATGTAACCACAGAGGCAGCCATGCAAAACTTCCAGCAGCAGCTGGACAGCACCCCGGAGGGAAGAATTTAGAGCTGTAACACGCTCATTGGTCCCATTTATGAAGAGTCACTGAATCTGGTCTGTGCTGTTAAAAAGCCATGAGCAAAATGAAACACTTGAAGAGCGAAATGTGCAGGCCGAAGCCTTCACATTAGTTCTCCACAAGCTTTCAGTCACACAGAATCATGGTTTAGAGAAGGGGGGAAAATGCTGGTTCACAGATTTTATGAGGTCATTTATTTTGGCGGTGAGATTTATACATGCCAAATATTTTGCGCAGCCCCAGCCCCCGGAATCTCGCGCCACGAGCGAGCAAAAAACAAGACTGCCTCAGAGGTGGCCAGACGCAAAGTTAGACACAACAACGGGCCGCAGCTTCTGGAACTTTCTCTCATCGGCCATATGGTTTTATCCGTCATCCTTCTGGGAGGAATGCCTGTAAAAGATAATCTGGGGTTGAGCTGGGCACTAAATGAGAGCTGTATGTTAACAATCAATGAAAGTCAATGTTCCTAAGCCTCTTTTGTGTAAAATGTGAGTGGCTTTCCATTCATGTGGATTACGATTTCTATCACGCTGAGCGAAAAAGTAACAAAAAGGACAGAAATAACATTTAAGAGAATGTCTGGTTGCTATCTGTAAAGTTCTGTAACGACACCACAACATAGCTAACTATCGGCCTCGTAAAGAGCCCGGCACTGGAAATCGCAAGGCCGCGCTCCTTGGTGGATTATCAAAGACTGTGTTTTCAATCTGGGTAACAAAGCCTTCCTGGAAACCTTGCGCTGAACTAAATGTATGTTCGGAATAAATCTCATCAGCTTGCAAAAATCTTGCCCTGTCTTTCAGCGTGGCCTCTGTCAATAAATATTGGACAAAAACACATCAGTGAACGGAGAAGCCATTTCATCACCAGGTTTCGCTCCGCACCCCCGATGTGAAATGAGAGCTATGTTTACGAGCGTGTCGGTGGGCCAAAGTGAATGTTTGCTTTGATTGTGGCCCTGGAACACAGCCCATCTGTGTTCATTCAGCTCAGCTGGAAGCCGTTGCCCCCCAGTGAACTGCCGGTCGCTCCCACAAAGCTCCACACAAGGGAGAGTGAGTGACCAGGGCAGGATGCCTTCTATCCACATCTCTCCCTGGCCTCTCTTCACCTCATTAAGCAGAACAAGGCTGGGAGCAAGGCAAAGACCAGGGAAGTCCCTGTACACCCCAAAAAACAACACAGGGGCGTAAATTTCCAACCTCAAGGTGATTCAAACTGGTTCAAAGCATCATGAGACCTTCGGGCACCGAACCCACACATGCGGCTGCAAGAACTACTTAGACAGTGATTAAATACAGACCAAAATAGTATTTCATTTTAATTTACATTGGACATTATGTATTAGTTAGTTCTGACACAACCTGAGCAGCTGAAATGTCCACGCTGTGTTTTTATATCTGGGGGAAAAAATCTGTAAATGATTCTCCTGACCAGTGGAAGAAAAGGACCAGCAGTGTTTGCAAGAGATGTACCAATTTGGGAACTGTGGGAGCTGACACACATATGCTATTGCTTTTCGTTTACATATTTACTGATGCCAAAGCCAATACCAATACAAAGCGGGGATGGATATACCAGGCGTAATGGAGCAATAACTTTTTCTATAGGGTTACAAATCCAGAATAAATCTCGGAAAGCTCAGCAGTCAAGCATTGCCTAAATATTCAGCTTTTCTAGTTAATGATATATTTAAGGTATCTATCAACACCAGTTTGATGTAACTGCACATCCCTTTCATTTGGGCTACTTTAAGCAGATTTTTGGTATCATTAAAAGTTACATGATATGTGATAGTGTTGTGATGGCGATATCACATGTAATATGTGAGTCAAAACTTTTCTGCATTGGATTTGCTGGTAGCAGACTCCGGACGCTGACTACTCTATGCAGGAAAAAAAAAGAAACGCAATGTTTCCATTCCAACAGGTTTTTTTTGGGGTTTTTTTAAAAAAGAATTTACTTAAACAGAGCATTTAATGCCACTCATAAAACATTTGAACCATCTGAAGACAATGTTAAAAAAGTATATATATATATTTCTTAAATAATTAAAAATTGTAAATAATTTTAAATAAGTGTAAACACAATTTAAATGATAGTAAGTTCTTCGCCAGAAAAAATAGCAAAAGGAAGAATCTCTAACAGCAGCACAGAAGATGAAGAAACTGCCCCAGTGATGTTTTTGCCCTCTTCTCTGTGGCTCTGGGTGAAGAGTTTTGGAAAAACACAATTTACTGCAGTTCAGTCCGTCTTTGGCGATAATGATATTGCGCATGTTGATATCGCGATGACGGTAAATTTGTGATATATTGTGCAGCCCTAATTAAAAGTATATTTTACAATTTTTTGTGACATTTTTTATATTTATATTTTAATACTGAAATAAACACCACTTCAGTGACATGAATATCAGTTCTGAACAGTCCCTATGTTTGCCATGATCACAAAAGTTCATTTGAAAATTCACTGCCAACTAAACAGTTTGATTTTCTACTTTGTCCACTGTAGACCCCTCAAGCAAACAAACTGGTTGATTATCTATCTAGCTTCCTTTCTGTCGATACTTCGCTGTTTCCAAAGTGAAGACAGACACAGCTGAGACTCAAACAAACATCATTCACTGCTGCCCTCCAACCATGTTATAGCACGGTTCTGACATGAGAACTTCTGTTGCTGTATAAGACCGATAATGTGTCTCAAAAAATGATTGTGTATTTTGCCTTAATTCAACTACTGAAAAAGCACTCAATTTTCTCTGCTGCACAAGACTGTGAAAGCTAAATACTGGGGAAATGAACTGTGATCAGCTAAAATACTTGCAATTAGCTCAAATAATTACGATAAAGCAACCAAGCATCAAAGTGACACAATCATTTAGCCTTGTTGTCAAGTGATTGCCAGTTCCGAGTCCCTGAAGTGCTGTGATCCTGAGTATCAGCAATTTTCGTCACAGTTGGGCTCCACAATATGTAGCTGTGATGTTATACATGATAAAACGCTCTTGTTTTGTATAGCTTCAAGGATTATTATCGACTGTAAGCCTGGAATGATTGCAGTTGAAGCACCAGCTTCAGACTGATGATGCAACGATGCCCTTCTATATCACTGGCTCAAACAGGGGAAAAGCGGAACAAATGTTGGCTTGTCCTCGAAACAGACAGCCGTTCCTCTGGAGCGGTAGCACCTCAGATATCCGCAACATATTTTAAAAGCTATCCTTTTAAAAGCCGTGTCAGCTTGTATCTCAGGCGAGACATGGTGGGGAAGATGAAAGAAGAGACGTCTCTCTGATCTGCGAGTGCGGACTTGGCTGGGAGGGACACAAGGATGTAGAGAAACACAATTGAGTTTGTACACTCTGGCCCCAGCAGGGCTCTGCACTCAGCCTGTCACGAAGACGGATGCCTGTGGAGGAGCGCCGCAGTGCTCGGCTGACAAGGTGAGCCCCTGCACAGCCTGTTCTGCTGTGCTGACTGACAGCTTCTGGCTCCCTGCAGCAAGCAGTGCAGGGCTGGAGGAGAAGAGCGCTGGTCACGGGTAACAATGCGAGTGCATTCAGTAGCGGCAGCCACCTCCTGCCACTAACGATAGAGCTCTGGAGTGGAGGACAGGGCCACAGCAGCCCAACACTTCAGCAATTCAACAGCACTCCCCAAACACCTGCTGAACTCCACACTGCCTCCATTCATTAGGCCCAACGAAAACAGCTCGTGACTTGCCAGAACAGCAGGTGGTAGAGGACTGTTAAGCAGAAATTCCTCACAGCGGTCCAATACGTATTCAAAACTAGACAGCATGATGATTGTGACAAATTGCATTAGAATAATCTTTCTACTATGTATGGCAGGACAACTGTATGCAACATGATGCTTATGACAGTTACAATAAGCTTTCTATTATGTGTGGTTGGGCAACTGTATATACGCTGGTTAGCTATACTAAAGCCAGCCATTAAAATCAGTGGCAGAAAAAGTAAACAACTTTGACTGGCACCTGTCATATGGTAGGGTTCTTGAAGTTGGTGTCTAAGAAGTGTCTAAGAAACATTGGCATGTAAGGACCTGAGTGACATTGAGAAGGGCCAAACTTTGATGCTTAGCAGCTCCAAAATGGAAGGTCTTCCTGGTGTACAGAGGTAGCGACCTTCCAAAGGAGTCCAAAGAAAGACAACAGGTGAAGACTAGTCTGGATGGATTCCACAGAGAGGCTAGTACAGCACATATTGATGAAACAATTAATGTTGGTTATGATAGAAAGGTGTCAGAATACACAGTGCATCACAACATGCCATGCCATGCCATTGAACAATTTCCTCCAGGATAAATAAAGTTCTCTGATTCTGATGTAGGGGCTGCATGGTCAGAGTGCTGCCCACAGCTGAAAAGCCTACAATGAGCACATGAGCAACAGAAGTGGACTATGGAACAATGGAAGAAGGTGGCCTGTTCTGCTGAACCATTTATTCTTTTAGATCATGTGGACAGCAGGAGGAGTACATTTCAGTTACCTCAGGAAGAAATGGCACTAGTATGCACTGCAGGAAGAAGGCAAGTCAGTGGAGGCAGTGCGATGCTCTGGATAATGCCCTGCTGGGAAACTTTAGGTCCTGGCACAGACAATATTTCATGCCAATAGCATTCCCTAATGACAACAGCAAAAACAAAGACATTTTCGCAATGCTTGCTATCTATCACAAAATCACATCCGGAATGAATGAAATGTACCACGACAAGAAAAAAATCCAAATTTTAAAAACCAACCCATCTTCCAGATGGTACAACCGTTCACTAATGTTACAATTAATTGTTCCCTTGTGAGTCACGATGAAGGGGGGAAAAAAAAGTTTGATAGGTTTACCAGCTTTCATAATGTTATATATTGTCTCCGGTCATCCCAAGGGTACATTCTGCATAACAGAGGGCGCAAAATCAGCTGCTTGTGTTTCGATATCTCTTCGATTCAATGCTGAACAAGCAGTCCAAAAAAAACAATATATTTTATTACTTTTTTTACACAGACCCATTCATGCTTTATCTGCATACCCATGTTAGTAAAAAAAAAATGGGGGTAAGTGTAGATTTCCATATATATTACCATCACTTGTCCCCTCTCCTGGGATGCCTAACCCCCCAACCTTTTAAGCATCATATTCCCGGGGTATTCATCTCCTTTTCAGACTGTTATACCTAGCTGATACCATTCAACCCAAATTAGGCAGCACTCAAAGTAAGCCTTGCAAAACTCGGGCCAACGTCCAAAGCAGAAAAGCTTTTGAGAAGAAATTGTTAAGCATACGGCCTTCTACTTTAAGTGCCTCTATTCACTACAGTGAATCATTCAACGGATTAACCTACTGCAGGAATAAAGTGTGGGCTGTTAGGATGACTTCGACTTATACAAGCACTCCCTCTCCGAGGAGGGAGACGTTCTTGTAGGAAAGTCTGCATAATTTGCAATTACATGTGTCAGAAAGAGCAGAAAAAGCCTCATAGGTAACTGCAAAGCAGCAGGCACTGTAAGTAAAACACTGCGGCTTAGATCACCTTGATAAAACACTTCTTAACCGAAGGGCACTGATAGAAAATTGTTCCGAGTCAATGGAACAAAGACACAAAAGACATTAAGGACATTAAGGGCGCCATTAAAACTAGCACAGCCTGCAGCTTTATTATTAATTGACTCCAGCGAAAATGCATTCGATGAGACGAAAGAGGGTACCGCGTCTCACATTAGGCGACCTTAAATAATTTATTGCTTTTTGAACTGAGCATGAATTCAAGATTAATGTTTATACTTGGAACATTCATAACACAAACACACTCTTCAGAGTCTTTATCGCATGGTTTTAGGGCAGAATACTTTCTGGCCATTGTGAAGCATGACATGAACACTAAAGTACAAGATGGGTAATAACTGCTGTTCGTACTTCTCATTGTAAAGTCATGATGTGGATGGTGTAGAGTAGCATGTAATATTCCATGCAAGAGGAAGGCGTTTGATTCCTTACCCTGGGCGACACAAAACATTACACTAACAAGAGTCCTTGGGCTACACTCATCACCACATTCACTTACATCTGTGATAGTTTTAAGTCACTTTGAATAAAAGCGTCTGCCAAATGATGTAAATAATAAAGCTGAGACATTCATTTGTGGAGGTGGGGGGTGAGTTTCAGATATACCCACTGAAAGTCTTACAGTAAGGTTAGAATGAAACAATGTGGGGACCACACCCAAATATCAGCTCCTGAAAAATATGCTGCATTCAGTAAATGAGTGATCATTTTATAATGCCATAAAAACTAAAGAAGTGATTAAATTAACTTTTGTGTGTGACAGACATTTTATTATTATTTTTCCCACAGCTTTTTATTTTCAAATCCTGTAGGGCCTGTTAAAAATGTAGGACCCTACAAAGTCCATGGTCTCCCTAATTAATTATTTTTAGATCAGATTTTAATATTTTTACTGTAAGAAAGTAATAAAATAGAACATATCTTTGGCACTTTTCCATTAATCAGCTAAAATAGCAGCAACAAAAAAAAAACTACACTGAGGGTCATCAGGTAAATTTTTTTTACACAAATTGTGTTGGCACATCACTGTAAAAACAGGAAAGTGTCATGAACCCACACCATCAGGAGTTCTTGATTATATATAGAGATGTTCCGATACCATTTTCCCCCTCCCGATACCGATTCCGATACTTGGGCTCAGGGTATCGGCCGATACTGAGTACTGATCCGATACCTGGGTGTG
>JBBPDH010000036.1:3057577-3069837 GCA_037974565.1 Clupeocharax schoutedeni | reverse complement strand
TGAATAATTCACTTGACAGTATAAATGCGAAACAGGCTGATTTAAACCACAGTGACAGTTCAAACAGTAATATGCAGAGTTTAGGCAGCAGAGTTCATTTGAAAGTACTGAAACCATGAATGTCTGTCCAGAACATTTAATCGTACTCTCTTATAAGACCATTAAAGTCATTTCTAATCAACAGAAAGACTGATGAGTGAGTTCAGTCTCACACTATGTTACAGTCTGAGTGACAGATGGCCAGTCAAGTGTTACGATCACAAATCATTCTGAGTTTATCGTTCTGATAAGTTTTAGACATCTTTTTATTTTGTTGAACACAATAGGATGGTGTTGACTGTATTTGTTGTCGGGGACGAGGGTACCCAGCATAAATGATGCCATTTTTCAAGTTTAATCGGTTAAAAGTCACCAGGATTTCAGGATACAGCACAGCACGTTTTTCTAATCCACCATCTCACAGGACTTCCCTCCCTGCGCTGGTTAGATGTAGCTTAAAACTCAACTGCAAGAAAGATCCTCTTAAGGGGCCTAAGCCTAGCCTAAAGCAAAGACAAACTTTAGAAGGTGATGAAATTTACTAGATGTTTGAAATCCAACATTTCAAGGTTTCACTTTTTGAACGGAATTTCTGAAATACATGAACTTTTTGATGATGTTTTAAATGTACTGAGATGCATCTGTGTACACCAGCGCTGAACACAAGGAACACAAGAAGTGCTTTAGTGTTTATAATAAAGGGGATACTGAGTGTACATGCAGGCACACAGGGATGTGTTTAATAACCTGTTCTGATTTGGATCGGCTGGTTCTGCAGGGCAACACTCACCAGAGGGGGTCCCGTCACAGTCCTGTGGGTTACATTGGCGCGTGTTCTCTGGCCAGGGCTCGTGGTCACACTGGGCCTGTTCCTCTTCCTCTTCCTCTGCCTTTTTGTTGACACACTTGACCAGCCGGCGCTGCACCCCTCCACCGCAGGACACCGAGCACTGCCAACAAACACATGGCGAAAATGCCTGAGAACCACTCAGACCATCTGCAAGCTGTCCACCACGGGCCAGCTGGGGCATCTCACTCACAAACTCACCAGATTCCTCAGGAGTTTCTGTGGAGACTGTCCTCTCTAAGCTGATGGCCCCAACTCAAGTGTAGATTCTGTCAGTTGGGTTCCTGCTCTAATCTATTTCTTAATTTATGTATTTACTGATGTGTTTCTTTTTTTTTACAAGTAAATTAAAAACTGTATTTTCTGAATTGAAAATGGAATTTTACACTTTGTGGAAAAAGAGCAACATGGCAAGTAAATAAAATCCCTTTTTTTAAAAAAAAATCGTTTTTTTCCCTTTTACTTAAGTGTTTTTGATACAAATTTTGTTGCATTGACATTGTTCAACTAGATCAGTTTTGTTCAACAGTATAACTTAAAAGTAATGATAGTAATTCAATAAAATACATGGACTGTTGTTGAATTAAATCATACCCTATCTAACACAGTCTCCCTCTTAATGAACTAACAGAGTAACAAATGCATCTGCATCAATTGTTGTTAATTCTGTTAATCTGTTTATTAAATATGATTATAAAAGAAAGTGCAGTGTCCAATTTCATGTCTCACTTAGTAAGTCACATAGTGAGTCAAATTCTCTCTCTCTCTCTCTCTCTCTCGCGCTCTCTCTCTCGCTCTCATCGTAATATTTGAAACCCATATTGTGACTGTGCAAGACTGAAACACCTCCAAGCTTTCTGCACAAACCATATTTGCAAAGGGAGCTCTAAATAGCATAAACATGGAAAACTCAGGGGCCGAAATGAAACGTGACAAGTTTCTCTGAGGGCGGATTTGCATTTATCAAAGAATGACTTTAATTAAAAGCTAAGGTGCATTTACAAAGTGTGGGTAGACAACCTGCAGAGTGTCGTATGTACTAAGCGCGAGTTGCGAGCTGCGAGCTGGAGAGCACAAAGGCTCCCTTGGGGCATGAGGCAGTTTTGACGTGAAGAAGGATTAAAGGCGGCTTTCATGTGTCCAAGCATGGTTCTGCTGCACGGGGCAGGATATAACCAACGGTGAGTCACCAAATTGGATGAGCACTGCGAGCTTCGGAGTGATTGCTGGATTTGACCGCCTCCTTCCCTGTCTCCTATCTTTTCTTGGAATTCAAGTTCACAAACTTACACATTTTCTCCACCACCCTCTTTCCAATGTCTGCACAAACAAGAGAGTTTGACATTGATGTCAGTCTATAACCAACTCACCATGACTAAAGCTGCATTTGAGAAAAACTGTGATGTAAAATAAAAAGCACATATATGTGTCTGGTGTGACTACTATATCAGTAGACATAGTGGAGGTGTAGGAGAAGCTGAAAATGAAGAATCGACCACAGAAATAGAAGAAAATGCACCAAATCCACATACAAAAAGGTATTCTGAGCAGATTCAGGGAAACTGCATTGAGTCTGGATATTTTAATGAAATTCTTCAGAATATGGCCTAGAACGAACCTTGAAAACTGATGCTTTCTGGAATTCTGAAAGTATTTTGAATGTGGAGAAAAGCTGATTTTGACGAATCACAGTTTACCCAAATAGATTTTGTGTAAAAACTAGAGGTGGGCGTAGATTAATTTTTTTAACGCTGTTAACGCCGACAGAGAGACCGAGACAGGTTTAAAACGTGCATGAACCGGACAAGTCACTGAAATATCAAGGTGAAATTCATCATAGCTTGCGTATTATAGACCCAGCTCCCTCTAACGCCATTAACGTCCTTGCACTAGTAAAAACTGTGTACATTTTTCTATTTTAGAAAACATTTTCTATTTTATTAGAGGCTAATAGAGACCAGAATGATCACTCCTTATGAACGAATGTACTGAGTACCCTGGGTTATGGGGCTTAATGAGCCCCTTGTTGACATTTTCAGACTGCTGAACTAGAAGGAGCAAGTGTTCTCGCACAAGGTCAAAAATGAAAGCTTCGTGACAAGCCTCTGTCTCTCTGTATTTCTTTCAAGAGTCCTTCAGAGAAATGTTGTGCGCCATGGGCTGATGAACCAATTTATGCCCTTAAGGACTTCCCAGAAGGTATAAAAAGAGTGTTCATCTGTCGAAAAAAGACATGACGGAAGTCTTTTAATTATATTGGGAATGTGGATTATTTTCTCAGAAGACATTCAGTTCAGATGAGAATCAAATTATCCTTCACCATATCACACTATTATTCTTCACTGATGGTTTGTGTGCTTCTCTTTCTTCATCCATCACCTCACTGTGAACCCAGCCAATTAGGTATGTGCACATTCACACTCTTGAGTTGAAGGTAAAGGGCTCCCCTCTGGCATTGCTGAACTTAACAACGCTGCCTGGCATCCATCATCTGTAACTAAGGCTCAGCTACCTTGGTCCTGACTATCTGATTCAGGCTCACCAGAGCGGAACACTCCATCTAAAGGATTGTACCATGTGGCAACAATTCTTGATGAAATGGGATTTGCAATATTTTTTGAATAGATTTGAGATCACAATCCTTACTTAGAAAAAATTTAACAAACAGTCAAATAATTTCAGAAATCATCGGCCAAATATAGATACACATACAGCAATCCCCCACTTTTCGCAGAGGTTATGTTTCAAGAATACCCGCATATACTGAAAAAACGTGTTTTTGAGTTTTGGTTAAATAGTGTAAACCTTAAATCTGCCCCAAATCTTCTCCCAGAACACTTTATTTTAATTTTAAACTCAATGTATTGCATTATCCATAAAGAAAATGTCAAAGTAAATAAACAATCATAATCAGAAAACTTAAATTAACGTTAGCATTAGTGGTTAGCATTAGCAGCGTGCAAAGACTCGTTATTGTGAGGATTTCCTTGTAGCTTCAGAGCCTTTCTCAGCCAGCAAGTTCGAAAGCGAATTGCATTTTTAAAACAGGGCCCTGACTCAATGCTCACCTGACCCCAGGATCCGGTCACCCACTGGGCGCAGGACTGATTATTGCAGGCTTGAATGTAGCTGGGCTTCTGCTCCTCGTCACATCTCCCCTCCTCGGGGCAGGTGACCAGCCTTTGTTGCTCTCCGCCTCCACACAGCTCCGAACACTGCGGACACAAATGAGATTGTGGCACTAGGGGGGCCCAGCGCTACTTTTGATGTCAGCAGGCTGAGTCTGAACAGCTCCACAGCCATCGAGAGCTGGCGGATGGTAGAAGACAAAAGGTTAAAACGTGACTGAAACTTCTCACCTGTCCCCAGGAGGAGGTGTACCAGTCCAGGCAGAGCTGAATGCTGCAGGGAAGGCGGGCCAGGGGCCTGGGAGAGGCGGCCTGGCAGTGAAAGGGACGAAGCAGCCTGTGGTCGCGCATGTCGTAACACTGGATTTCACGCTGCTTCACACCCCCCCCACAGTCCTTTGAGCACTGTCAACAGAGGACAAAGCATGTTCTCTACATAATGGAGCAGATCGGTGTACAGCAGCGTGCATCTCATCCTCACCCAGCCAGCTCTGACAGTCTCAGCTGGCCATCTCTGCGATTTACTGCCTGCTATCGACTCTCTCGTACATTTTTATCAGGTTCCATACATGGCAAACTGACAGAAACAGGTTTGCCTTTGAATGACATGTCAGTGCCAATGGCTTGCGAAGGGCCTTTTGTGTTCTGTTAGATGTTCTGTCAGCCCTGCAGGTGGTTTAAACACAGTATCTGTGACATAATGTCAGTGTATGAAGGATGGCACAATCAAAAGTTGGAAAATTTGAAAAATCAAATGTACCCAGAAACAGCTAAGAAATGTCTGGAGTTTTGCATTCGAGCTTTGAAGATAAGATAGAGTAGCTGACAAGTATTAGAAGCTTATTTTCCACTGGCACTGTGCAAACATAATGCCTGCATTATCACACACTTGCTTTAAACCACAGTAAGTTAGTATTCTTATTCAGGGCCGCTTTCCTGGACCTGGTTTAAGCCAACCGTGACTACACTGCAGAGTCAAGCATGAATCACCACAGGCAATTCTCTACATTTAGGCCTGAGAAACTGTCTCAGAGACTTTCTTAGGTGGTTTCTGACATTGTTTGCACAGACGTTATGCCAGGAACCACATAGTAAGCCTATTTGAGATTTAACAGCTTTAACAGTAGGCCTGGTTTTGGCTGACAGACTGGATTTCAGGGAAGTTGACTTCATGCCAAACCCCAGATTTAACACAGAATTCACACATTCACTCGATGCAGAGTGGAGTGACAGGCCTCACCTTGCTCCACTTTCCTATCCTCCACGTGGAACACGGGCGCAGGTAGCAGCGGCGAGCCGGTGCCGGCCTCTTCGCCATGTCACAGTCAGACTCATCCCCGGTGCTGCAGTGGACTGACCTCCAAATGGCACCAAGCCCACAGCTGGTGGAGCACTACCAAACGAGAGCATCCATGTAGGCTTCATACACACAGTCATGTCATACAGACATACAGGCTTATGAAACTGGCTATTGGCAAAACTGAAGGCAAACATATAGCAAAATAAAATACCACCCAGTTTCATTGAAATTCCTATTAAAGGCCTTTAAAGCAGAAGTTGTCGCTTTGTCAGGAAAACTGCAAACATTTAGGGTCAAATTGTGTGTTTTGTTGATTTTCTAGAAGAATATAAGCACACGTCATCTTGGGAAAGATGCATATTGTCTGGCTAAATGCACAATTACAGAATAAATCATAAATGTGTTCTGTTTACATTTAATCCCCCCCAATATGCAAATAATTTAAGATAAGAAAGGACTTTATTTATCCCGAGGGAAATTCTTTTGTCATAAACATGCTCAACGCAACAAGAGGAATAAACATAAATATGCTCAGTGCAACAAGAGGAATAGAGATAAGACAATAAAGAGTTTTAAAAACCCAGGAGTAATAGTGCAAACAGAATAACAAAACTAACTACAACGAAGAACTAACCAGTGATTGTAATAGATATACTAAAACAGATTATTAGTGCAAATAGTTATGAAAAGTTATCAAAAGTGTTTGTGCCATGGAAATATGATGAATGCAATAAAATGAGATCCCAGCAGGTGATGAGAGGATGAGACAACATGAAATAACATATACATAATCAAGCGGCGACTTATTTTGCACACGTGTTCTCTGCAGAGGATTTGAACATTTCCGAAAATCAACTAAATGTAATTTGACCAGGACTGTTCAAACCTTTTCTGACTGTATAGATATGAGAAAAGTAAACAAAAACTGTTTCAGTGCATTCACTCTTTGCTGGGTTACAGCTTCTGTCCTTTTCTAGTGGCTGGCTCTCAGCTTGCATCTGTTATGAAGGCATTTCACTGAAAGGGGACAATGATGTCAGCCTTGGGAGCCGCTTCTGTTGGGAAGACATGGTTATAACTGACTGTGTTTAAGTTTGGAAGGATGAAAGAGAGACAGTAGGTCTACGAAAGAGAACTGACATTATATTTGTTTTTTTCCTGTTCTTTTTTATTCTAAATACATCTATGAGCATTAAATGAAGAACAACTTTCTCCATTGTTAATGTCAGAAAACAACAAAGAGGTTTTGGATTGTACTGTGCATTAGATTTATAGATAAAGGTCTGCAATCCATCATAATCAAAGCCGGGCTTGGAATAACATGAACTATGCACTCTTGCCTTATCTTGGAAAGAGGCAAATTTATGTTCATGAGAGAGTTAGTAAAGTATTCTTTACATCTATGCATCTGTGCTCAGACCTGTAACAGAAGAGATGCATTATCAGAGGAATCCCTGCTCCACTGAGCACTGAAATTATTTTTTAAGGGAAAGCATTACTCACAGCACTCCAGTTCCCCGAGCTCCAAAAGGCGAAGGGAGTTGAAGGAAGCGGGGAGGACACATCTGGGTCAATAGGGTCTGGGTGCTGACTGGTGGGAACCTGAGATGGAGACTGTGAGGGTTCAGGGGAAGAGGGGCTTCTGAACCTCAGCAATGGAGGAATGATGATTTCATTGAAGTCAATTTCTGTCCAGGCAGGCGAAGGAGCAGGAGTTGCCCACTGCAGTGTACTGACCTCTAGATGTTCAGGCCCAGGAGTAACAGCTGGGCTGTTGGTGCCAGGAGCCTCTGGCATGGTGGTGGTCGGAAGCGCTCTTGTAAACCACGAGGGAGACTGCAAATCGCCATATGATACCACATAAGGTGTGGACTCTGATCCAGGAGATGAAGTCATGCTAATTTTGTTTTCTGCCGGATTATATGGAGTTGGAAGGGGCTCCTGAGAGAATCTGTTTAAGGTCATGGAGTTTTCACCAGCCTCAGTGCCAGTGTTGAGGCTCATATCAGTATCTTCGTACTGACTCCCTGGGAAAGCGTTCCTACCAAGTAGGAGCGCGGTGGTGCTTACTGGCGTCTCATGCAAGACTTGTGTCATGGTGGGACCAACATATATGTCCATACTGGTATTGGAAGGTAACCCAGTAGGATGAGGAGAGTGGGAGTGCTCCTTCTGCTCATCCCAGTCCCTTTCACCTCCAGGGACATCTTCGTCAAACTGCTCCTCCTGCCCAGCCACATTTTCAGGCATAACCTGCTCAGCTGAATTGTCCGTCTGCGCTGTTCCATAATCTTCAGTATTTTCTCTAGCGTGTGTACGAGGCTCGTGTGTCCCATGAACATTTGACGTTGCACCAAGCAATGTCGTCCCTAAGCCCTTGGAGGGAACCTCATCTGTTGGCAGTGGGCTCTCTACAGTGCTGAGGTCCTGAGCTGAGCCAGAAACACCAGGTTCCTTCCATCTCTGAGAGAATCTGGTGTTGGAAGAACGCGGCATGGCTGTTGTGACAACAGGCAGGAAATAGTCCTCAAAAGCCACATCATCTTCTGAAGTGTTCTCATCTGGCCGGTTGTTCTGTGGCTTTTCATTGAAAAGGGATGTAGAGGCAGTCGGTGGGTTCGCAGTGGAGGGTGTGACTGAGGTAGCTGTGGGAGGATCTGCTCCTTGCCTGTAAACTGTGGCGGGACTGGGTTTGGCATCCTGCTTTAGATCAATTCCTGAGTAATCGGCCACACCAGTCCCTTCCTTGTCAAAATCATACGACAGGTCCTCGTGAAACTTTATGAAGTTATAGTCATAATAAAAATCATCAACTTGGACGTTGGTCTTGATGGGGTTTTCAGACTCAGTGTGATGGGGATGTAGGTAGTCCCCCTCGACAACGTTGTTGAGGTCGTGGCCGTTTGGGGACTGTGCCCTAGTGGTCCCAATGAAAACTTTCGGCAAATGGTTGTTGTCAGGAATTGAGTTTATCTCATTGAAAACCTCTTTGCTTGATGAACCACTTCCAGACCAGTCGATGTCCACATTAACAGGGCATTCCTGGACGTTGCAAGGCATGCGGTAAGTGGGCTTAGCTAGAGGATCGCAGTCTGCCCCTGTGTTCCAGCTACACATCACATCCCGGGTCTGCACGCCACCGGCACAGCTCACAGAGCACTGTGGGGTGGAAGCACACAGGTTTAAATACAGAAAAATCTCATCTCAAACAGCGTATCGAAATTTAAATTGATATGCAACCATCAGTGATCAAATGAAGATTCTTTTAGAGTAAAATCAGTAGGTAGGGGCTTATGTTCTGCACCCACTATCTATGGAAATCTGAAAGTGATATACACTGGAGGCATATTAAATAAAGTATCTAAATGCATGCTTTCCCTCACTGCACAAACATAGGACACATACTCTAGCACTTTGCTATTTATGCAATATCAAAAGCTGCATTTTATTGATTTAAAATGGCTGCATTGTTACATTCATAGCAGGGAGGTGGTTAGAGCGGCCGAGGACAACAACTTTTCTCATCAAAAGGAATCAAAGAGAGAGAGCAAGGTGCAGAATGCTGTATCACAAACTGCTGTACACAGTGGAAATGCCTCGTTATATCTCTCCGGATTGATCGACAACGTACTACACTTGAAGTCACACTTTTCCTGGGCAACCGGGGACAGAAAGTATTGCACTTGTGAAGGATCTTGATAGAAGTTATTCATTCATTAAAAGAGCTTCCTGACCCGAGTCGACTGATTTACATAAGGCCGTCAGGGAGCTGAAAGCTTACAGCCAAATGTCAATCAGTGATCTGTGTGTCAAGTAATCTCAGAGAAAAACAAGGTGAAATAAATCGTCTTTTGTCTGGCTTGCGCAATCGACTGATCCTTAAAAAATCGCAGTCTCAAGAGAGTTTCTGTGTTGACTGAATGCCAATGATACCTGTGGCACAATAAAGTCACTATTGCAGAACAAGAGCTACAGAAGGTGTCCTCAGTTCTCTGTGATGTTCTCTGTTTGTTGAGGCTTCTTTTGTTTCCTAGAGGTAAAGCACAACCCCTTAGGAAGGTCCTAAGCCATTTTAATCCGTCATTATGTGGACTATAATGGGAACTGGATGAGTAATTATAAACATGTTTGATAAGATGCCAGGCTATGCACTTTTTGTAGGCGTTCATTGTTTGAGCAGATGGTGGCTCACCTCTGACCAGTTGCCTACACTCCAGTCAGCAGGGCAGGTTATGTGTGCATTACAGCGGGTCAGCGGATCAGGCCTGGGCAGGTGCCGGCACTCAGAGGGCTGCAGGGCTTCCTGTTCGTCCAGCCCAAGGCTCCGAATGCAGACCACCGTTCTTTTAGTCAGTCCCCATTCCCCACAGCTTGCTGAGCACTTCTGCCATTCTCCAGCCCACCATCTGCAGTCAGAAACACCACAGAAAATCAAAGCACTGCTAGAGCTAGAATCGCTCACATCTGTCACGTTCTGACACCTCATTCCCAAGATAAGATAAGAAATGATAAGACAGCATAAGATCAGATAACCTTTCATTAGTCCCACAGGTGGGAAATACAGCAAACAGAACAAGAGAAGAAAGTAGAAGCAGGAAAACCAACAGAAATAAAAACTTTACAGTATTACAACAGAATATAAACACACACAGTGGGTATCTTCAGATGCCTAACAGCAGCAGACATCGAAGTTCTCTAAGACTGATGGTGGGGCTCATCTCCCAGTATGAAAGGATTTTGCCATCATTTCTTTTGTATTTTTATTATTTGGGACAATCTACCAGTTACTTCTGCAGTTGGCAAAGAGGTCTAAACATGACAACAATCACTGTATAGCCCACAGTTTTAAAACGTTGTATAAAAGTCACTGACTGTTGAATTTGTTTCAGAGGAATTTACATTTACATTGACATTTACGACATTTGGCTGACACTCTTATCCAGAGCGATGTACATCAGTGCTGTTTCTTAAACCTGTAAACAGCTTAAATCCATGTCAACTATTCAAACGAAATACTGCACATTCGGTGCACCTATACAACATCTATCAAATAATTAGCCAATACCTGCCAAACAATACCTGAGCAATACCTGAGTCCAATTTACTTTTGGATGGCTGATTTTATTATGGCATTTCTGATATAAGGTGACCTGGCAGGAATGTGGAGTCTCCAGCGGTTGGGTTTGGGTTTCACTAGGATGGAATTTTGTCAGGCTACAGCTGGGTTCAGATTCCGAACTTGATTTTGCTCTGAGCGCTTTTCTGCCTTTTAACCAGCATTCAAAGGTAGAGTCTGAGGACCAGTGGCAGTGTAGCGAAGGTGTGGGTTGAAAGCATAGCTGTGTGAACATTACTACATGGGTTTGTGGGCACTCACATGGCCGGGCAAAATCCCACACTGCAGCGCACTCGCTTGTCATCCGGCCGAGTGGCTGGGTCACAGTAGTGCTCCTCCACTATTCCAGACATCCGTTCCACACAGTGAACAATCTGTCGCTTCGCACCTGAAAAAAACAGAGGGCAGAGTGAGGGGAAATGTGTCGGCCTCCAAACGCAAGCATTCACTGTTCAAGTTATAGTTTCATTTGCTATTGCTTAACCTTCAAAACACAAGCAGCACGTATCCGTTCTGGCAGCTCAACGTGGTAAATTGTCATTATTACGGTTTGTGTTGATGCTCGAGGTGTCAGACGTCATGCTGAGCTTTGTTTGGTGTTCCTGTCTCACGTAGAACCAAAGTTATTGCAATTTAAAAAACATGTAATATACTGGCTAATATACTGTCTACACCACTGGCCACCAACCCAGCCTCAATCTGAAACTCCTGCTTTGTCTTCTTCAGAAGTCACTGATTGGCTGAGGTACTAAGCAGGGAGGTTTGTTAAATACAGGCACGTTAAACATCGCGGGAAAGTAGATCTCCAGGAGAAGGATTTATGACCACTAGCATTGGTTTTGCAGAAAATGATACATTGACTTTAAATGATTCAAACATGAAAAATATTCCCACATTAATAAAAATGTATATTTTATATATATATATATATGGTAACTGATACTTTGTTTCAATGATTTCAATTAAAGTAACCCAGTCACCTTGAATAATTCCAGAATGCAAAACAAAGATTATTGTTGTTTAATTTACTATTAAAGGTTCAATCAACAATGAAAATACATAACTTGGTGCATTTAATTGATATAAGCATTAAATGAATTGATGCAAACACTAAATTAAGTGCATTAGTAGTATATAGACTACACCTTCTGTCAAAAAAGATTTATGACCCTGTCATAAAACATGTCAGCTGTCAAATTCTGACATGTGACGTATTTATAATTGCATGAGATTTATGCCGTCTTATCCCACTATGGTCAGTGACGTGGGTCTAATCTATAATGCCCACATATATCTATGCAGTATATATATATATATATCGAACAGTGTTTGAGACGATAATTGGTCTAAAAGGATGGATCGCTTGGAGGACCTGGAGCGTACGCTAACGCAGGGTTCACGACCCATGTTTGCGAGAGATACGGATGTGGAGTAGGAGAAGGCTTTCCAGAACAACGATGACAGATTGTGTTAATGCTGAATTACACTGCGCACTGAAAAGACCAGGACCTGTCAGCAAAGTGGTGGTTCAGTGCAGTGTGCCAGGGCGCAATGGCTTAGCCGCAACAGGGGGAATATATCTTCGACAAAAACCAGCGTTGTGCGAGATTTCTTAAAGTCAAACGTCCTTGTGCGAGATTTCTTAAAGTCAAACGTTCTTGTGTATATATATATATATAATATAACTGGGAGCAGGGAAGGGGAAGCGAAGATAATAGATGTTTACTGTGGGGTTTAGCAGGAGATTCCACCGAGGATTCAGCTGATCAAACACACCAGGAGAAGAACTCCTTATTCTCTTCTCATTATGCACTCCCCTCCCTGAGGCCC
>JBBPDH010000036.1:2999850-3011393 GCA_037974565.1 Clupeocharax schoutedeni | reverse complement strand
TTTTTTGGGTTCATTGAGAACATGGTTGTTGTACAATAATAAAATTATTCCTCAAAAATACAACTTGCCTAATAATTTTGCACTCCCTGTAGAGAGAGAGAGAGAGAGACTATCTATTAATTTATAATCTATTAATCTATTCATTTATTATTATCAAATCTATCAATATTTTGCTTTACTACTGTTTCTGTCCATAAAAGTTGTTTCCAAAGCACTCACTGACATAACATTCGAAGATACAAACATTCACACAAGCAAATACCCACAAACAGCTAAGCTGCCTTACACTTTTCTGTGGATCTCACATTTCTGAGATTTCTAAGGAGATTAGATTAGATTAGGACCTTCCATCTGCACAAAGAAGAGAAAATCCAGAGGAAAACAAGATACAACACTAGTTTTTAAAATAGAAAGTGGGACTCCTAACAACCATGATCTACCATGATCCAGCAGACCACCAAAACAGTCACCATCAGATAAACAGCATGTAAAGTTTTCATATTGGAGAAGAAAATCAAGTTCTGATCTTTGTTCAGAGCCTAAATATCAGCAGGTGTTTCTATCCATATTCCTTTGTTAGAAGGACAGGAACACTTGGGTACGTTTCATCCTGAGAAGCAGGCAAGAATGCAGGGAGTTTTACTACTTAGTTCAGGTGCTGAAATTCTGTCACGGCCACTTTTATAACTGCTTTGACTTTGACTACTTCAGAACATGGAGGGGTAAATTCGAGGAGTTGTTAGAGATGTTAGCTTCACACTTGCAGAGATCAAATTACAAAGTTTGTAGCTTTGTATTTGTTTTAACAGTAGCTTGCTGAGACATCACATCCACATGGCCACGACCTATTAACTGTTCACCTACCATTTTCATTGCCAAGCTCTTTAGTGTCATTATCTTTATCTTTAGTGTTATTATCTTTGTCATTTTCGTTACCCTTGTCTAACAGTACTGGGCTTTGAACCCCAGATAAAAGACAAATGTGGCTGTAGTGTAGGGCTGCGCGATTATGGCCAAAATGATAATCACGATTATTAATCAAAATTATTCATTATTTTAGGTAAAACACATTTTTATGTCACTTTCTATTTTAAACAAACTAGTAAGTGAACAAGGCTTTTAGTTCAAAATGAAAAAATAAAAAAAGTACAAAAAATAAACATGCAATTGCAGAGTGCAATCATTAAGTGCAAGCCTCTGCGGAAAAGGCACATATTACAAGGAAAAGGATCAAACTACAGGCCTACAGATTACACATACACACACTCTCTCTCACACAGACGCACTCTCTCACACATGCAGGCACGCGCACACACACACACACACACTCACACATACACACACACACACACTATCATTCTCTCACACACGCATGCACGCAAGCACACACACACACACACACACACACACACACACTCTCTGACACACGCACGCACACGCCCTCACACACGCTCCTTTTTCGGAAGCTTACTGAAGCCCTAATCTCTCGTTTGCCCTCTGGTGGTTGGCTGACGTATTGGTTGAGAAAGTGCTTGATCTGATGTGCAGCAGAGCTGCTATTCAAATCACTGACGATCATCTTAATTTAATCTTGGCAGCCAAAATCGTGATTGTGATTAAAAATCGATTAATTGTGCCGCCCTACTGTAGTGTGACCCCTCCCTAATGTGGTGAATGTGTTCCTTTCACAGAAAAAAATAAACTCTGCGTTTTTGCACACAAACATTCATCTTCTGTGTGTAAGACCATTCATGGGATGGTTAATTAAAAAATATACCACGTTAAAAAATCATAATGACATATTGCACTGTAGGTGTTAGTGGAAAGTCAGAATTGGGAAGTTGGGAATGACGTCACACCCAAACTGAAATGAAAAATGAAAAATTGCAAAGCTACATTCTTGCTTGGCGCCATTGTTTTCAATATCGATCATAACAATGTATGCCATTATATTTTATACATACAAACACTATAGCACTGTGTCCACAGACAGGTTTAATGAGATAAAAAGTAGACAGTAGGGCTAATAAACAGAATTTGCCACAGCTTTTGAAGTTGGTGAGACTTTCCAAGGTGGAAATCTGACTCCAGTTCAAATTTCCACCTGATAACTCGTAAATCCGACTTCTCAAAGGAAAGCACCAATAGACCTTAAAAGTGAAGCTTGGATATGTTTACCAAAAAGTGTGGTAAATACTTCCCTGCAGATTTCTGCAGAAAAACTGAAAACAAGTCTATAGAAAAAAGAGAGAAGCTGCAATAAAGATAAAACGTGGACACACTAAATACTGAATCTGGTTTTGTGAACATTTTTTGTTAAGGACATGTTTCTTGCTTTCACAATGAGGGTTCTTCGCTCTGTGAAAGTTAAAACAAATCTGACAATCTAATTGGGAGCGATAGTTGTTTCACTGCTGGAGAGAATGACCAGAGGCGCTGGAGGCATCGCTGAGCCACTTCATAGTAAGAATGGCCAGCCATGTGGAATCAAACAGCTGGGACGAGTCAGCAAACCAAAAATGTTCTCTTTCATTTGAGCGACTCAAAGTCAAACTCTGACACAAGAACGGACTGTGCTGTACATGCACTTCCACTGTGACCGCTCTAGGAGCATTTGTCATCACAAACTATGTGGACAAAATCACTGGGATACAACTCTTAATTTTCGAATTCATGTGGCCCCTTACATCCAGTGAAGGACAATCTTAATGCTTGAGCATACCAAACGTTTCAGACAACATCATGCCTCCAACTTTGTGGGCACAGTTTGGGGAGGAACCCTTTCTTTTCCTGCATGACTGTGTCCCAGTACACAAAGCAAGCTCTAGAAAGACATGCCTGGATGAGTTTGGTGAAGAAGAACTTAACTGTTGGAAGCATGGTGTTGTCCAAAATGTCTTGGTCTGCTGAAGTATTAAGATTTGCCCTCACTGGAAGTAAGGGGCCTAGCCCAAAGCCTGAAAAACAGGTGTGTCCCAATACTTTTGTCCATATAGTGTATATGAAGAAGTTAAATATTCCATATGGAAGTGGAAGTATACTGTTTTCTTTAATTGTGTAGTTTAAGCATGTTAAATTTAACCAAAACATGCAGTCAGAGAGATGCATGTAATTGATGAGAAAGAGAGAGGAGGGAGAAACACTTTTAAAGACATGGTTGGATGATTTGGGTGTGGAAGGACTTGACTGGCCCAAACAGAGCCCTGGCCTCAATGCTTAATGCTTTCATAAATGTTATATGAATAAATGGGCAAAAATTCCCCAAGAAACACTCCAAAATTTTACGAAAAGCTGTTAAAGCTACAAAGGGGGACCAACTCCATTTTAAAGTGTATTTGAATGCAATGTCATTAAAAATTCTGTTGGCGGAATGGTCCGGCGTCCCAATACTTCTGTCCACTTAGAGTATATGTTTGTACATCCTTTGCATTATTAAAGCCATACCCTGCCCACACCTGAGTGCACAGTGAGGTGAGTGAAAGGGCAAGAGGAGCTAAACCCTCAGCAGAAAGCCCTCAGCGCTCAAGTCAGCTGACAGCCTCGCAGGGAGGTGGAGAGGTGTTTCAGAGGCAGCACGCAGTTGTAGCTCGGCTGGCCAGCGAGAGGAGCAGCAGGAACTTTCAGGTTCTTAATGTCGATTCACATTCTGGAGGAGGAGGAGGAGATGGACCACGAGTCTGAGGTTGTGCACTGACAAGAGATGGAGAGGGTTGTTTTGTCTTATGGAAGCTGGAAAAGCGTAGTGATGTTTCAGGGCGCCCTGACCTGAGGAAGGTGAAGTTTGGATGAAGAAGGAGAGGAGGCTGAGGGGAAAGTTCTGCCACAACCATGTCGACCAACAGCAGCGACTTCGGCAGCCCCGAGTACAACTTCCCAGCCCTGGTCTTCGGGATTTTACTCATCACAGCCATAATCTGTGGAAACGTGCTCGTCTGTCTCAGCGTTTATAAGGAGAAAGCTCTGAAGACCACCACCAACTACTTCATCGTCAGTCTGGCTGTGGCAGACCTTCTGCTCGCAGTGCTGGTCCTGCCACTTTTTGTCTACGCTGAGGTTAGCCTTTCACTTCATAGTTTATAGTCTTTATAATTTATAAATGTAATGTGTTATTCAGAAATAAAAACGTTAAAGTATTTTTAGGCTTGCTATGAATCTGTTTAAAAGGTGTCCAAATGTGTGAATGTTATGATTTGATTAATTATTGCACGTTTCTCATGTTTGAGGGGTTATTACTGAATTTCTTCAGTTACGAAATCCCTGAAAAGTATATATGTCTATAAGAAGTGAAGTGGAAAAATTTATTCTTTGAAATATGTGAAATATGTGTACTTTAATCACATTTATTCTACCCAAACATCCAGTCAAATGTACACTATATGGATAAAAACATTGAGAAACCTGACCATGGGATTTTAATAACATTGCATTCAAATACATAGACTTTAATATGAAGTTGGTGCACCCTTTTCAACTGTAACACTTCCACTCCTCTTGGAAGGATACAAGATTTTGGAGTTTCTGTTGGAGTTTGTGCCCATTTCTTAGGTCCGACACTGAAGGTGTTGAATGGGGTTGAGGTCAGGGCTCAGTCCGGGCCAAGTTCTTCCATGCTGAAGTCATCCTGCCGTGTCTTTATAGAGCTTGCTTTGTGCACTGGGCCACAGTCATGCTGGAATAGAAAAGGTTCTTCCACAAACAGTGTCTATAAAGTTGGAAGAATGGCCAAAATGTCTTGTTATGCTGAGGCATTAAGATTGGCCTTCACTGGATGTAAGGGGCCGAGGCCAAACCCTGGAAAACAGGTGTGTCCCAATACTTTTGTCCATATAGTGTATACGAAGAAGTGAAATGGAAGAAAAATATTTTCTTTAAGAAGAAGGAAAAATGTGAATTGTGTAGTTTAAGCATGTTAATGTTAATTCATGTTAATTCAACCCAAACATCCATTCAGACATATGTAATGGATGAGAGAGAGAGAGAGAGAGAGAGAATGGAGAAACCCAGTGCCCTTTTGGATCCTCCTCTCTGTAATCAGTCCTCCTGATTTAGGCCACTTATCCAATCCTGTTAGCCTCAAGTTACCACCACGGGTTTAATCTGTCCAGATTGTAGTCCATCAGCACTGTCTAATAGTGCTTGAAGGGGGCAGGCAAGTCTGAGGGTCTGAAAGTCATCCTCAGGTTAAAAGGGGGGCGTTGAGTCAGGCTCCCTCCAGTCCACACCTTCGCATGTTCTCCTGATTGCGAGTGAACTGACGGAAATCTCAGAATCGGGGCATGGATAAGCCGATTGAACTTCAGCCCGTTTGTGTTTGTGGCATGCCTGGCGCAGGCAGCGAGTGAATAAGTATGTGGGAATTTAAGATTTCCTTGTGTCACCCTATGCTCTGTCTAGTTTCAGGGTGGTGTCTGGTCCTTGAATATGGTTGCCTGTGACTGGCTGATGGCTATGGATGTGATGCTTTGTACAGCGTCCATATTCAACCTGTGTGCAATCAGCATTGACAGGTTTGCCTATTCATCATAACGTTTATGTCTGTCTGTTGGAACGTTGTCACAGCGGTTGAACAGCGTTGTGCGTGGCACCCAGTGTCAGTGGAGGTAAAGAAATGTACAAAACAAATGAACTTGGACCATTAGAGCTGTTTGACTCTCATACTAAAATGTATTTTTGTTCATTTTATATTAGCATATGCATGCTGTATAAAGTATGCATATATATATATATATATACAGCTCTGGCAAAAATAAATAAGAGACCACTGCAATTTATTCATAAATCAGCAACTCTATGACAATGACAAACATTCCATACCAGTTAATTCCTTCACAAGCACCTCATTCTGCTGATGAGGTACTGATTACTGATCACCCAAATCTTATTTGAAGAGTAAAAGTATAAAAACACTGCTGTAATCGACACTCACAATGAGACCAGTTGGATGGTAAAACACTACTAGAATTTCGGTCATTATTGCCATTTTGTTTAAGAGTGAACAAGAGATTTGTTAAAAGATAAAGGTCTGTAAATGCTGCCTTACTTGTATAATCTTAACGTTTTGTCATTTCCTTTAAAATTATTCTTTAAATGTTTATTCGGAAATTTGGAGAAATACTGACAACAGTTCTTAAAAACTATGGCAAAGCTGTTCAGTTAAATAAGTGCACCTATAAAAGATAAACTAAAAAAAAATCTCTTTATTATTTTTTTTTTCCAGAGCTGTGTGTGTACACATACATATATATTTACATTAATACACATGCATACATATACACAAAGCAAGAAATACTTACTGTACTCAGTTTGATGGAATATGTAATAAAATAATGCTCATATAATACTAATCTATTTCTGAATGAACGGGGAATATGCAGTTTATTTAATGCATTTAAAGCAATAGGTTGGTCTAAACTCAAATTCACACAACTTTCCACTTACCCCAGATATAACAGATCAGTAAAGACATGTCTGGATGTCAGAAGTCACACAGTTTCCATAAATATATCCCTAGAACATCTCCATGTCCAGCTCTTCATAGTCAGTTAGTGCTGTGTGCATATTGAGAGACGTATTTACGGAAAAGATTTGGGTAACTCCAGTGTTTGTTATCAACATTAGCCTGGCAGTTCAACTGCTAAACGTCCATTTTTCGCTGAACCATTCCTTTAATAAGTATTCAGAACGGGACAGTATGGAATGTGTTGTAATCCACAGCCCCTTTGGCTGAGTCTGTATGCTGAAGGTCTTGCATAGGAAAGGACTCTGTATTTGGATGATATTGTGTGACGTTGTGTGTGATATTCTGTTTTCTTTTGCATTTTCTCTTGACAGGTTCATAGCAGTGTCCATACCGCTGAACTATAATCGAAAACACGTTGACCAGCGGCAGGTCATACTGCTCTCTGCCACCTGGCTCCTGGCTTTAGCTGTGGCATCCCCTGTTATCTTCGGTATAAACAACGTCCCACACAGGGACCCGACTGTGTGCAAACTGGAGGACAACAACTATGTGGTGTACTCCTCTGTCTGCTCCTTCTTCATCCCCTGCCCCATCATGCTCCTGCTCTACTGCGGGATGTTCCACGGCCTCCGCAGGTGGGAGGAGGCCCGCAAGGCCAAGCTGAGGAACAGCATCCAGGCCTGTCGAATGTTACAGCAGGCTGCGGCGGCCGCTACCCTGCCTCCCCTGGCCTCGCTGCCCCGTGTCATTGAGCAGGACCTAGCCCAGTCCAGCGTGGATGACCTGGACGATGACATGCACCCAACCTGCCCTTTGCCACCAGAGTACAACCACAAACCCCTTCAAACTGTGGCCTATACAGAGTTTCAGAACACAGCTCAAAAGAAGAAGAGGGCCAAAATCAATGGCCGGGAGAGGAAAGCCATGCGAGTCCTACCTGTTGTTGTGGGTGAGTTTTTAACTCAAGACTAATTGAGATGCATAATGTATTCATGCACAGTAGTACACCATTTATCACTAATGCTGTAAGAAAAACTCACTTCATTGCAACTGTTGAATGTAAAGGGCAGCTGTCTTTTTTTAAATACTGTTAAAAAAAAAAGGGTTTTCCTTTGACAGTGATATGTTCTAGACTTACAGCGTCTAAGGCTGATGAGACACTGTTAGATCTGGGGCCAGACGTTCCCCTTCATTCACAAAAATTACCTCAGACCTTTGAAGCACCCTGCATAAATAATTTGAGTAATTTTCTCTATGTCAGCCAGATAAGTTAAATTTTTGATGAATACTGCTTTGAGTGGTTTTTGGCCATGGGTATGTCTGTCTTGGGTCAGAAAATACTTAAAATAGTTGAGAAAATGTATGATACCTGTGCACGATTCTTCCGTTTTCTTATATCTAAGACCCTGCACACCTAACTGCTGAAAAAATAGGAGTAATGTGTATAACATGTCATAACCAAAAACTGCTCCGATTCTATTCTCAGAACTTCTAACAGAACAGAGCCATGTTGAGCTGCATGTACTTCACATGAATGCCCCAAACTGTTAATTTGGAAGAAAGTGTGCAGTTTTGCTTAAGTAGCAGTTTATACTAAGAGAAAAATATAAAGATATTTCCATAAAAAGCACATCACCATCATATCATGGTCTACTGGTATCCTTATACAAACAAATGAAACAAATAAGCCTAAGAGAACAAGTCAAATGAACACTGGACCTGTACTACTGCCAGTAGCTGGCTTAACCCAGAAACCCAGAAGTAACTTTGAACACATTTTCAGACCCTGAGCAAACAATCCTGTGCTGGCTTTTGTCTCAAAAAACATGAAAATAGAATTTTATAAAACTGTAACTTAAATAACACAAGGCAGACTGTAACATATAGGAAAGTGTTTGCAAAAATATTTCGGTTTTCCATTTGGGGAAAAAAAACCCTTCCTTTAAAAGACACACAGCCTGGGTGTGTTGAGACTGTAAAAATCTGAAGCCTATATAGCTTGTCACAATAACATTTACTAAACAATAAAGCTGTCACATGAGCTGCATTCTGCATGTGTGCACTAGTAAATGACTAACTGTAGGCTAAATCCTTAAATCCAATTGCAATGTAATGTTTTCATGGTGCCCTAAGCTGATTTCAGCACTCATCAGCCCATACATGTTAAAGGTGATTACAATTTAAGTACGTCATTGCAGAAGTAATTTTTTACAACTTTCAAGAAAACAGCATTGGGAGGCCCACAGCTTCTTTATTGAAATGTTTACTTTGTTATGCCAGAAAGTGAACAACACAGAGTTAGGAACAGCAAAAATGAAGACTAGAATAGAATAGAATAAAATACTGTATCAAAATACTGTATAAAATCAACACCTATAGAACCTAAAAATGTAAACATGGACATCTGTAAAAAATATATATATATATTATTGGTGGGCCGTTATCTGCGCTAACGTCCTGCGTTAATGTGAGACTCTTATCAGGCAATAAAAAAATATTGCCGTTAATCTATTCACAAAGTTGGGTTGGGAGCTGGGTCTGTACTAAGCAAGCTATGATGACTTTCACCTTGATATTTTTGCGTGGATTTACTCTCTTTCTCTCTGTCTGTCTGTCTGTCTCTCTCTCTCTGGCTCTCTCTCGTTCATGACTTTTCTGGATCACGCCCGTTTTAAACCTCTCTCACTCTCTCTGTGCCTCTCTCTCTCTCGCTCGCTCTCTCTTACTCTGTCTCTCACACTCTCTCTCTTTCTCTGTCTCTCTCTTGTTCGTGAGTTTTCCGGAGCGTGCAGATCGTCTCTCTCTCTCTTTCTCTCTTTTACTGTTTCTCTCTGTCTCTCGCTCTCTCTTACTCTCGCTCTCTTTCGTTCCTGACTTTTCCGTATTTAAACCTCGAGTTTAAATTTACATTTTCTTTAAGGATAATGCATTAAACTGAGTTCAAAATGAAATTAAAGTGATCTGGGAGAACATTTGGAGGCATATTTATGGTTTACTGTCAGGGGTGCGGTGCAGTAGAGGGAAGGGGAGGACGCCAAGGCTGTGGGGGAACAGCGGGGTGTTTAATGAGCAAAATACAACACAGGTTAAACCCCACCGGGGCTGAAGGCGAAAGAACCGCTGTACAAACAAAACTATGCTCACACCCACACAGGGCTGCACTGAAGTTTCTGAAACACAGAAAAACAGGTACACACACTGAATCCCCCCTCAGGTCAACGCAGGACCACAAAACCCAAATCAGAGAAACCAAAGGAAAACCAAAACGCCGCAGACACCCGGGGGGGGAGGGGCTGATAACTCCGGCTCGTGCTTCTGGGAATGCGGGCTTCTAAGAGCCCAGCAGGCAACAGATTCAGAACACAGGTACAGGCACCTCAGAGTCAGGAAGCACGAGCCTATGGGAACAGGGAGACAAAACCAGGTCAGATCACAAATGCCAAACACAGAAGACCAGGACACGGATAACACACACACCCCCAAAAGGGCAAATACAGACATGGGGAAGTGGGCTCAGGCTGGAGCTTAAGTAGGGCTGGGGAAACGAGGGACAGGTGAAACTGATGAGGAGCGGGGAGTGATACAAACGGAACACAGAGACCAGGGAGGGAACAAGGGAGGATAGGGGGAGACAGGTGGACCCCTAGTGGGGCTACAGGGGAACAACCGGGAACCAGGACCAGAACAGGGCAGGACCAGAACAGGGGGAAACAGGGACAGGAGCAGACACTCAGGGTAGGACAGGCAGGGGCTGGACAGGCAGGGGCTGGACAGTCAGTCTCAGCCACACACACTCCTTCACATCATCCATACACACCTTCACATCAGCCATACACACCTTCACATCAGCCATACATCTTCACATCAGCCATACACACATTCACATCAGCCATACACACCTTCACATCAGCCATACACACCTTCACATCAGCCATACACACGGACAGGGCAGGGAAGAGGGCCGGGCAGGAACACGAGGGATGAGTGGGCAACACAAAGCCGGCCAGGACACATAATGGGGGAAACGGACCAGACAAGACACAGGACTCAGTACACAGGGGAAGACGAATGGGGGAGGCCGCGAGGGAGCGAGGCGCCCGTTACAATATATATATATATATTAGAGCTGGGCCGATAACGGCGTTAACGCACAAAAAAAAATTATCGGCGTTATCAAACCCCCCACCCCCGGTCCTCACCTGGCAGGATCAGATGATTTTCAGCTTGATATTTTAGAGAAATGTCCGGTTCGTGCAGTTTTGGTCTCTCCTCCAGACTGAATTTCACTTTCGTTTTGTATTTTAGGCTTCTGCAAGGAAGTTTTAAACTTGTCTCGAGGGGGGTGGGGAGGGGGTTGGTGCGGGTGGGATTTTATTATCGGCGTTAACGCGAAAATTCCATGCGATTAATGGCGTTAAAAAAAATTAATCGTTGCCCACCTCTAATATATATATATATATTAGAGTTTTTTAATCTAGATTAATCTCATTGTAGTCTTGAGATTAATCTAGATTAAAATGCACCCCCCCCAAAAAAAAATGATCCCAATGCCTGTTTTTATAGTGTAAACCATAAATATGCCTCCAAATGTTCTCCCAGATCACGTTAACACTAGAAAGCCAGGCTTTTTTAAACTGGCCTTTAGGCAAGCTGATGCTAACTTGCTAACCCTTTGGCTATCATTAGAATCAGTTCATGTGTAAATGTGGTCATTACCTGAGCAAGGAGTAGGGGATACAGGTCATTTGCACAAAATAAGCAGGATAACTAAAGAGCAGCAGGGGTCAAAAACACCTCAGGTCTGTCCTGGTGTATGAGGGTCAGGTTCAGTGTCCCAAGATGTAATGCTGTTATAACTTTTAATAACATTCATAAATCTACATTTGAACTGCAACATTTCAAATTATTACATGTTAGCAGAGAAAAAAAATTATAATGACATTAATTTGAATGTGCTTATAGAATCTGCCTGCTGCTGTGACTTGTCTGGTAAGCTTGCTTTTAATCAGGCCCGGCCCTAACAAATTTGGAGCCCTAGGCAAGATTTTAGGTGGCGCCCCCTTGCATTGCAGTAAATTCCACT
>JBBPDH010000036.1:2978524-2991221 GCA_037974565.1 Clupeocharax schoutedeni | reverse complement strand
TGTATTTTATTTTTGTTAAATAAATTGTAGTTCAAAATTCGAAGACTATTGTGATCTTGTAATATATCGTGTTTAATTTTTGGTGTTTTTTACAGAGCCCTAAATGTCCAAAATGTTTTTTTTTTGAATAATTAAAATTCCACAAGCAACACACTAGCCTAGTTTATATACACAGCATAAAAGTAAAAAATAATATATGCAGTGTTATCTGGCCCCTGATCTAGTTTGTCCAGCACATGCCACAGATGCTCGATTGGATTTGAAGATCTGGGAAATCTGGGGGCTGTGTCAACACCAAGCACTCTTTTTTATTTATGTTTCTTAGACCCGTAGACCATTTTTGGAACATGAATGGGTACATTATCTTGCTGAAAGAGATCACTGCCATTAGGGAATACCGTTGCTATGAAGGGGATTACATTGTTTAGGATCAGTGGTTCTTCCACATATGGCAGGTATTAACAACTGCAGACCTGACGTTTTGGAGATGCTCTCACGCACTCATCAAGCCACTATCTGGCTCTTCTCAAAGTCTCTCAGATTCTTATACATGCCCGTTTTTCCTGCTTCCAACTGACTGTTCACTCGCAGTTTGATATGCCTTGACCACCATTACTTTGGTAACAACATAATGAGTGTTATTTACTTTATTGTTATGGCTGAGCTGTGTCTATTTTGACATGAATACCTAAATATTAGAAGCAGGGCTGTACATCTGACAGGCAATACTGATCCAATGGTATTGGGGGCACCTGACAATGACACCAACAAGGACTTTAATGACATTGCATTCAAATAAATAGCCTTTAATATGGAGCTTGCCCCCCATCCCCCCCACCCCCCCGAAGTCATAACAGCTTCCACTCTTCTGTGGGAAATTGTGTCCATTAATTCTGTAGAGCATTTATGAGGTCAGACACTGATGTTGGATGAGAAGGTCGGCCTCACAATCTCTGTTCCAGTTCATCCCAAAGATGTTGGATGTGGTTGAGGCCAGGGCTCTGTGTGGCCAGTCAAGTTCATCCACACCAAAGTCCTTATAAACTGTGCTTTGTGCTCTGGGACACAGTCATGCTGGAGTAGAAAAGGTTCTTCCCCAAAATGTGTCCACAAACCTGGAAGCATGGTGTTGCCCAAAATGTTTTAGTATACTGAAGGATTAAGACTTCACTGGAAGTAAGGGGCCTTGCACAAACCATGAAAAACAGGTGTGTCCATATATGAGCACAGGTAGAGTTACCTACTTGGCATTCCTGCCTGGCACACGTCCACCAGTGCCATAGGATCCTTGCTTTCCCCACAACGTGTCGTTTGTCTTGAGCCAAAGACAGAAGCTCCCCTGCTCTGCCTCCCCAGCCAGGCCTTTAATGGCTTTTCTCAGGTTTGTGTCTCTGGTCCCCAGGGGCTGGGTGAAGTCTCCAGTGTAGCCTCTGCAGCCTATTTCCATTGGGAATGTGAAGGCTCTCTGAATGCATACTGCTGCCAGCTCTGTGTACTTCGCAGGCACCATTTCCTCCTCCCATGGGATGGTCAACCACGATGGCATTCTTGCTCAGAGCAGACCAAAGCACAATGTATTGGTGGTGTGCATTAAGATTACCCTTCACTGGAGGTAAGGGACCTAGCCCAAACCCTGAATAACAGGTGAGTCCCAATACTTTTCTCCATATAGGTATTTAAAACACCAATATTTAAACCAAACTGTAATGTAGAATGACTAGCTGCTAGGTTTGACTGTGCTATCATATGTTTTCCAGTTGCTTGTGTTGATATGGATCTAAGATGGTACAGGGCAGTGTTTCTGAGGTTACTGTGGTCTCACAAACAGAAAAATAGATGTGGAGTTTTTTGTGTTCTGTTTGCTGGAATTACTATCATAACAGCACTGCTGGTGGCAAGTCATTACGTTACTAGGTAAATACGACCTCAGTGTTTACTGTGTATTGATTTAATGACCTATCGTAACATTTATTTTTCTTCCAGACAATGTGTCAATTTGAGTCTGATGCATTAAATATTTCCAAACAGTTAAGTATTACAAAGACTATAATAAAGGTAAAGTGAGGTGTGTTCAGAACGAAAATGAATTCAAAAGAATTAAATGCCATTTTGTAATTAAGATGTGAGTAAAACATTTTTTTAAAGGATAAAAAAATCAGTGCTGAATTCAAGTTATACATTGAATATTGAGTTTATCTCAATTCAAATAATGGCATTCTGTTGTCCTGTTGTCATTCATCATTTAGCTTTAGCTTTGGGTGAATGATTGCTTTGGGGAATGATTAGACCCCCTAATGTCATTATTGGGCCCCTTGTATAACTGGTTACACAACTTCATACCCAGGATTCATGCAGAGCTAAGAAAATAATAATACAGAATACTGTGATCATCACATCAACTTGGTTGAGACAGTAGTGAGCAAATGAGCAAATTCTCGTTGTTTGTTCATTCAGAATCCTTTTCTAAGGAGTGGGGATTTTTTTGCACGGGCCTATAAGATCCTAGGTACGCCACTAGTGTGGATGCTGAGTGTTTTCTCAGCCTCTATCCCTTTAAGAACAAGGACAAGAGGAGCATGAGGTGGGGGAGGGGTACTGGCTGGGGTGGAACAGTCCAGTAATGAGCACATTCTGAGCATCATATGGCTTAAGACAATATAAGATCAATTTCCTCGGATGTTGTATTTAAATCCGAAGGAATAGGGGGTTGGGGAGGGAGCAGGATTATTCGGATCCTCTTTTTGTAATCTTTTTAGCAGTCTTCCAGGGAAGGGAGCTTCACCTCTACATCACAGCAGGAGCACGGAAAGGGAGCAGAGAGAGAGAAGCAGGAGCAGGAGCGATGGGAGAAATCCTGTACCAGATAGGTCTTATTAGGTGCATGACTGGAGAAATGCTGTTGTTTTGGATTTAGAGCATCATTTAGAAGGAAGGCTTTGATTCCTTGCACAGCTTTAGGCTCCTGATGCTCTACTATTCCTCTCCATCCATTTTTGTGTGCCGGTGCGGCACATTGGTGATTGGGGGGGCAGCAATGTAATGTCTGATTGAGCGTATCAATGCTGTTGTGTGGCTCTGTGGGAGAGAAAAAAACAGGCCTCGTTTGCATCCTGATCTTCACGTAGAGGAGAGCGGAGCACGGATGTGAGCTTATGGCCAGTGGGGCTGTGCCTGGAACGAAGGAGAAGCACACCATCTGCATGCCCATGGGAAGAAGCAGGCATAATAAAGGCATCAATAACCCCAGGCCTGGGGCAGACACAGAGGAGTTATAACACTAGGATGAGGACTCGACAAGTTTGGTTGCCTCGCTTATTTTGAATGGACTTTATTGAGCCTTTCCTATTACACTGAGAAGCCACTTCATGTCTGGGAGGAAACGTTGCTTTACCATTTTCTAATGGGCCTTTTCCTCCCTTTCTTATTCCTCTGACAAGCTACACTTGAAGACTTGGAGACAAAATACCTTTAACATGTCTTTTAATGGGCCATTCCCCTCTTACTTATTACACTAATGAGGAAAAATTGAATTCTAGGAGGGAAAACGTATTCCTCTTTTGAACCTTTTCTCAGCTTTCACATCACACCAACAAGCAAAACTTCCAGACCGGGACACTGAACAACTGCTTCAACGTTTCCTCTAATATTTATCAACGTCTTCCTTCATTGCTCTTTTCTTGTTTTCCTTGACATTCTTGGATTTGCCAAAACCTGTTTCATGCATGTCCACTGGAGGCAGGTTTGACTTTGATGATGGGGGGTCGTACTGTGGAGGGTGGGAACAGGGCAAGGCCCACGGCCGAGGGGTCTGCACGGGCCCCCAGGGCCAGGGGGAATACGCAGGGGCCTGGAGCCATGGATTTGAGGTTCTTGGAGTGTACACCTGGCCCAGTGGGAACAGTTACCAGGGAACGTGGGCACAAGGCAAGAGGCATGGCATCGGCGTGGAGACCAAAGGCAGGTGGGAGTACAAGGGGGAGTGGACGCAAGGGTTCAGAGGACGCTATGGGAGGCTCGAGAGCACCAGCAGCGGGGCGCGTTATGAAGGCACCTGGAGCAACGGCCTACAAGATGGATATGGGTCTGAGACCTATTCTGATGGAGGTAAGAACATTGGCATATGTCAAACATTTCCATTCAGAGAAGCAGACTAAGCTTATATGGCCCTTTTTACCTGAACATAATCAACAGAGTGAATATTGACACATTTTACGCCCCTTGTTTGCCCCATTCTGTTTCAAATGAAATTTTCTTCACTAAACAATCCTGAGTAGGTCTAGTCAGTCAGAGGATTACTGTACGCTGTGTACACATTACATGTGGGGTAAAGTGGTAAAAGAAACTCCTGGCAATTATGTAACACTGCAGTTCGATCTGATAGCATTTGATTTTTTCTCATGTGTGTTGGTTATCAGCAGTAGCAACGGCCTTGTAGCCGAAAGGGACTAAAAGCACCTCCACCTCCTCCACTCCACCCTCTCAGTCCATTTCTCCATCTACCCCCCACACGCCTCTGTACAGTATATCGCCATGGAAACGCAAAGACAGCGGGTCATTGTGTCACCAGAGACTCCTGTGTTCTCGAAACTGAATGGATGTCACATTTTTGTGAATTGCATGTGCCATAACATCTGCTCTTATGTGATTAGGTCAAATTTAAATTCGGTACAATTAGGTAAAATTAGCTGAAATTATTATTATTATTGTTATAAGAATAATGAAAACAACAACAATAATAGTAATTATTAGTAATAGTAATAGTAATAAAAGTATTATTGTTGTTGTTGTTATTATAGGGCAAAGACAGCAGGTCATTGTGTTACCAGAGACTCTTTGATGTTTTTTGTGACTTGCATGTGTCAAAACATCTGCTCTTAAATGAAAATGTGAAAAAAAACACCACTAATAATAATATTAATAATAATGACATTATTTCCGTATATATCTCTGTCGTTTTCTAGCTCTTTGTAAACACATATATGTACATATATAGTGACGCTTATAATGACAGAAAACAGAAAAAATGTGGTTCACACCAAACCAAGTGTGTTTATGGTCCCCTCCATCCTGTCTCTCTTTGTTTGGGTTTTGGGTTTCAGCACCTCGGACAGTGACGGGTGTAACGGGGCGGGCCCACGTCTCGCGATATTTAAAACCGTGCCGCGCGAGAGGTGGTCTTTGTTTCATAAAGCGCGTCTTTTCACTGGGGGGCACTGAGCGCTCCTTTATCGACCCACGACGGATGAAGAACTAAGCAACGGCTTGAAAAAAAAAGCAATCAATAAGCTGAAACGCGTGCCATCGATTACTGAGCTTCATAATTGTGCCCTATATGAGGTTCACAGCTTTTGCTCTCAGATGTGCTTACAGTCTTGTTGCTCTTTGTTTGGCCAAAATCTATAACTGAACATGGAAAGCAAAAGGAAGGAAAGCACTGCAGCTTTCTCATCACAAAATCACTTTTTTGCATTAAATCATAATAAAATAAATGCAATGCATTTATGCATAAAAAAAATTAAGGTGTTGTATTAGAAGCTTATTTACTATTCCGGATTTATTATGATTATGATTATTATGATGATGATGATGATGATGATGATGATGATGATGATGATTATATTATATATATATATTTTAATTGTTGTTGTTATTAATAATAATAATATTATTAAGATTATTATTAAGATTATTAATCATATTATTATTAATCATATTATTATTAATCTTATTATTATTAATCTTATTATTATTATTATTATTATTATTATTATTATCCAAGAAAAGTATTGCATAAGTTGTCACTGTCCAAAGAAAACCATGCATTTTTATTTTTTATGACCTTCACGCTGGACAAAGCTTTCATGATCAAGGAACCAATAGAAAAGATCCAAAATGACTTATAATTGTAGAAATATTTTGCTTTTACTTCCTTAAATAAGAAGTAAATTCGGATTTTGCCTACTCCTTGCCCGAGAGCAGTGGTGAGCAAACAAGCATAGTACCACAATTTGTTTTATTTATTTTTAGGCAAGGATTTTTTTGCATGTGGCTCATTTTGGAGATATTTTTTTTTGGGGGGGGAGGCTTAAATGTTTCAATGAAAGCAATCCTGCGATGTGTATGTTGCAAAATTATACAGGATTCTATCAACATTCAGTACATTCACGGGAAGATAATGATCATGAAAAAATGTACCTATGTGCTACAGGTGCAGATACTTAAGAATAAATTAGACATTGATGTGTATGTAAGAATTATAGTGACTGTCTGATTCACTCTATTCTGTCTCTCTGCAAGGTACATACCAGGGACAGTGGTTGAGTGGGATGCGTCATGGCTATGGGGTGCGGCAGAGTGTGCCTTATGGCATGGCCGCCGTCATCTTCTCCCCTCTGCGCACCTCCATAAACTCTCTGCGCTCTGAACACAGCGAGGGAGCTCCAACCCCTGATGACGGCTCTGCGGTGAGTGGGGTGGCTGGGAGCCCGGTGGGCCGTGGAGGCTTTGTGCTTTGCGCCCAAAGTGATGCAGACAGGCAGCGGAAGAGGAAAGGACGCTTCCGGCAGTCCATCCTGAGTGGCCTGAAGTTGCGGCGGTCCGAGTCCAAGAGCTCTCTGGCCAGCCAGCTAAGTAAGCAGAGCTCCTTCTGTAGTGAGGCTGGCATGAGCACGGTCAGCTCGGCTGCATCGGACATCAACTCCAACATCAGCCTGGGCGAGGTGGAAATGGGAGGCAGTGTGGATGCCACTGTCACCGAGACATACGTGGGGGAATGGAGGAGCGACATGCGAACAGGTTGGGGTGTCAGCCATCGCTCGGACGGCCTGCGCTACGAGGGTGAGTGGTTCGGGAACAAGCGGCACGGTTACGGCTGCACCACTTTCCCAGATGGGACCAAGGAAGAAGGCAAGTACAAGCAGAATGTTCTGGTGAGTGGGAAGCGGAAGAACCTGATACCACTGCGCACCAGCAAAATCCGGGAGAAGGTGGACCGTGCGGTCGAAGCTGCTGAGAAGGCAGCTGAAATCGCCAAACAGAAGGCAGAGATTGCACTGTCAAGGTACAACTCAACTCAACAGTGTCTAATTCATTATGTTCCAGTGCCCCTACAACCCTTTACCCAATTTACAAACTGTAAACGCACACTACTTACATAAAAAGGTGCCAGAAAGATGGAATGATTCCTTTGATTCCCTTTAACAGTTAATGGTTAGATATAGCCATGTCCTATTGTGTAGAATGTTATTTAAGTTTAAAGAACCAACCATATGTAAATGTTTATCTTTGTACCATACATCCAAGGCAGGAACCTTTGATTTGTAGTTACAACAAAGATGTTGCAAACTGAACATTTGTATGTTCCAGTTTCAGATGTTATAAGACTTTCAAAAGCTACATGTTAAATGGAAAATGCTCTTTCTTGATGCCATCTGCCACAGGACTAGCCATGCCCAAGGAAAAGCCGAAGCTGCTGAGGGAGTTGCACAGAGGGCCCTGGAGGAGTGTCGTCTGGCCCGGATTATTGCCAAAGAACTTTCCCCTTCCTTCCATCATTATGGAAATGGTCAGTTAAAAATGTTTCATTAAAAAAATTATTTAATACAGGACAGTGTGTAAGTAACTGTAATAAAGTTACCAATCCTGGTCTAAGTACATATTTTAGTTAACTTTCTCCAGCACTCCTGATTCAGCTCATTTACAAGCATTTCCAAAGCTTATTGGATGTGTTAGAGTAAGGAGAATACCATTCTGTACCAGGACCAGGGTCGAAAACCACTACCTTAAAAGGTTTTCACTATGTATAATTCAATATGACAAACAAGTAATCTTTTCTATCCACTAGGGCTGGAGTGCCAGAGACCAAAGCGTCAGGACAGAAAAGAGAAGGATATGGAAGTGATCTCCACTGGGACAGACAGCCCTGAACTCTGCACACCAGACACAACACCCCCAGCCCAGACCCCAGACCTGAGCCCAGCCCTTAGCAGCCCATCCTCACCACCCTGCACCCCGCCATCTCACCGAGCAAGGAGCGCCTGCTTCATGCGCCAGAGTGCTGTGGATGAACAGGGAGGGGCTGAGATTCAGGTTCTGGTGGAAGGGAGAGGCATGGACAATGTAAGAGGTGGCGCCAACAGCTGGACTGCTGACATGTATCCCAACCGGAGGGGCAGCAAGGGAGAAAGTAGCCGTTCCACCACCCCATCCCTGCTGGAGGAGGAGATTGGTCACATCAATGGACATGAGCAAAACTCTCAACACCCGACCCATCGCGCATGGGAGAATGGCTCTTCCAATCACAAGTCCATCGAGCATGTCTCCTCAGACAAAGGGTGGGATCACACGTCCTCCAATCAAAAGCCCTGGAAGCATGCATCCTCCAACCACAAGTCCAGGGAATATGCAATGTCCAATCATAGAGAATGGGAGCATATTCCAGTCAGTCACAACTCTGTGGACCACAAATCTTCCAAGCTCAAACCACAGGTGCACACATATTCCAATCACAAGGCCTTGGGTCATACCATGTCCAATCATAAAACCCATGAGCATTCTTCCTCCAATCACAAGCCTAAGGAGTTTATCTCCACACTTGCAAAACCCCAAGACCGCATATCCTCCCATTACAACACCCGAGAGCATGTATCTTCCTATCGCAAATCACATGAGCATGTCCACTCCAATCACAAACCAAGCCAGTCCTTTACCAACCATACGGATGGTGAAACTGGCTTGAATGACTACCAGCCACCAGAGTGCGGAGCCAATAGCTCCTCTCTGGGATGGACTGTTGAGAGCTCTTCCCAGTGGATCCCCTGCCACTCACAGCTGCCAGAGAAAGAAGAAGAAAAGCTAGATGACTACCGGGTGGAAATGAGGTTCCAGCCCTTAGACTCCATCCCCCAGCAGCATTTCGGCTCAGGCATGGAATGTCCGAGTCTCCAAGGGCACAATTCGCAGAGACTGCGTCAGCGAAACCACGAAGGCAAGGAGTGGAGCCTCACAGCCAGGGAAGGGTCCATGGACTCTGTGCAAATGCTGGACAGCCTGAATGTCGGGGTGGATCTAGAGGAATGGCCGTTGCACAGAGATGTCACCCTGTCTCCCCCTTTAACATCCTCTCCAATCACACTGGAACATGACGGAGAGCATCTGAACCTGATCAAAACAAACTCAGTAAGTAAATGGTCTGTTAGGCATAGAGGATATGGGCCTTCCCTGGATCTACATTATCTATATGATAAGCAAAAGATGCAGCTATGTGCATTAATTAGCACTGGTAATATACTCTATAGCTATTTTTGTGATGTAAGAATTGCAAAAGTTCAAGGGAAAACTAATTCTAAACTTCTCTCTTTGTTTCCTCCTGCAGGGCTCCAGCTCTGTCCTGGTGGTCATGGTGATTTTACTCAACATCGGTGTAGCCATTTTGTTCATTCATTTCTTTATTTAAACATAATGGCCTAGAGAATGTTAATAACAGCACTTACTATTATCAAAAAGTAAGATATGCACATGATGCACACTTAGCACCACTTCTTTATGTAAGGAACCCAGACATTTACATAAGCCGAGTCCACGTACGCTGGACGCGTCCGTGTAAATTGTAAGTTTATTTTGTGGCTCCATTAAATGAGATATTTTCATTATTATCCATTAGATATATTTGCTTACGTTTTCCTTATCCATCATAAAGGCCCATGCACAGCATTCTTTAGGACTGCAAGTATTGCACACATTTAGTTTTCGAAGATACAATATTGCCTGATATAATTTGTCATGCCTTTCAGCTCAAGTCCTTTCTTTCCTTTTAACGCCGCGTCACGTCCTATTTCTTTTTCCGAGCAGTGTAGTTTAGTGAGACGGTCTTGTGGTTTTGTGTACAAAGATGTTGTATCACGCATGCGAGGTGGTCAAGTGCAGAAGGCACTGATATGTAACTAGCCCGTCTAAGACTACACATCCCGCCCCCCGCCACCAAAATCCCAGGGTACAGCCCTATAGGACCGCTGCAACCGCTCATACGTCCATGCATCTCCATACCCAGATGTTGCATACTCTGTAAGTCTGAGGTAAGAGCTAACTTAAAGGGCTTCATCATGATACCTTCCCATCCCAATCCAAACACACACGTGCATATTGAACGGGGTAAGCCTGCAGAGTTCTTCCTTCACCACCAACCCCCACCAACCCCCTCCAAGTACTCCATCCCCCCTTTAGCACCACAACTGAATGTCAGCACAATTCGGTCCGTCGCTTTGTTCGTTTCCATTCACAGTAAACACATTTTCACTAGCTATACACTACTATGCTGAACTCGCTACTAAAGAAAATAAGTTGTTTCTTTGTAAAAACACGCCATTACTTGCTATATGACATGAACTACAACAGAGGTGCATCAGTGGTTGAGTATTCCGGCTCATGCTCTGTAAAGTTTGAGACTGTTACCTTTTGACCACTGCTTTCAATATATATTCTATATTACTGAACAGTTAGTACCTTTTAACAGTTTGCAAGATATCATTGATAATGCTGAGTGCCTTTTTAATTGAAAAAAAAAAAAATCATCCCAGCAAGCAGGCTTCGTATAGGTGACGACACACGAAGAGGCATGGAACAGTCTGTGTCTATCCCAACCAACATCCGAAACCGAACGAGTTGGCTTTAGAAACACTGAGCCTGTGGAGATTTTTACAGCATGTTTGTTGGCCTGTTTTCTTCTGCTGTTATTCTGTGTGAATTTCTGCCTGTCTCTCCTGTCCAGCAACTTTAGGCGACAATAGGGACTGAAAGCAGTGTAAAAAAAATATGCCAGCTTCTGTTTCTCAGTGGGACCTGACTGAAAAATCATCTAAATTAATGAATGATAAACTGCTACTGTATATTTTATACTACTCATCCAGTGACATCATCATGTTGTGAAATCATTGCATGCCCAAGCATGCCCTTTCTTACGCAATGATTTATGAGATTGTTTCCAAGTTATGTGGAAAAATTAATAAAATGTTTGAGGTTATGATGTGTCGGCAATCTTCACTGGCATAAGATAAGAGCTCAATGCAGCTGGAGAAGAACAGTGACAAAACTACAAATCAGCTGCTGCTATATCTTTCCCACAGCAAGGGTTTCTGGAATGGGATCCTGATGTGGTCACACACAGTTCTGTAACAGCACTGCAAATTGTTTAGTTTGCCTGCTCTTCTATGGGCACCCCCAGTCATTACATAGGGATTTGTTGAAAAAACACATCTGATTTAAAATAACAAAGTCAGCTAAATGCCAGTTAACTACAAATGATACAGGGCTGCTACAAACTGAACACATAACACATTGATATACTGATCCGCAGTGTATTTCTGGGCAAGAAAGACTTATTGATTACCTCCACATGTGAAGAACTTAGATACAGTACACGTGCTCTACAGCCTTAATATAGGAGTCTCTCTCTACATGTATGTACATATATGTCAAAGAAATATAGCATAAAAACATATATAGAGAGAGAGATCATATAACCATATTAAAATATATGCTCTGCACTCTTAATATGAGTCTCCCTCTTATATATATATATATATAATTATTATTATATTGCCAAAAGTAACTTCAAGCACCTCAGCATGCAGATGCTTCTACAAACAATAGTGAGAGAGTCACTCTCAGGAGCTCAGTGAATCCCAGCATAGGACCGTGATAGGATAGGATACCTGTGCAACAAGTCCAGTCATGAAATTTTCTCCATACAAAATATTCCACAGTCGACAGTCAGTGCTATTATAATAAAATGGAAGTTACTAGGAATGACAGCAATTCAGCCACGAACTGGTGCCACATAAACTGACGGAGCCTGGTCAGTGAAAGTTGAAATGCAGAGGTTGCAGGCTTTCTGCAGAGTCAATCACTACAGACCTCCAAACTTTATGTGGCCTTCAGATTAGCTCAAGAACAGCGTAGAGAGCTTCATGGAATGGGTTTTCATGGCCAAGCTGCTGCATCCAAGCCATACACCACCAAGTACAAAGCAAAGCATTGTGGAGGCACATTCTCTGGAGTGATGAATCACACTTCTCCATCTGGGTTTGCCGGTTGCCAGGAGTACGGTAGTTGTCTGATTGCTTGTGCCGAGAGTAAAGTTTGGTGGAGGGGGGTTATGGTGTGAGGTTGTTTTTCTGGACCTGGGCTTGGCCCCTTAGTTCCAGTGAAAGGAACTCCGAATGCTTAAGCATACCAAGACATTTTCGACAACTTCATGCTCCCAATTTTGTGAAAATGGTTTGGAGAGTATGGGGATGGCCCTTTCCCGTTCCAACAAGACTGTGCACCAGAGCACAAAGCAATGTCCGCAAAGTCACGGATGAGTGAGTTTGGTGTGGAAGAACTTGACTGGCCTTGAGCCCTGACCTCAACCTGATAGAACACCTTTCTCGTCCAAAATTTGTGTCTGACCTCACAAATGTGCTTCTGGATGAATGGTCAAAATTTCCCATAAACACACTCCTAAACCATGGAGAGCTTGCCCTAAAGAGTTGAAGCCGATATAACTCAAAGGGTGGGCCAACGCCAAACTAAAATGGTCACTTATATATGTGTGTGTGTGTGTCTCGAAGAAATATAGTGTGAAGAGGCATAGACTGTATAAATATATATGTATATATATATATATATATATATATATATATATCTATATACACACACA
>JBBPDH010000036.1:2967726-2978424 GCA_037974565.1 Clupeocharax schoutedeni | reverse complement strand
CACACACACACACACACACACACACACACACACACACACACACACACACACATATAACACCTAATGAGCTATTGAACTGGCCCATTAATCACACTGTGATCTTATCACTGCTCAACCAATTTGCATTTCAGTGGCTAATGCATTCCAAACCTTTTAAAATTGTGTAGTAAAATTGTGTAGCAACCTTCATTCATCACCATCCCAGTCATTAATCTGGGCTTATCACTCTGCAACAAATCTGCAAAAATCTGATCTGCAATACATGCACATTTTCTGATGCATGGGTAAAAGTACGTGTTGGACAATGCATCATTCATGCATTCAATGCATTGGTATGTAATTTAAGTTTATTTTAAGTTTATTATGTTTTAATGAACCTTTACTGACCTAGTGACCACGGTCCTATCTATAGATAATGCATGCTTCAATTAGACATGAAGGAAGCCACTTGATGAGAACATATTGTTGATTTATTTATATTTATTTTGGGTTAAGACTGGATGCAGTAATTTTCCCCCTGTGCTGTGAATCCGCCCCTCCGGTTTTGGGTGGGCAGCCTGGCTCGGGGGGGCTGCACACAGAGGTCCGATGCGTCACATTTATTTGGGCCTTCTGCACCCCACCGGCGGCGGACCGTCCGATTACTTATTTTATTATTCTAGACCAACTCTGTCCTGGATTGTGTTGGATCAAGCCTATAACTAAGGTACCGATTCGTCACGTCGGGTGAAAAATGCACAGTAAACGGTGTGTGGAGGGTTCTGGGAGCTCTTAGCCTCGGTATAGCCTCGGAGCCTCTCCGGCTCTGGTCGGTTCTGAGACCGTTTCTGCCTTTGAGCATCGTGTAGACGCTTTGTGAGCTCGGTTACGGTTTTTTCTACCTCTCTGTCTCATTTTATTAATTTCTCTGGCATAGTCGTTGTCCAAATGCCGAGAAGAAGGGCATTAGCCGAGAAGCTAGCTACTGGAGATCATTGCTAGGCTACTAGCTAAAGTTGGCTATAGAAACAGCAGAAAAATGGAAGCAAAATTCTGAATTTAACCACTACTCTGGGGGGTAGAGGTCACATATCACCCTCGCATCGGCATTATTTTTGCTTAAGCTGAAGGCTTGGCTTAGAGCAAACAAAAAGAACCGTTTTTACCTTTTTTCTGTATGCTACTTTGACTAGCAGGCTATTTAAGACAAGGCTTTAACCCTATAGTCTCCTTATAGTGACTGGAACAGAATATTTCTGACTTTTTTTTTCTTTAATTTACCATGCTTTCAAGTGCTGTGTGATGTTTTTGCATCCACAGAACCTGTTGGCAGTGTTGTCTATAACATTGGTTAGTGCATTGATGCCATAAAGATGCAGATAATTAAGTAAACTTGTGCTCTCTCTCTCTTGGCAGGCTCACCACTGCATTACATATGAAGTGAACCTCTGTTGGAACTTCATATAATGTGACTGGGGTGATACTCTGTTCCTGAAAACAACGCCACGCCCACAGGACCCTTCTTTACCTTGCTGGTGAACTGCCCCACAGCACCTGCCCACATCAGTCCCATTGTGTACCCACTGTGAATCCATACATGTACAGTGGAAGGATGACCGAGGCATGGCAGCAGCAGCATGCAGTGGCCCCCCCTCCTGTTGCGCACCCTCTTCTTCAAGGGTCTGAAAATCCTCTGGGCAGTGCCGTGTATGGCATTGTCCTGCCTGCTGACCCTGCCTTACAGCAGTCTCAACACGGTCAGCATGCCCAGCAGCACCCCGTGCCGGCGCAACAGCCCTCTTTGCAAGTCGGGAGCGAGGGCGGGCATAAATGCGGAGCCTGCGGCCATGACATATCTCACCTGGCAAACCCGCACGAGCATCAGTGCATGGTGAGCCAGGACCGCTCTTTTCAGTGCACCCAGTGCATGAAGATATTCAATCAGGCCACTGATCTGTTAGAGCATCAGTGTGTGCAGGTAGAGCAGAAACCCTTTGTCTGTGGGGTGTGCAAAATGGGATTCTCCCTTCTCACCTCTTTGGCACAACACCACAACGAGCACCAGAATGGCAACAACCCCATGAAGTGCTCCATTTGCGAAAAAACCTACAGGCCTGGGTCTGCCTCTTCTAACCCCCAGCAGGCTTCCACTGGAGAGTCCTCCAGTAGCGGAGCAGCCATGGGTTCCTCCTCCTCCACTGCTTTCCAGGGCTCCGATAGGCCCTACAAGTGCTCTGTGTGCTCCAAAGCTTTTCGCCACCTGTCCGAACTCTCTCGCCATGAGCGAGTGCACACTGGTGAGAAGCCCTATAAGTGCAACACCTGCGAGAAGAGTTTCAGCCAGGCATCTCACCTGGCACACCACCAACGCACCCACAGCGCTGACCGGCCTTACAAGTGTGCTGTCTGCGAGAAGACCTTCAAACATCGCCAGCACCTTGTGCGCCACATGTACGCTCACTCCGGAGAACACCTGTTCAAGTGCAACCTTTGTGAGCTTCACTTCAAGGAGTCGTCCGAATTGCTGCACCACCAGTGCCAACCAGCGGGTGAGCGGCCGTTCCGCTGTGCCACGTGTGGCAAGAGCTTCAAGCGGCCCTCGGACCTTCGGCAGCACGAACGCACACACTCAGAGGACAGACCTTTCCAGTGTGAAGAGTGCCAGATGAGTTTCAAGCAGCAGTATGCACTCGTGCGCCACCGTCGCACGCACAAAAATCCCGCAGACCGGCCATTCAAGTGCAACCAGTGCGACAAGGGCTTCCTTCAGCCGTCTCACCTTCTGTATCACCAGCATGTCCATGGCATCGAGAGCTTGTTTAAATGCGCCGCTTGTCAGAAGGGCTTCCGACAGTCTGGGGAACTTCTCAGACACAAGTGTGGAGAGTCCACCTCCTCCAACACTGTTGAAAAGCCCTACAAGTGCGACGTATGTGGCAAGGGCTATAAGAAGTCATCGACGCTCCAGAGGCATCAGAACTCCCACTGTACAGAGAAGCCACTCAAATGCTCCCTATGTGGTCGTCGCTTTCAGTCTTCATCGGATTTTGTTCAGCATCGCTGCGACCCGGCCCGCGAGAAGCCAATGAAGTGCTCGGACTGCGAGAGGCGCTTTAAATATTCATCCGAGCTCCAAAGACATCGGCGTGTCCACACAGGGGAGAAACCCTTTAAGTGCCCTACCTGTGACAAGGGGTTCAAACAACGGGAGCACCTGGCCAAACACAGCATCGTCCATTCACGCGAGGCCCAGTTTAAGTGTGTCTGGTGCGGCGAGTGTTTTGGGGAGCTGGGGGCTCTGCAGGAGCACACAGTTCAACACACTGCAGAAGGAGGGGGCTATCCAGTAGCCCCATGCATACAGTAGTACCTCAAGAACCTGTGTACAATGTTCTACCCCTGTCAATGAAGCCACGGATAGATACTGCTTTCTTTAGGAAAATGACGCTTGCTAGTATGCTAATTCTGCTACAGTGTATTGAGTTTCATTTGACATAAGTACAAAACACGATACCTGTGATAGCTTATCTGTTTCACAATACAACCAGTATTCCCTCTTTCAGCCAGGCCTTGAAAAGCTTCACCTGAATAGGAAACTGACCACAAAGCTGCAGCACATGAATGTCCAAGTCATCGCAGCGGCTTGAACGACAGTGTTTTTCTACATTTGGGATGTATCCGTACATACTAAGGAATCTGTCACTCTCAGTTGTGATTATACACTGCACTCTTAGGTGTAATATACAATCAGATAATGATAAAACAAACAAAAAAAAAGTGTGCGAAAAGCATTCAGTAGATGATGAATTTATTATTTCAGGATTTCTCAAAGAGTAACCTCTTCAGTAAAGGAGAGGATTTATTTGTTGTGTTTCAAGCATTTTGTGACATGTTCGCTTTTCACTATTTGAATATCACAGAACCTGATTCCATCAGTTTGTCACACTTTGACATCATGGGCAGGATTGGCCCAGTGCTGCCATCTTCAAGGCTGCCTAGAAGTACGAGACACCTCACGATTCTTCTAATTGGATTTCACTGGCTGGAATAAATTACCGGGGCCTGTTAAGGACAAACTGGTTGCCTTTTGATCCTGTGCAATGTATGTACAAGCTCATGCTTCTTACCAGCCATAGTACTTGTAAATAAGGCAATCTGCTCAGTATAGTGACTTATGTATCAGTAACGTATAGCTCCAACGCCTAACCCATGATGTAACAGGGTACGTGCATGCATGAATAACCTAATATTTGTATGTTAATATTTTATGTTGTAAAACTGTCACTGGTGCATATTTGTATGTTCTCCTATAGGCAAACATAACAAGCAGTTTAGTTACTCTGGAAGTGTTGGAATTGTATGTCATCAGCATAAGTGGTAATTTCATCCCTGTAGTTACGATGGGAGATTAAACGATCACCAGTAACACTAATGGACTGAATGCATACAGTTTTACAGCAACACAGTGACTTCTAATTGCTTTCAGTCTGCCTGGTAACAGCATGTGTCCGTCACAACCATCAAGTAGTCCTGTTCAAAGACAAAAAAATATATACGGTATATAATGCCCTGTACAAACAGGTGTTGTTACTGCTCATCAATGCTCTAATATCTGCAGTATTGTTCAAAGATGGATGTTTTGTAATGCTATGACTTATAAGTACAGTGGTAGGATTTAGTGTCTGTGTATCTTCACCATAATGTAAACTGTGTGCTAGTGCTCATCCTCGCCGAGGACAGGTATTACTCTGTTACAGTGGATCTAGTTTGATTATTTCCCTTTTATAAAAGCTGCCGTTTGTTTTCTTTGCCTTTTTCTTTTTTTTTTTTTGCGTCCTACTTGAGAATGAGTTTGTATCACCATGCCTTTGAAGAGTGGTTTGTGGGCAACATTCCTTTAAAATTGAATTTGCCTCCCTTAGTCAACAAATATTCCAATGCACTTTGAATATAATCTTTGTATTTGGTAAAAACTACAGAGAAGCGCCTCCCGTGTTGCACCTTAATATGGTCGGCTGTTCCACTGACCATAATTATTTGGATGGAAGTCTGTAGATCCATAGTGACCCGTTGTAGGAACGTAATCATTAATAAAATGCGATATTTGTTGACTGCCATCAAATGAATGCTTTCAATTTCCAGGTGAAGCCACCTCATTGACACTCTTCTCACTGTCCATTGCTAGTCTTATCACGAATGTAATGGATAACCAAAGGGGACACAGCCTCTGACCTTACCCCTTAGTACAACTAACCCACCCTTATTCTTTCTTCTGCACTCCCTTGTCTGTTGAAGATGGTGAAATGACTGAAGTTTGTAAATATCCCTGTATGTCCAAACAAACAAACAAACAAACAAAAAAAAAACCCTATACTTGCACAGTAAGTTCTCACTTAAGTGTATCATGACCTTAGGCTTTCATGGCATTAACCAATAAATGTTTTTTAAAGACATAGTGAATCTGTGAGTTCTCTGGTTTTTCTGGTGGGTTGATTTTTCATTCATGAATATTGATCATTTAATGGCTTCTACAGAAAGGTGTGGCATTTCAGAAACATGATACCTTCAGAGACATCTGTAGTGACTGTGGTAGAAGTACTAGTAATCATAAACTCTGACAGCTTAGCTTCATTTAATGGAAAGGAATGTTTTTACTGATGAGAATTATATTTTAGGGGCCAATCAGTTGTTTCTTTTTTAACAATTAAATTTACAATGGTTCAAGCAATGTTTTGTTTTCACATGTAAGAATGAATCTTCACCAAACAGACTAGCTGTAAGAAATGTCAACGTGAAATAGACTTTAAAAAATTAATTTCTACTATTTATATATATATATATACACACACACATTCTTGACAACGACATTGCTATTGACAGCAGCAAACATTTAATTTTACTCCATATACATGTAATGTATCGCTATAAAAATGCACACTTGATATTTTGCTGGTGTCCATTTTTAAATAAATAATTACTTTTAATTTTCATCAAGTGAATCCTAATAAAAAAAAGATACATATAATTTTAATAACTGTTGTGTGAAAGTGGTTTTAAAAGCTTGTGAACTGTATGTGCATTTTGTACTTTTCCTTTGGAGAATCTCCGCTCTGGAAATACACGGAGTTCTTCCGTCCTTAGCCCGGCCTCTCACTGCTGCAGCCCGGCCGAGCAGGCCCGCCCGGGGAGCTCCGACACCTGCCGCTCTTAGGCTCGATCCTCTGGTTCTCTCAACCTACTCGAATTTTCTTTCACTCGGAATGAATTTAGTGTGTTTGGAGTAAACAGGGGCTGGCTGTAGCTGTTAAAAGTGAACGCCCTCTGAAGAGAAACAGCTCTGAAGCGCAGCTAGCAGATCATAGGCGTCGCTGAGAGGGAGATAAATCCAGCAAACCGGGAGGATTCTGGAAATGTTCGGAAAGGTCAGTTAGTTAGTGAGGTGTTGCCGTAAAAACGCAGTTGGTATTAAATGTAGACAACGAGTGTGACTGGAAAACAGTCCAAATTGCTTAGGTCTGCGTTTGTAGCAGGCAAGCGCCATTTCAGGTTTTCATCCGGGCTAACTGGCTAGCTGGACGAGGAGCAGAGAGGGTGCTTTATCGAGTAAATTTGTTCTGCTTGCTCTGACTGTTTGTATTAACCACCCTGTAGTCAATGTGTAGTTCAGACAGCTAGCCCCGTGTTTAAACCGAGCAGATAGCCCCTCAGATGTGTCTTTTATTCGTATTCATGTCAGGCAGCAAGCCCCTAACGCAGCACCCCCCGTTCTTTCCTCAGTGAGTCTGGGTGTTTTATTTATTCTGCAGCCATGCTGTGTGGCGCTACACTCCTCACTGCACGGTAATACACTGGCGAGCAGGTTTCTCTTTATTAAATTCGTTGCGAGCTTTACCGGGAGGTCATGGTCCTCACTGCCCTGGCCGGGCAGATCCGTGTGGCCCCCTTGCTGTGATCCGGCCCGCCGCTGCAGGACCCCCGGGGAGACCGTCTCGGCTCTGCAGGGCTGTGGGAGTGCTGCGCTCGGGGGGCTGAAGGCTGCCCCGCCGCCGATGCCCGCCATGCCCGGCCCGGCCGCCAGCAAAGCACGGGTGTACGCAGAAGTCAACACCCTGAAGAGCAAGGATTATTGGGACTATGAAGCACATGTGCCTAGCTGGAGGTATATAAATCTAAATATGTAGATGGGTATGCATTGTGTGTGTATGTATATATATATATATATGTACACATACGTGTGTGTGTGTATATGTATATATAATGTAATACTATTCTATTACATTCTGTATCTATTCTGTTGTCTCCATCATCTCATTCCTCATCTCTCTCACTCCCTCTCTCTCATACACACATTCAGCAACCAAGATGACTATCAGTTGGTGCGTAAGCTTGGAAGAGGCAAATACAGCGAAGTGTTTGAAGCCATCAACATCAACAGCAACGACAGGGTTGTAGTTAAAATATTGAAGGTGAGGTGTGAGATTTTCTGCGGTGCATAAACAAGGAATGCAGTATGTATCTCCTTTCTTACAATGGTCTTACTTCTGCAGCCCGTAAAGAAGAAGAAGATCAAGCGTGAGATCAAAATTCTGGAAAACCTACGGGGAGGAACCAACATAATTCGCCTTGTGGACACAGTGAAGGATCCTGTGGTAGGTTTGGCCACAGTTTGTGCTGACAGACCAAGTGATGGTGCAAGATGCAGACAAGAATGTTTTAAGCAAAACAGTTTGTGGTTTACTATAAAGTTCAGTTTAGTGCCACGCTTGTCTTCACTTTTCAGTTGGTGTCTTAATAAATGATGTCTGTCTTTTACAGTCTAGAACACCAGCCCTTGTCTTTGAGTGCATCAACAACACAGATTTCAAGGTACCAGTATGACTGTTTGATCATCGGCATCACTTTTGGCATTTGCAGTATGCAAATAGAGAATTTCAGTCCAGTATAAAAGTGAACTCCTCGTAGTCCAAATGTTTTCCAGAGGCTAGAGCCTGTTTATTGTCGGCAACAATCCATTGTCGTAGAGATCTATAATCTATTTGACCTTACTGTTTGCTGGCGTTGGATGCATTTGACTCATTTTGTTTTTATTTTGCAGGATCTCTACCAGAGATTAACAGATTTCGATATCCGTTTCTACTTGTATGAACTTCTAAAGGTAAAAATAGTACACAACTACTGATTCTCAAGATCAGTGATGTTGTTTTCTTTATTCAACTTTGTATGTTCCCCCAATAGGCTCTGGATTACTCTCATAGCATGGGCATCATGCATCGGGATGTAAAGCCACATAATGTCATGATAGATCACCAAATGAGAAAGGTACTTTATAATTTGGATTTAATTATTTTAGACCCAACTGCATGTAAAGGGTAACCCAAGTCATTTCGTTTGCATGTCTCTCTTTGTTCTAGTTGCGTTTAATAGATTGGGGCCTTGCTGAATTCTATCATCCCGCACAAGAATATAATGTAAGGGTGGCCTCAAGATCGTACAAGGGACCAGAGCTGCTGGTTGATTATCAGGTGTAGTGTTTCTCCAGTACTGCACAGAAATGTCATATGTATGTTGTTGCATTGGCCTGGTAATCGCTATCTTACCACAGAGATCACTGCTGACTTTCTTCTTTGCTTCGCAGATGTATGATTATAGTTTAGACATGTGGAGCTTGGGCTGCATGCTGGCTAGTATGATTTTCCAGAAGGAGCCGTTTTTCCACGGCCAGGACAATTATGACCAGGTATTCATAATATCATGCATCATAAAATATCTACCAGATTACAGTTTTGGATGGAATTTGCTAGTGTGTAACGGCTGCGTTTTGTGTACACAGCTTGTCCGTATTGCTAAGGTTCTTGGAACCGAAGAGCTTTACAGCTACCTTAATAAATACCACATTGAACTGGACACACGCTTCAAAGACTTGCTTGGACAGTAAGTTTTAGTCATATTTACCTTTATGTATAATTGGATTATATGAATGACATTTTATATACTATATTGATCAAGGAAATTACTTGAGTCCTCTGCGTTTAACATTCTCACTTGAGTGATGTAGTGGGATGCCAACAAAGACGCCCGGGGAGCAGTGTGTGGGGACGGTTACCTCACTTATGCCTTTGGCAGTCGTAGAATTCAAACCCACAACAGTTTCATTGCAGGGGCTTCTCCCTAACCACCAGGCCACCAGCTGCCTATGAATGCCTATGCTGCCTATGAATCGCTACCCAGCAGGGCTGGTTTAACACACTTTCCTTTGGTAAAACCTTCCAGGCAAACGAGAAAGCGATGGGAGCACTTCGTTCAGCCAGAGAATCAACACTTGGTGAGCCCTGAGGCTTTAGACCTGCTGGATAAGCTGCTGCGTTATGACCATCAGCAGAGACTGACTGCCCAGGAGGCCATGGAACACCCCTACTTCTGTGAGTTGGAAGATATGATTTGCTATTTTATTATCTCAAGCCTTGAGAAGATAGAATTTCAAGAATCTAGGAATTCAATGAATTCCAGCATTAGCAGGCCTTCATTAAAATATAGGCCAGCGTGTGTCTTTTCTTTTCTAATTAATAAGTGCGATCCATTCTCACTTCAAAGCAAGTCTGGTCTGATCGGCTGTGTATGTCTCTGCAGATCCTGTGCTGAAAGGTCAGTCTCTCTCAAACTCAGATGGCACCCTGGCAATAAGCAGCTCAACCGCAACATGATGAGCTAAAAACAGGTGATAAGCTACTAACTAAAGACAAGCAACTAATGACATGGTTCGATGAAGAAATGCAGCGTTTTCTTAATTTTATCTTCTTTTACATTCTTTCCTCCCTCCAGGAAAACCTTTTTACCTCAGTGTTTGGCAGAGTCCCTGCGTTTCAGGTGTAAAGCTTCATGTTACTGGAGCAAAAAGTCATTAAATAACACAAGACATGTACAGAAAGGACACAAAATGGGCTGGCCAGTTCCCTCTCCTTCATTCACTTTGTATTAGTGCTGCTTGCCACAGTTACCCAGATACCAAGAACTGGTATTCTGTATGTCCCCTTTCTCCTCTTTTAAGTTGAAAAATCTCTTATTTAAAAAAAAAAAAGGGAAAAAAAGACTAAACTGAAATATAAGTTATACAATATTGTGGTTGGGAAAGAATGCCTGCTCTTTCCCTGTGACTCTCAGGCTCTATATGACTGATGTGGGCTCAGGATCCAGGTTGCATTATGTAAAAGATTGTGTTGGTCAGTGACTTGCCCTGCTGTAATAAGCGCAGATTCTAAATTATAGTATTATTGGGTATGGAGGCTTTTCTGCAATCTATTGAAATGATATATTAAACAAGAGATAATTTTTAACCAGTATGGTATGTGAGTGTTTTTTTAACCTGATACATACATATGGATACATGTGAATATAATGGTCAGCTGTTTCATCACAGAGAACCTGACCAGTGTCTGTGACCTAAATAAAGTTTAGTCTATGATCTAAAAATTACTGCCTGGCTTGGTGTAGTCACAGTAACTAATAGTGCTTGTGAATATAATTTTATAGAAGTAAAGTGATTGTTGCGTATGTCTTATGAAAGCCATAATGGCTTTTCTGACTCATTTACATTTATGGCATTTATCAGACGCTTTTATCCAAAGCGACTTCCATTCCTTAACTGCAGACTCCCTGGAGCAACTTGGGGTTAAGGGTCTTGCTCAGGGACCCAGTGGTGGTGCTGAAGGTAGGATTCAAACC
>JBBPDH010000036.1:2954075-2967626 GCA_037974565.1 Clupeocharax schoutedeni | reverse complement strand
GTTAAGGGTCTTGCTCAGGGACCCAGTGGTGGTGCTGAAGGTAGGATTCGAACCCATGACCTCTTGGTCCAGAGGAAAGCATCCTACCACTAGGCCACCACCACCCACGAGAACCATTTGGTTTCATTGATTCCTCCGGAAATGATTCGGTTTCTCATGAAATATTCATATTTTGTCTTCGCATAGTTCATATTTCTCCATTATTTTGGGAATAAATATTTTTTATAAATGAATGAATACACATACTGTTTACACACAAGCTATACAGCTGACATCCATTACTGAACGAACACACCTGTAACTGATTAATATTCATTTTTACATGGCAAAATCTGCTATAATCTTGCTAATGTGTAGGCAGCTTTTGGTTAGGGAGTTACCCCTGCGATCAGAAGGTTGTGAGGATTGAATCCCAGGACTGCCAGAGGCATCGTGGAGGTACCCTTGGGCAAGAAACCACCCCCACACACTGTTCTCCGGGTGCTCAGTGTGTGGTAGCCACGTGCTTCACTTGGTGAAAGGGTTAAATGCAGAGAAAGAATTTGTCACTGTTTGCACTGTGCTGTGCTCATGCGTGACATTAAGGGGCCCCATTTTCATTATGGCTCACCAAGCCTGGGTGACATTTCTCATCATTGGCTCAAATAAATAAAGAGACAACAGGGGTGCCAGGAAATCATTTTAATAAGTGAAGATTCCTGATTATTTGAGCAACATGAACTGTGCAATATTCGTGCAGCATAGACGACGGTGACGACTACAGAGATTTGGATATGTGATTTCAAGCATATTACAAATAGCCACTACAGATGAGTTCTCGACCCATCTAAGGCACGTCCACATCACCTCCCCGTATCTCCGCTCCGGTCCATCGCACTCCGATTTGAAATGTACGGCATGGGGAGCTGCGGGTGACTGGCCAGTTCCGACTGTTGTATACAGGCGTGGAGAGCAGAGGTTTGCAGTGGTAACTGGCCTTCGCGGGCGCTCATATCACATTAGCGTGGGTTATGAAGTCCACCAAGGGTGCTCCAGAAAGAAGTGTTGACTTTCCATACTTATCTAGAACTAATGGCCTCTTCTAAGTCCGGACATGATATAAAATAGTGTCTCAATGTGGTTCAAAGTCAATTGCACTTGGTGTTTTTGCTAAACTTGTCAAAACAATCACAAGGCCATCTGGACACTCCCGTTGTTGAACATCCTTGGTGTCCTTTTCCGTAATGCTAAGGCGTACGACGACGCACTCCGCTAATGGAGTTTTATAAAGCTAAAACCAAGAACATTCGGTTTTCATTATGAATACGAGAGGTTAATAAATAAGAATAAATACCGTCATAAATACTTACAGTGGTTTTAAAAAGCGCTAACAGTGTACTAAAACAGCATCACAGAAACTACACTAATCGCAGTGCTCCGCTGGTGAACACAAGCAATAAGAGGTGTACGAACACAGTGAGGCCGAGGGGCGATGTGTGAAGCAGTTCTCCATTCTGGCTTGTCTTTGACACTTCCTTTAAATATCGTGAGAACTGAAAGCCTTGGCAAAGCTGTTAAGCTACCTTTGATCTTCAATTAAGCCTGATAATTAGGCAACATTTGTACATAATACTCATTATACTTCAGTTCATGCATGTCGTCGCTGTCGGGACAAATCCTGGCATCTTTCTCTTTTGTTTTTCGATTTTTTTGCACGATTTGAAACACCAGCTGCCTGTTATTATGTGAAAATTACATGGTGAAAGGACTAATAGAAACCAAAAATTACTTACAAATGCGTTTGCATTAGCTTTCATAAAAAAATCGGGTTTTTTTGCTTCTACTGTAAAGTTCCTATTTTTGTTCCGACAGCAACGACCTACAGTTTTAGAAACTGTTTGTTCTGAGGATCCAAACACTGAGAAATTGGTGAAAATCTCTCTAATTGTAAACATAGTTATACCGGCACTTAAAAAGCTTTAACAAAGACTCGAGTGATTTTGACATGATAAAATGAATGCAATGGCCTTCAGTTGGGTATAACTGGCAAGAAGGTTGGCGACTGATATCTGACAGAGATGCCGATATAATCCAGGCATGAAATAACACTTTTTTTTGGAGACGGTTTTCTTGCCTGGAAGGGTTCAGCTGGATTGTAATGAATGTGTTTATGGAAATGGATGCGCTGGGACAAATCTGACCGAATCTTCAGAACGCCCGAATACCTGAAGATTCACGGGATCAGTTCCTGCAGCTCAGCGTCGCTCAGTGCGTTGACTGTGACAATGTAGTCAAGTTGCTGCACGTAGCGTTCCTGGTCACGCATGAAGTGCGGGATCTTCGCTCTGTGGAGAACTGCCAGAGGACGAAGTCTCTCCACGTCTTCATAGGACACCTACACAAGAGATGAACTGCTCTTTAATTGTTCATGACTATCACGGACAGGCAGTATATTCAGTTTAAATCAATCGGACATACCTTCCCCAGTGAGGTTAACATCTTGAAATCGATGTTTCTCCTGTGGCGTAAAATCCTAAGGATCCCATCAAGGTAAACCTGATCTTTACTGAAGCAGCCTACAGGACACAGTATCAACAAGGGCTGTCAAAATTACAGGCACTCAATTCATTTATTTAACCAAACAATTCAGTTTCAGTGTCAACAACCCGAAATGATTCATTGGAAATTTGCACAATGATATTTCATATATTCATATGTTTCCGTCTTACAGTAATAAACAGAGGCAGATGACACTAATATATATATATATATTTATATATATATTTTATATTTTTAAATTTTATTCAGTTAAGTATTCAGTTATGTCCATTTTTATTGTTTGGCATCTAAAACCAATTGATGACCATCAGACACAACACTGGAACATTAAAGAGCCCATTTATTAAAAGGGATTTGTTTTTGCTTTTTTGATGTCACCCATCTCAAAATGTAACATTCACTCCCCAGTCAAAATGGTCCGTACAAGGAAATTACACAACAAAAACAGCCCTTCGTGAATTTGTTCTTGTTATCTCATGAAAATGGACAAACTCTGAGTATATCGCCCTACAGCACTTCATCCCTGGCTATTTAACTGGAGGGTTTAACCGGAGGGTTTAAGCTGTGGTCTCAGCGGAGGGTTTAAGCGGAGGTATGTTTCAGCCTGGTCTCCTTTTGAATGTGATACAGTACCAAGCAGCTACACAGAACAAAAATCAGGACATATCAGTCCTGAAGGTTAAGTAACAAAAACAGTCTAAGGGATAAAAAGAGGTTGGAAAATAATAATATAGCAATTAATGATGGCTGTTCTTGGCACATAAACCCACACAACACAGAACAGAACACAGACCCCGCTCTCTTACCTGGTTTTGAGGTATCTGTTTGTCCCCGTTTGGCACGGAGGCAGTACTCCCAGCGTACAGCAGGGTCCTGGACAAAGCGGGCGATATGGCTGAAGAGTTGGCTGAAGCTCATGTTGGCTGCATGATACACAGTGTAGTACAGGAGCGAAGCTCGCCACAAGTATGGCTGTTTCCGCAGCAACACACTGTGAAGGCTGGCCAGACCCTCCTCTGTAGGATTGGCCGGCTTCAGTCCAAATTGCTTCCTTCCAACAGCAGTGGCCCAAGGCTGCATACTGTTATTCACACCCCGTAAATAATGTGTACCTGAGAGTGGGAGTCAGAACAGACCAGCAAGAAGCTTCAGAACTCAGACAATAAACACGAACAAATGCATCTCTGGACCTGCTTCAAACTGTGGGCTGAATTTAAACACCGCAGAACTTTATTTGGTCCTGTTTTGTCCTGATATCCATTATTTTTTGTGCTTTTGTTTATCATTATTTTACTTTTCTTTGCTAATCCTCTTGCATTCCAAAATGCATAACATTGTATTTATATGTACACACACACACACACACACACACACACACACATATATATAGTCTGCTTTATAAAAAAGTGTTTTTGAACAACATTTAATAAAACATTAGTTTTTTTACATTAATATTTACACTAAATACACTATATATATACAAAGAATGAATATAAATAACACTAACATTTTATATACAGTAATGTCTTCCTTGTGGAAGTCCATTAGTTTCCATTCATTCATTAAAATATATCAGGAGCTTCTGATAAAATTTTAAAACAAGAATTGCATTAAAATCCACATGAATGCCTTTTACTTTCTATAATAAGGGTGGAGAAAGGCAAGGCACTTTCAACAACATATTTCAACGACCGGAAAAAATCCCCTCAGAGCCAAACCCTTCAAATAGCCAACTCAAAACTCACACACTGCCGATGATCACAGGTCACATACAAAATATGGACAAACTAACCGTTCAGGAGAAATGGCATAGCTGAACACTTTCTCCTTTCTAGTCAATATCCTACATACATGCCACGTTTTCAATTGCAAACGACATGGTCATGACAGCCTTTTTCACAAACGGGCAAGACAAATCCATTTGAAGAAAAGTAGGGATAAGCTACGTCGACTAAGCTCCTGACAAAAGGTTCATTGTGAGAGAAACTAATTATGGGTGATTTAGTCTGCTGCTGAGCTTTTGATCTTTGTCTAAGTACCTTTGCTACCATCTGCTGTTTAAAACACACGAGGGTCAGAAACAAACACCCTGTAAGAGACATAAAAGCATTATTTAGAAAACAATTCGGAAACCTGATTGTCTGAGAAACCTTTAATTAACAACTGATTACTTGATTTATAAATGAATTAGACTATAACACGTTTCCAAGGAATCGACTGAATGATGACGTCATTTATAAACAAGGTGGCTGCAGGTCATTGGATAGCCATGTTTAACAGTTTGAGACCAAATCAAATTGCTGTTGCAGCGGAATATCTAGAGCGTGCATGATGTTTGCAGTAACACGTTTTATGTATATGGAGTAAAAGGTTTGCTGCTTTAAATTGTAATTAAATAACACTCGATTAATGATCAACGTACTTATTAGCCAGTTAAATATACTTGACCACAGCAGCCCTATATTTTATATAGCATTGTTCTGCCAATGCACTAACCACTAGGAGTCTTTTGATGTTGTACTTATACGTATGAACAAAAAAGTATGTACTTATAAGCAAAAATAAACATGTTTACCTAAAATATTTGAATAATAGTATTAAATTACATACATATAGATATATATATACATTAATTGGCCACTAGTTTTGGGTTGGATGCCCTTTTTGCCTTCAGAGCTGCCCTAATTCTTCATGGCTGGGATTCAAAAAGGTGCTGAAAACACCTCCTCAGAGATTTTGGTTCATATTGATATATTCATATTGGCATGATGCGCATTCCCCATTCCACCACATGCCAGATTTGCTCTATTGGATTGAGATCTGGTGACTGTGGAGGCCATTCTAGTATCGTGAACTCACTGTCATGATTAAGAAACCAGTTTGAGGTATAAGCTTGGCACATTATCCTGCTGGAAGTAGCCATCAGAAGAGGTGTACACTGTGGTCATAAATAGATGGGCATAGTCAGCAACAATACTCAGGTATTGTTACTCAGGAAAATATCTTGGCTCACTTTTATTTGATTTATTTTTATTTATTTATTTTTATTTATTAAGTGACCACTCTATCATACACCATTACACCACCACCAGCAGCCAGAACCGTTGATACAAGGCAAGTCAGGTCCATGCTTTCATATTGTTTATGCTAAACTATGATACTACCATGATAGTGCTATGATACTACTTGGTTGTAGCGAGTGGCTATTTGAGTTATTGTTGTCTTCTTGTCAGCTCGAACCCGTCTGGCCATTCTCCTCTGACCTCTGGCATGAACAAAGCATCTTTCCTTTTTTTTTATGCATTAAATGGAGATTTTAATACAATCTATGTTATAATACGAGATATAAGAGATTGCAAGCCCCTGCTTGGACAGATGTGTACTATGGATTTGTTTTAATGGAAGTATTTTGGCTCATACCAATCTCATGTCTCAGCATCCCTTCTAGCCAGTGTTGTCTTGCTCCAGACAAGTTGATTGTTAGGGTTGGCCTACAGCTCTCCACCATCATCACAGCCTGGGACAGCAGCTCATCAGAGAGACACACCACCACCTTACAGTGAGGCCCAACACCGGTTAGCACACTTCAATTACTTTATGATTAAACAAGCCATGCTTTTATAACACAGAAGCACACACCTCACCCACACAGCCCTCTTTCTGCAGGTACTTGCGCGCTGTAGCCCATACCCGACTTTTTGGTAACAGACTTCCTCCCGTGACTTCTTCAAAGTTCTCATAGGTGCCAAATTTCCTCAAGACACACTCCATAATTCCAACTGCCTGGAGGAAAAGGATGGAGGAGATTGTTGTTGGTGCACAATCATCCAAATGTTTGGAATATCTTAATATTACTCACATTATGACTACATATTATAGTCTCAATTTATACATTTTGAATATTTTAATAAATACTACAAAAGCAGAAAGGCATTAAAGTAGTTTTAAATACTTTGTTCTCAATATTTTACATATTCCATTAATAACTCAAACAATATATGACAAAATGTGTATGGCAACTATTATACTGTACTTTTTATGTTATCGCCATTAACGCCAAGATTCCAATGAGATTAACGGCATTTAAAAAATTCATCTACGCCCACCTCTATTTTAAATTGGATTAACAGTTTTGAATTATATTATAAAAGTATATTATATGGATGTATCTGTGTATTATAATTGAAAACATATGTGTATTGTGTATTGCATACATACATGTATTATATATGTGTGTTTGTGAGTGTGTAATATAATATATGTGCTGTAATTACAACTGAATTCTTCATATCATTTAGCTTTCACACTATCTACAGATCTGTGCATCATACTGAACACATCATAATAATTTTTCACTGTTTTCAATTAATTACTTTTTGCTGTTGTCCAGCATCCTAGGATATTAGACTCACTTTATATTATTGAAAACACTGTGAGAATACAGACTCTTGTGTGTTCTTCTTTCATTAACATACCTGGGAAAGGAAGAGACCTGAACCTTCTTTATACTTCTCTAGGACATTGCTGATGGGGTCTGGCGAGGCGTATTCGAACTGAGGCTCATACTTATAATCTGACTGGAAAAAGGTCTGGCGCTCCTGTTCGAGATTTATGGGGCGCAGGGCCACCAGCAGGCAGGGCCCCCGTGGGGTAGAAGGCGTGGGTAGTGTTGCGGACCCAATACCCCTGGCAATGTGTGGCAAGGACGTAGCTGGTCGCATCCGCCCCCTTCCTGCCATAGGGGGCACTGTGGAGTTCACAGTGCAGGTGCTTTCGCTGCGGCGCATCCAGCCCCCAGGACCCAGGCTTGGACTTGTCAGGCTCCGTACTGGAGGAGAGGGAGCCCCGCAACGCCATGGGGGCTGCAGCACCTTTCTTTCAGACTGATGATGACTGACCCTAAGGTGCTGGGGTTTGACCTCCAGACTGAGGGGCCTTCGGGGGGCATGTGATGTTTCGGTTCCTCTCCTGCTCCCCCCTGCTGCACACGTCAGCCTTTGCTCTGACTTTGCATTGCCAGCCTGAGCGGATGGTCCATTGTGCAGCAGTCTGTCCCTCTGGGTGATGCTGCTGGTTCTGGCTCTGGCCCGGATGGGTCTGGGTTTCTCCTGAGTGGGGTCCGCTTCTTGAACGTCTACGCCAGCAGTGGCCATGCCAGCCCCATCAGCCCGCTCCATACAGTTCTCCCCCAGATCCAGCACCATTGCAGCAAGCACACCTCAGTCAAGCCACACTGCACATCTGTCCATAAAAGAACAGATGCTGTACCACTTTTGAAAGCTGAGGGAGAAAAAAAAAGAGATGCTCATGTTAAAATCTATCAGATCAGAAACCAAAACTATAACAAACTGAATGCCTTGGAAGGTCAGAAGCTCATGCAAGTTGATGTAGTTGAGGAAAACCTATTCTTTAGAAAAAAGCCACATCCATGAGTTATACAGACTTGAGAATATCTTTTAAAAATCTCTCATCATTATCTGTTTGCTTCTGCACTAAATCATGCAACTTTTGGTCACAGGGATTCCACTGTTGAAGAGGAATTCCACAGATCTTTTTAAAACCATAAACATTTCTCTAGAACTACACTATATGGACAAAAGTATTGGGACATTTTGGGCTAGGGCCCCTTACTTCCAGTGAAGTAGATTCTAATGCTTCAGTATACCAAGACATTTTGGAGTACACCATTCTTGTGGACACAGTTTGGGGAAGAACCTTTTCTATTCCAGCATGACTGTGCATTCTGTGCATCCCAGTGCACAGAAACGGTTGGATGAGTTAGGTGTGGAAAAACTTGACCGTCCCACACAGGCCCCTGACGGTCAGGCATACCAATACATGTGTCCAAATAGTGTATTTCTGTGAGGAAGGCCTTGAACGCTTCAAACATCTGGTTCCTATCACCACTGCTGTGAGCAATTCTGATCGTACATTTCACATCAAACCACTGAAACCTTGTTTAACTGAGGAATTCCCCTTACAGCTCTCTACTGGGTTTGGAACATAAAGATTATAGGCCTGGAGTTCTCTGGTTTATATTTCTGTTCTAAAACACTTAATAAAAATGAATCAAGACCTTGATATCTACAGCAGCTTATAGGCTAAACCTGTTCACAGTTCTAAAACGTGACTGAAAAATGTGCTTGACGGCATCCAAAGAACTGGTGGAGTTCAATTTACACAAGAGAGGTCAGAGAGACAAACCTGGGGGTTAAAAAATATGTACATAGAGAGATCAGGATACACAGACGTTCTGTACTCCATTACTTAATTTAACTATATTTAATTTAACAAAAATGAACACAGTGTGTAATCCATAATAATTATGAAATTGAAAATACTATGGATAAGCCCAATATAACATCAAAAACATTGGTGTGCCGGGAAAAAATAATAACAATATAAAACTTTAATAAAATCCAAAATCTAAAAAATGCTCAAAGTTGTGAAGCTGCTATCACTGACAACTTTATATTTACAGCAGCTGATGAGCTAAACCAGCATGTTCTCCACTCTACGGCCCTTTTCGCCGTTCTAAAGCTTTATAAAATAATTATAGAAATAAATACAAATATAAAAAATTTAAATATCCCGAAGTTGCTATTTGAATTACAGAATGTGTGCAGGTATGCCGTTATTGAGTGGGTCTGGAGTTTTTAGTAGGATAGAGCCCCATATCTATCCTGTTATATCTTATAATAATCTATAATCGATACAGTAATCAATCAGAAGATGATCTGGGTTTTGCATGCGCTCCAGCCCAGAGGAGAGAGGAAGAATAAACCAACCCCAGCCGTGAATGACTGTCGCTGATCGACACGCTGTTATCACATACCATGCGGGGCTCCTTTCACAGGAGAATGAATGAATAGGCATCAGGTCTCCCTCTCGGTCCCAGGGGCTGAAGTTCGGGTCCGGTGTGTATAACGGGACAGATAACGGACCGGTCCGGGATCAGGGAGGAGCGCTGGGTCCCGGTGCCTGCGCTGGAACAAATGACGCGCTGGCGCAGCCATGACACAAGCGCGCACGGGGCTGCGTGACCACGCACAGATCGCCCCGCCTACACCTTCACGCCCTGTTTTCACTACACATCAAGCCCCGCCCACTTACCGCTCATTGGCAGCTTTTACCTTCACTCCTATCCGAGGATTGGCTGCAACTCCCTTTGCCTAACATTCTACAGCATTCCTTTCAGAATACACCGTACTACATGGACTCCATTCCACCAACAGGGACTTGCATTCCCTTCCTCTCTTTCCACAAGATTTTGGACTTTGTGTTGGATTTTATTCATTCATTCTGTAGAGGTCAGGCACTGATGTTGGACGAGAAGACCTGGCTCTTAGTCTCCGTTCCAGTTCACCCCAAAGGTGTTTAATTTGCTGAACTTAACATACTGAAAAGGGAAAAAAGTGGCATAATTCAAGTCAGATTAAGACAATTCCAGAGTGGAATGAAACCTCTCGGCACACTGGGCTTGCAGCCATGGGCTCAATTAAGCAGCAGAAACTGTAGCTAACTGACTTCCGGAGAACATAAAAGGATATGTAAAGATTTCCTGCATGTAATTATCACTGGCCAAAATGTAATTAGGAAAGGGAAGTTCAGGAGAATTCAAAGTCAATGCGAGATCCAGAGGACCAAGAAAAATCTCTGGGGGAAAAATTGCTCGTAATCTGGTTAGGTATTGTCATGCTTGCTGTGGGTGTGTAGGCAGGAGACGCTGGCTTTTAAGGAACACATAATCTAAGAGATAAGGGAAAAGACACACACTACACACAGATACTATACAGGTCAGGCAGGTTCAGCCCTATACAGGCCAGATACAGATCCTGCTGGAGGCGCACAAAGGTCAGAGCTAGAGGGGCCCCACACACAAGTAAACGCACTCACAATGATTGGGGAAGTATGGTGGTGGACAGATAATGAGAGCCAACAAGCGGCAGGAGAAACTAACTAGGAACACGGATCAAACCAACATAGGGAATTCTGATGGGGTGCCCAAGCTCAGCCAGGAGCGGGCCACCGGAGGTGAGGCAGTTACAGGTATGCCACGGTTTAGAACAGGGATGCGGAACCTTTTGATGATTTCCATGCTCAGAATCACCTGGTTCACCTCGTCAGTAAATTGTCAGGTGTAGTGAATGATTGAGGTGGAGAACCATCAAACTGGGCCCTCCATGACCAGAGCTTGACAGCCCTGATTTAAAGACTCTGGTTGCAGCTGAAGGGGACAAAGAGGATCTCAAGCACAGACCGAAATGGTGCCCAGACTTGTGTACATGCCACTTTTTATTTTTCCATAAGACTAAAATTTGTTAAGTTGTGCATTAAACATTTGCAGAAGTGGTGTTTTATGCATAAATATAATATTTTTTATCTCATTTTGACCAGGACTGCCCAAACATTCACATATATTAGTTTACATATATAGCTGATAAGTAACTAATAAGCCAAGGGTTTAAGGGGTTAAGTACATTTCCATATCAGAACAAGTGCACAAAGCTCTGCATCACTATGACTCAGCTACAAACTCTCTTATCTTCAGACTCGATGCAGTAGCCGGGCTTTCCTTTGTGAGGGTTCGTCTGATGTTCAGTGGTCATGTGGGGCAGCCTTGGTCTGGTTGTTTGGAGGGGGTGGTTTACCGAGATGCTGCCCTGTGGTCAGGCCATAGGGCTGAGAAGCACATGTCGCTTTTACCTCGGGTCGCACTTTGAACCCAGCCTGGATTGTGAGGTCAAAGAGCTCAGAAGATGCAAACATAAGAGGCCGCTCTTCCAGCAGGCCTTTCAGCCTGGCCTGCCATGACTCCAACATGGCTTCCCTCTCGGAGGGAGAGGCACGCGCAGGACCCCAGAAGATCTGAGGAGCAAGAACCTGAAAACCACAGAAGTGGAGAATTCCATTCTGTGGGAGGATGAATACAGTTAGTTACATTTGGCTCGGTTATTCTAAAAACTAAACAATAACTTTCAGCATAAAAACGTCACCTGTAAGGGCCAGAGGAGAACATTGATGTCTCCATTTATGCCATCAGGTTCGTTCTTCGATTTTGATGAGCCGGTAGCGAAGGACAGCAAAGTCTTTTTATCCTACAGTGAATTGCACATCATGTGTTTAATTAATTTAGTAAAAAAGTAAAAACCTGACTTTATAATTACTTTAGGGCATACCAGACCTTACACAGTCCCTGGTCATATGTGTTCTGCAAAGTGTAGGCGAATCCTCGAGTGAGCACTCGCTCTACCCAGCCCCTCATTATAGCAGGGAACGAGGCCCAGTAGAGTGGGAACTGCAAAATACATCCATAATTCTCAGAGCCGAAAAGTGAGAAATATGACAGTTAGGGAATAATCTCAAAATCTAACCTGAAAGATGATAATATCAGCCTGTGCCACTTTGCGGTGCTCTTCTTTGATGTCATCGCTCAGCCTGTTCTCCTTCCAGGCAATATAGGTCTCCTCAGCATAGAGAAAGTGTTCAGGGTTCTTCAGCTTACCTAGACAGTCATAAAGAGGACATGCAGGACTATAAGCACTTCAAAGGTTACTTTATTCCACCTTATTCTCAGTAGAACACCATCTCACTAAGATCCTGGCAGGATAGTATAGTAAATTTCATATAAAAACTATTCCATTCACACATCCATGCACATTTTTTAGTTTTGCATTCTGATCTTAAAGTGTGACACTTTCCATGCATAAATACACAGTTTATATGGTTCATTGAATCTGTTCAGTCAAACTCAGCATTCAAGATGTGATTTGCATCCAGAATCGTTAATAAAATTTAAAATGCATGAAGTGAAGAGAAGGTTGTGCATGACTTGTGCATTGGTATCATTTGTAAAACTGAAATGGAATTTAAAGTTGAAACTGTGATGTACATTTCCAATCATTTAACTTAATCCAACTTAAAATGAGCTACTTGATCTCCTTTGTTGATGATTTAGTATCAAAAAGTTCCAGTGCTGTCACTTAAATTACAGTGCTGTAATTGAAGTAAACTTAGTCTAAGAAATCAAAAAAACTTTTTAAAAAAATCCATTTGTCGCAGTCATTGGCGCCCCTGCATTAAGTGCTGTGTGCAACCTCCCTTCAACAACATCAAGAGTGCCAATAATTATGTAGCTGATTATATATTTTCTGAGTATTTTGATATGTGCTTTAGGCCACTCATATACATAGCCAGGGTTATGACTTGCAACTCGTTTTCACTCCCTCAGTACAGAAGCATCACACTTACCTTTGATATCTGCCGCTGTTGCTGAGGCATGAAAGTTCATGGCGTATAGATCAGACACAAGGACCTTATAGCTCTGAGCTGTCAGAGTCTGCACAGCCACATCCTTCGCAGCGGCGTTAAACGAGCTTGGACTCTGATGAGCATAAACGATCAACACTGTCTTTTGAGCTGCAACAAAAAGGAATGAAATGGAAATCCAATATTAAAGGTCTTTCTGTTGAGTCAAGAATGTTGCATTTCCTGAATGCGTAAAGAAACGATTTAAAGTGGTGTAAAGTACAGTAAATGGACTTCGCTACTGTACTTAAGTATTTTTGGCTCCTTTGTACTTGTATTGAGTATCAAAAATATAAGCAACTTCTACTCTCTACTCTACATTTTTGATTGAATATATGTACTCTTCACTACATCTGAACGGACACTTACCGTCACTCATTACATCGGCTGCATCCGAAATCGCGTACTACTACTTGAGCAGGTACTACATTTGAATGAGAAAGTACTGCTCTACCGTTAAAAAAGTACTTTCTATACAGTATGAATGAGGGCAGTATGAATGGAATTCGGACGTACTACATCAGCTGTGTTGCTGTTGTTACGTGTCGTGTGAGGTCACAACAGCGCGTTTTTTTTTTACCTTCAGGCCTCGTTCACACGGACGGTTGAACCAGGAGTTTTTCTGGCGTTCGTGACGCCAGGTGAGCGCCTATTAAACGCCACCCGTTTTTCTGCTCATTGAAGCAAATCAGAGCGTCCACACGG
>JBBPDH010000036.1:2941096-2953975 GCA_037974565.1 Clupeocharax schoutedeni | reverse complement strand
CAGTAACAGGAGTGAGTAGAGTCCCCTGATTTATTAGTGTGAATATTAGTCAGTGTAATACTATTCAACTTTTAATGACGAGCACCTGGTGGCTGAATAGTATTACACTGATTAATATTCACAATAATAAATCAAATCAAAGCAAAGCCTGAAGAGAAGACATGGGTCCCCCTTCTAATGCGCTCACCACCTTTAGGAGGGGCCAAGGATTTCGGGTGCAGTGTGAGTTGGGTGGCAGCCAAAATCGGGGTCCGATCCTCGGCTGCAGAAGCTAGTTCTAGGGATGTGGAATGTCATGTCTCTGGTGGGGAAGGAGCCTAAGCTGGTGCGCGAGGTAGAGAGGTTCCAAATGGACTCAACTCAACGCATGGTCTGAGCTCTGGAATCAGTCTCCTCGAGAGGGGTTGGACTCTCTTCCACTCTGGAGTTGCCCATGGTGAGAGGCGTCAAGCAGGTGTGGGCATACTTATTGCTCCCCAGCATGGTGCCTGTATATTGGGGTTTAATCCAGTGGACAAGAGGGTACCCTCTCTTGTTTGTGCTTAGCAATAATCTAAGTGAGAGAGAAAAGCGCAGATGACCAAAAAGTGGAGGCAAACATACCATAGAGTATGTGTAAAACCAAGTGTTCATTCCTGTTACTTGATTATTTTTCTTTAAAAAAATAAAGGTAAACCACTTTTTATCCAATCATGTTTGGTCCATCATTTATCCATTTGTTTAATAAATTACATGTTTATTGTTTAATAAAAAAATTAATACATTTCAGGATTGGGTTTTCTTGAAAAGATAAAAATAGCTTTGTATCTTTTAGAAAAATACAACGTGCAGCACATGCAGGGATTTTTTTAGTCATAAATATCGAGTATTTTAACATGTAGTCAACCATTTAAAATAAACACTTTCTTGAGGGAAACACAACAGAATGAGTTGACATGCTTTTAAACATGCTTTTTAAATTTCACATGAGTTTTGGTAACAGGACTGAGAAAAATGTAACCATCTTCGGCTTAGAAACCTTGTAAATGATTCAATAAAGCTGTATTGACCAATACTTGTTTTGAATAGTTAAATATTGGTTCTATTAGATTCAAAGTTGAAAAAAAGATTTAAAAAAATTAAGTTTATTTTGTAAGAGTTACAACAAGCAAATGGCACCCATTCAGTGGAATGGCCCATCTATTTTCAGTGTTTCTACACTCCGTGTTTGTCATGGCCGCTTCGCCTCCTCCCCACGTACACCGCTCCCACCAACCCCCCCACCCCCCCCCCCGAGTACTAGCCTCCTGTCTGTTCATGTCCCGAATCCCTTCTGTTTCTCCCTTCCTCCTTCCTTCCCTATCCCCTTCTAGTCTGCCTGCTCCATTCGTATCCCTCCCATCCTAACTCATCTCACCTGTGTCTCGTTCCTCGTTATGCCCCGCACCTGTCTCCCCTTTCCTCTCCTTATTTAAACCCAGTCTGGCCTCGGGTCTAGTCATGCTTGTATTTGTTCTCCATGGTGTGTCTGTGTATGTATCTGATTCCCTTTTGTTGTTACTCATGTTTGGTTTTCCTCTTTTGCTTTTGCAGACCTGTGCTCTTTCGGATTGACTCTCCCTTCGGAGGTGCCTTTGACCTGGTTCTCATACCTGCCTGCGTGTACGCTTTGATCTGAGTTTCCCCGCCTGCCTGCATGCAGTCTTGGTCCTTACCTGTCTGTGTTCGGGACAGCCTTATTGTTTGTTTAAACCCCAGAGCACGGGTCCTGCTCCGTTTTGTTTTGTTCCTCGTTTACCTGGCCTGTTTCTGTTTGTTTATTGTATATAGTCATTAAACCTGTTTTGCTGTTATTTTGTTGCCCTGCCTCCTCTCCCCTTTCCCACACCTAACAGTGTATCTATGTTCAGTGTTTCTGCTCAGTGTTTCTATTTTCAGTGTTTCTGCTCTCAGTGTATCTATGTTCAGTGTTTCTGCTCTGTGTATCTATTTTCAGTGTTTCTACTCTCAGTGTTTCTATTCTTAGCGCTTCTGCTCTCACCCTTAGCAAAAAATAGAATACTTGAAGTTTATTTTATTAAGTATGCTGGAGCATTTTATGACATAGAGATATTCCAAAGAACTAAATTCATCTAATGACAACTGCTTGCATTGACATTTATCTCTAGATAACACACTTCCACCTGACTTTCATGCCCACATGAGAGACATTAAAAAAATTAAGTTTGTGGGACCTGTTTCGTTAATAACAAATCCACTGAAGTGGTCATGAAACCACGTTTCAGTTAAGAGCATAAAATCCCCACACCTATTTCCGATTTTACACAATGCACCTTACTTCCTTTTAATGCACTCCAATCCATCTGTAACATGATCGATTAGGGCAGGTGAGGAGTGTATGGTATGTGGATGCCTGTGCAGGTGTCTCGCTACACGCCTCACTATGCAAATTCAATGCAAATACATTTTAAAGGAGGCATTTATCCATGATTATGTAGGGTGAAGGCGGTGTGCAGGTGGAAAGCTGGGCAGGTTTTACACTGCACGACCACTTCTTTTAATGCAATGCAAATTTTCATATCCATCTAGCATGTAGGATGTGAGGGGTTGGTGTCAGAGGCTGGTTGGTTTGGGGGCTGGGGGCCCTGGGCCCGGCTAAACACAGTAACTCCCCTCGGTTGTCTCATCATGACACACCCTGGGCAGGGATGGGCCTGCACCATAGACCATCACTGCGTGCTCAGGTAGACATTCCAGCCATCCAAATGATTACAATAATAATAATAACAACAACAATAATAAGAAGAAGAACAGTAATAATAATAATAATTATTATTATACATTAAAAATAAACAAATAAAATATCCCCTTCCATGTGATCCAGCTTCCATCTCCCTGGCCCGTATATTCACACACACAGGGACTTCGCCACACATTTGGCCCTCCTGTTTCATTTTATCATGTCTATTAATTACATCATTCTGTGTGTATACATGTATACAGTACTGTCTAGCGTCTGCAGCTGTTATTAATGTTATGTTAGTGTCTGTTTTATGTCATGTACATGTGTGTTTTTGTTGCATTATGTCCCTGTATGACCTTCTACCTGTTTGTAAAAAAAGAGCATAAGAACAGTCTTGTGTTTAGTGATTACATCATTGCCTAGAAGTGATTGGTTGTTTAATGACTGAACATTCACAGCTGCAAATTTCAAACTGCAGGAGGGGACCACTACAGATTGAGGCTTGCAATAAATAGTGCATAAGTTAGAGTGATTATCCCCTCGAGCTCAGTGCACTCTACTACTATTACTACTGAAACAGGTCCCAGCATGTCCTGAGAGCCATCCCGTGGACATTAGCATCATCCCTTGCTAATGGTGGCTGCTAGTAATGTAGATGTGGACAGAGAGCTCTACCTACAAGAATGCAGGGCTATGGGGGATGGGGTCCTGGAGTGGGTGGCAAAGGTGCATGTTGCTTCTTAGGTATGTCTGGTGGCTGGCAGCTGTAGCGTGAGAATGTGTAGTACCTACAGAAGATAAATCCAGTTTTTTTAAGGAATACTGGATACTGGAAATTGCCGTAAATGCCTTCACTCCAGACCTGCTTGTTTGGTAACCACTTAGTCTAAAGAGTACTCTCCACACCCATAAATTTCAAGCCCATTTGATTGCGTGTTTTGTGTACCCAGGTGTTATGGTTGAAAGATTTATTTATGTGAGTTGCCTGGTAATGGCCCACCGATAAATACACATATTGACAGCAGGTTACCAGTGCATTAAAAAGTTCAGTGAAATCCCCTGTTGCGGGTCGGTCAGTGGCCAGTAGGGGTCACTGCTTTTGAGTTGTTTTTCGTTCTGTTTTCTTAATGTTTTGAGGACTTTATTTTGACTTTCAGTTCTGTTCACGTATCACGTGTTTTTGGTTGTCACCTGTTTTGTGTTCTTCTCTGATTTCTGTATGTATTTAAGTTCTGTTTGTGTCAGTGCACTTTATCTGTCCATCGCCTCACATCCTTAGATTGCAAAGCTGTATGTTCTTGTAGCGGCCACTGAGCCAGGTTTGTTTTCTGTTATGTTTTCTGTAAATAAACACTCAGCTAATGGATACATGTTCTCCAGCCTCGTCCATGCCCCGAGGTAAATCACAGACGCGGGATCCTCCCATCGTCCCATCGTCCGTGACATCCCCCAGTAATTCTGATGTCTAAGCTGATTATTTATCTGAGGTCAGGAGTGTTGGTGAATGTGTTAGTTTGTATTTTACTAGAACAGTGAAACCAGGCAAAGCTGCTGGTCCAGATGGAGTACCTATGAAAGTACTCAGGGCCTGTGCCTATGAACTGGCCCTGAGTACTATGCCTTCAACCTGTCCCTTGCACAAGCTATCTTTCCACCATGTCTCAAATTTACATTTACGGCATTTATCAGACGCTTTTATCTAAAGCGACTTCCATTCCCTACCTACAGGGGGCAGTCTAAAGAATCATCCCCTTTCTAAAGAAGCCAACCGCAGTCCACATGAATGACTACAGACCTGTAGCTCTCACACCCATCGTCACCAAATGCTTTAAAGAAATAATACTACGGCACATAAAAAACAACCACCCCCCAACGATTGACACCCACCAATTCGCTTACAGAGAGAACAGGTCCACAGAGGATGCTATCCCCACTGCTCTCCACACAGTCCTATAGTACCTGGAACACAGAGGATGCTTTTCATTGACTTTAACGCTGCCTTGAATTCAGTCATTCCGGCTCCCCCCACTTCACCATCTTAGACCCTCCCCACACCTCTGCAGCTGGATTAGAGATTTTCTCATACATCGCCTGCAGTCTGTTAGGCTGGGTCGCTTTCTCCTCCCCAGCACGGGCTCTCCACAGGGCTGTGTGTTGAGCCCACTCACGACTTCAAAACCCACTCACACCTGTACCTCCATAATCAAGTTCATCGATGACACCACAGCGATCAGCCTCATCTCAGCCTCATCAACCTGACTGTGACACAAGGTGGTGTGGAAAGAGTTCACATCTTTAAATTCCTGGGAATGCACAACGCTGATCCTGGTCAACACCGCAGCGGTCATGAGGAAAACAGACTCTTAAAGAGTTTCTACCCCATGCCATACAGACTCTAAACAATCACCACAAATAACGATATGCCTATAGTACACTACCTGCTATGACACACCATGAATTCTTATTTTCTAGTATCTTTTATCTTTTTCTTTATTTTATTACTGATAATGTTATTTTTGATAAGGATGTTTTCCTTAAAACTAGGGACATTGTCAGTATAGGGGTGCATTTGGGACCGCGTAACTTACAAGAACAGTTTCGATTTCTTTGAAAGTTTGTTATAACACAGGTCAACAAGTCAAATCTGAATTTAGTTCTTCCTGTATGTACAGTTTTTGTGATGAAGCTAGTTATATTTTGCATGACAGTTGGTATAATTAGCATATAGTAATCATATGCTGAGCGTTTTTGAAGAAATAGTGGTAGCTGACTGACACTGATCATTATATGCCACAGTGTGGCCTGTCTGACTTCACAGTGAAAATATTGAAACAGTTACTTGATTGAAACAGTTATTCCCGCCTCTAAGTACAGCGGTAACCGGCCCTTAGTCGACTGAAACTTGACTAGACTAAAACTAAACAGACAAAACTGCAACATTAAAAACAAGACTGAAACACCAGAAAACACGAAAGTGCACTTGCTGCACGTGAACATTTTGGTTATTTAAATGAACAAGCCTGAGAACATTGAAATGTCAAGTTAATACAATAACTCTGATATTTTAATTGTCAAAAAATACACTTAGTCACTCTCCAAAACGAGCAAAAGTAATTTCATTTTATTTATAATTAAATCGATTCAACAGTGCATGTAAAGTGTCTCTGTGTCTCTGAGTAGCTAGAAATGTATGAACGTATTTGTGTAAATGGTCAACTATTAAAAGTGTGTGTGTGTGTGTGTGTGTGTGTGTGCATGCATATCTAAGTGTGTGGGGGGTTTTGTCTTTATTTTAATTTTTTCATCCCCTATATATCTACCATTTCAAATATACAAGCTTTTGTTAGGAGTTATATGGTATTTGCCTGGAAAATGGTGAAGAAATATTAGCCAACAATTAGCAAAGGATTGCCATTTACCATTATACAGGCATCTGAGATGTCCAGGACCATATTCAGGTATCCAGTAATCTGAGTCCCAGGAAATATGTCCCTTTTAAGAGAAAACTGGAGTCTAGAACAGGCTGAATTCGATTTAGACCTGCCGCTTTATGGTGCATACCTCACAATGACAGGATACATGATATGCAGGAGGGTGGGACTGGGAGTTTATGCTTTAGTCTTTGTTTGTACAGCGGGACAATATTGAATATTTATTCAAATTCATATGGCCCATGCTGCAGATCCTGTCTATACAGTCGATTGAAAAAGACTGTATATGTGAAAAAAGTTAACACGTTTTTCATGTGAAGGTACTTAAATATGCCATTCCTCTTTAAATTATAGAGCACAGATTCAGGTAGCTTAGTGAGTTTAACATATTGGAACATGATTTTTTTTCCTGTGTTAAATTCAGCAAATGAACAAAGATTGTGCATTAAAATTTGCAGACATGGGTTCTCTGTAGAGGATGTATGCCAATACTACCAAAACAAATTTGACCAGGGGACTTTCGTACTCATGATGTGGGCATGTCTACTTTGACTAGGGCGTGGCAAGCAAAAGCATGCTTCTCTTGAATGTTCTGGTCAAGAGCGCATGGAATATACACATTAAATTCTGACTGGTCCAGAGACCTGGTTTGCATCCCTTCTGAAACCCCATACAAATGTGGCTTGAAGTCCTTTAGAAAAAAAGTCATATTTTGTGTCATTCAGGCAAGAGAAAATCTTTCCTGTCTTAATTGTTCTTGTTAACAAAACTAGATTTCTACCTGAACTAAGCTTTAAAGACCAACTGAAAACTGAATTAAACTCGAGTCACACTTGAAAGTGGTTTAGCAAAAATCAGTCTTTAGGGAGAAACCACAAGAACCCTGCACAACTCTGTAGCTCCACCATCAGTGGCATGTCTCAGCATGCTGTGGCTGTGAAGATGGGCCGAGTAGACCCTGTCCCATTCTCACCCAGGTGTGGACTGTTGGAGTCTATTTGTGGCCAGGAGTAAAGGTGGCTCTCCTCCTCTCTCCTGATTTCTTCTGCGGCGCTGGCTGCCAGGAAGGCCACCCGTTCTTCCTTTTTTATCATTTCCTGCTCTTGCTTGAGCTCGTTGTAGGAGCGGGAGAACATGTGAAAGATGGATGTGGCTGGGAAGGCCATAATGAGGATGCCACTTAGGATGCTGCTGAAGGCCACCACCTGTCCAGGGATGCTGTGCGGTACCATGTCGCCGTACCCCACCGTCGTCATGGAGATGATGGCCCACCAGTAGGAGGCCGGGATGCTGCTGAAGCTGTGTGGCCCCACAGCCGTGCCAGCAGCCAGCTCGTTCTCCGCCAGATGAACAAGAGGGGAGAAGAGAGCCACAGCCACACAGAGAAATAGGAGTAACAGGCCAAACTCCCTCATGCTCCGCTGCATGGTCAGCCCTAGTGTTTGCAGGCCCAGAGAGTGCCTGGCAAGCCTCATAACATACAGGATCCGCAGGGCACGCATGACCCGCAGGATCAAGCCTAGCTTGTCCAGGTAGCCGCGGCCTGACCCGGGATCACCCTCGCTGCCCTCCTTCTCGTCCACCACCAGAGAGATGTAATAGGGCAGAATGGCCACCGCGTCTATGATGTTCAACGGCCCTCGAGCAAACTCCAACTTGCTGGGTGCTTGTAGGAAGCGCAAGATTAACTCCAGGGAAAACCAAATCACACACACGGTCTCCACGATGAACATGTTCTGACACTTCTGTGAGCATTCACCCTGTGTATAAATAAAGTTGGAGAATATTAAACCTTCAAACCTTAGCTGAGTAGTTACATTCGACAAACTTTTCAACATATATAATTTATGCTCAAAACTAAGCTACAAAAACTGTCTATGAACCAATTAAACCAATGTATTTACATAAATCTGCCCAAATCTGCCTGTTTAATTCCAAAAGAGATATATCAGGTAAGAAAATGACAACCTAGTCTAAAGTACTGCTTTTGGTTTTTGATCCTGCACAAATTGCATTAACAAACAATTCGAGAACAATTTTAGGAGTTAGTATTCAATAACAACATGAACAATGCAATATGAAATCAAATCATTAGTTCTTATCATACATCAGGTTAGTTTCTCAGGCAAAGTTTAGTCTTAGACTAAAGACTAAAGTTCATAATCTACTGGTGGTGCACAGTTGACAATCCAATTTAAATCCAGGGCTAATCTAGGTTTAAGGTTCCTCTCAGTCCTCTTAGGTTTAAGATCTCAGTCCTTTAACGTATCAACAAATATAAGAAGATTATTACACATGATAGTCCAAAACCATCTGATATTTTATCCGTAAATTATTATATATATATATCAGTTTTGCTTTCCATAACTACCTACACTCATTTATCCCAAGGAGTTAATATTTTATTCTTCTAACTGCCCTTTCGTTATCCACAAAACTCAGGAAGAGCTTATTAATTATTAGTTGGGTGAGGTGTGTTAGAGCAGGGACACACACCACATGCAGGAACTATTGTAAATGTACTGATGTGTTATCAGTGCATTAACATGAAGATGGCTACTGAATTTTCCAATGTTTAGTATGGTAATGAGAATCACCCCCTGCCCTGCACATTATCACAGCAAGTGCTTGTTAGTTGAGTGGTTGGATCTGGTATCCTTGGATAAGGGAACATGCTAAAATGTTCAGGGCAGGGGTTACTCCAAGCCAAGGGATGGGAACTACTTTTCTGAAACATCCCACCAGTTAAATTTATTATATGTTTCAAAATAGTTCTGAACATCTCAAAATTTCCTAATAGAATCTGAAATATTTTCCTAAAGAGTGATGTTTTTACCTTAATCATGGTGAGAAGACTGAAATGTATAAAAGTATGACAGAATGGTATTACTTAAAATTATATCTATAACAGTCCACTGTCTAGCTCTGGGTCCTGTAAATAATTTATGACTTTCTCTCGTGTAGAGTATCCCCAAAAGGTTTGGGAAGCATTGCTAAAGGCTATGATCCCAAGCACCCACCCGTCTCTCCTCCTCCCTGAGATCAGGCATGGTGCTAATGCACAGGCTGACCACCGTCACAGCAATCATGACCACAGAGAAGCAGGCAAAAGTTTTGCCCAGGCAGCCGGAGTGTGGGTTTTCCACCACATCCCTGAGGCGGCTCATGAAGGCATGGTAACCCTTCTCCTCTATGGGCTTGTTCTGCAGCTTCTTTCGCCTCCTCTCCTCATCCTTCCTCTTTCTCTCAGCCACCTCTTCAACGCGGGTCATCATCCGACGCCGGCAGCAGCGCTCCATATGGGCTGGGTCTATGCCCCAGTAGTCCAGCTCATCAGACAAGGACACAGCACATACATGCCGCAGCAGCCGCAGCTTGCCTGCTGCCAGGAAGTTGAGGATGACGCGGAAGCTGGCAGAGCTACGGTCAAAGAAGAATTCCTGGTGCGCCTCATCGTAGTCATCACACAGACTTGCGATGTCCTCCGGCCTGCTGCAGTAGCGCAGCCGTCCCAGGCGGGACAGCGGGAACTCGTCTAGTGTGCTCCAGGGAAAGGTGTAGCGATCACCTCCCACATTGATGAGAGCCAGTTCATTGTGGTTGACCTGCCTGACAACAGAGGGGTCGCGTAATAACTGAGCTCGCTTGAAGTATACTCCCTTGATGGTCTCGGTCTCTGGAATCTCAGTGAAAAACCGGTCAAGGCTGCTGTCATCAGTGCTGACTGAGAAATTGCTTAAGTCGTTCGTATTGCTGATGATAGGCATGATGGCATTTGACCATATAGGTGCAGCAGGCGCAGTGCGATGCCAGTGTCTGTGCTATTAGTGGACAAGAATTAAGCAGATGCCGAAAGAGGAGTGCTGTAATGAAAAGAAACAAAATCTAATAAATCACATAATAATTCAATGGGTTCTAGGAAATCTTTATTTTCATGTCTCCAAATCTTTCAGAGAAGATGTGTAGTAGTAACTAAGATAGTTCTAGTGACATCATAATAAAGAGTTTTACAAAAAAATAATACCATTTTAAACCTTAAGGGCCCATGTCAAAGCCCATATTTCAGTTCCTCAGTCTCGTTTCATAGTAGTTTGTATAGTAGTTTTCTAGTAATTTTGTGTAGTACTTACTGGGAAACACTTTACTGGAACCTTGTTACATAATGTTGATGTGCCATAAATATGTCATGAGTTGACAGATAATGGCTGGTGTCAGGTAAGGTAATTGTCATGACAGATGTTATTATGTTTGATTTTCACACCTTGACATTGTTGCATTACCAGCAATGGCATCATATTATATTATTGGGCTTAGAATGGCATGATTATGTCAATATAATGTAGCAAGTAAAGTGGTGCCAATAATAATAATAATATTATGATATTATTATTATTATTATTATTATTATTATTAATATTATTAATTATTAATTAATAATAATAATAATAATAATAAATATATAAGTGACTCATACATACTCATACTCATACAAGTGTATTTTATGTCATTATCTGTTTCTACTTTGTGATACATTTTTGCCAGTAATGTTCAACCACAATACACTGGAAGGCATATATGTGTGCGAGAAGTGTGTATGTGTTAGAAAGAAAGAGAAAAAGTGGTGAATGGTAGGTAACAGCAGTGTCCTTTGGGGATAATTTTCCCATTACCACAGCAAAACATGAGCAGTGCTGTTTACATGGAACTCCGTTAGAGATGGTCCATTTACACAATCCCCCTAATCATCCAATTTCAGTCATAAACAAGTTTTTCCCATTTTACCATCATCACTATGCAGCCTAATAGACATTATTTCTCACCTAAACATGTTGAGGTCGGTCACGGTGCATACATGAGTCCTCTGTCTACGAAATAACCTGTTAAAAGACCTCACCTTGAAATAAATACATATAAATCTGACACTTACCTTATACGATGCTCCGCTCATCCGGCATTTATGAATGTCAAATGCAATCTTGTCTATCATCCAGATAGAAGGCAAAGAGTCATGTTCATCTCTGTCACTTAGGACAGAGGAAGCTGGAAATACTTTGGGCTGGGTAGGCTGCTAAAATCAATAGTACCACACAGATGATGAGCCGCTATTGAGGATGGAGAGCTCGTGTGGGTCACCCTCGTGCTTTCCTGTCATTTTTTTGTTCAGATTCAGAAAAGTAATCCGGCACTTCCGTAAACATCCCTCTGAATCCCTTAGTAAAAAAATGTACTCTCCCAAAGCCTGGAATAAAACAGATTAGGATGTCCTCCGAAAACCTGTTATTATGTTATCTCATCTTCTTTTCGGATGGCCCAGTCGTGTGTATGAGGGAGAAGGAGAGAGAGAGAGAGAAAGAAGAGAGAGAGAGAGAGGAAGAGAGAGAGTGTAAGTGAGAGAGGAAGAGAGAGAGAGAAATGGGTGGGGTGGGGTGGTGTTAATTTACTTGTGATTAAGTGATAAAGTGACAATCAAGCTTTTATACATTCTTAAGTGCTTTTAGAGACTGTGATCTCTGCATTATTAAATTAATGCTCTGTCTGTTGTTGTTACTGTTTTTGCCAGAACTTTGAAGGTGACTGCTCCGACCTGCCTGCTGAAATACTCTGCCTGTGATTACAGGGCCCCTGATCTGCAGACTGAATGAATATCAGGGATTAAGTGTAATCTCTCGCAGATGGATGACGGTATCTGACCAGTGAGAGGACCTACACAGACTTCATCCAGCAGTACAGTAGAGTGAACGGCCACCGTCCAGTCCAGGCTCTGGTGTTGACTGGCAGTTGCTGAACTGTAATCGTGTTTATCTTTCATGCGTGGCTCTCATTTCCTTTCCTCGGCCTGCTGTGGAGCTCAGGTTACTTGTAATGGGATGGCCTGAGTACAAAGAGCAAAACATGAGAACCTTATCAAGTGGAGTGACGTAGTGGGCCCTACTTTCAGCCCCCATCTAAGTTTTATTACTCCCTCACAGTTCTTCTCAAATACCCTGATTATGGATGTAAACAAAAAAGGACTGAAGTTTGTGCTGGAGTTTCCATGAATAATTATTTGTTTGGTTGTCAATCTGCGATGAATTGAAGCCACGACTGCTGAACCATGTATAACCTGAGGGTTATTGTACAGGGTTTCCGCGGGGCATTAAAAAGCATTAAAAGTCATTAAACTGATTTTGCGAAAATTAAGGCCTTAAATGGCATTAAAAAGCATTAAATTGTTTTATACGGGCATTAAAACGTTTGATCAGAGGTCACTAACAGGCGGACCGTGGTCCGGGTCCGGACCCAGAGGCTGTCCCATACGGACCCGGACCTATAGTCAAAACAGAACGTCATAATTTAAAACCTGACAGAGCGCGTCTATTTTAACTGTAGTGGTTTAGCGGCTGAGGGAACGCATGGACCAATTGGATGCAAGTTAAGCTTGCCCATGTAACGCCACTCAGCCAATCACGTGTGTGGGTTACAGACGACTGAGTGAGAGAGAAAGGGAGAGATACAGACGCGAGCCGCAGTAAGTTGCATAGATATATATACTGACTAGATGTCGCCTCGGACACTGCTGTCCATAGGAACGATGCGACAAGCAAAGTCTCTCCAAGTGTTAAATAATGTATGGCTAAAATGTGATGGGTTCTGATTGACTATAAGCTTCTAGCTTTTTATCGTTCTCAAATCGCTCTGAAAGTGACCCCAAACGGTATCGTTCTTCATATGGTTATAGTTTATGTG
>JBBPDH010000036.1:2925843-2940996 GCA_037974565.1 Clupeocharax schoutedeni | reverse complement strand
TCAGAATCAGAAAACTTTATTTATCCCGGAGGAAATAAATAATAATTGCATCTCAGGCAATTATAGAGTAATTAGGAAAAACATTTAACTAGTAATATAACTAGTTACTTTCTCCAGGGAGTAATAAATTAAAGTAATGCATTACTATTTTTGAGAGTAATATGTAATATATTACTTTTTTGAGTAACTAACCCCAACACTGCCTCTGAGTAAATCATATGAACGCACGTTTTTCGGAAAGGCTGAAATCTCAAAGCTGAGATTCCATATTTAGAATTGACTTGAATGCTGCATTAACAAGGAAACTCCAAACATGTCTTGCCTAACTGACTAGGTATAGAAAGAAGGAACAAGCTGAATTAAAATGTAATCTCTGAACCAAACAAAGTCCTGTAGCACCTTAGTGAAGTGCTGGTGTTGGTTTGATAGATTTTTTGGTGATGTATTTTTAAGTGTCATCAATGTTGGCCCTGTTGGTCTTGTACTAAAGTAAAGAGGAACATTTTGGACCCCAAAGCTGTTCAGCTACACCTGGGATGAATGTCAAACTATTCCCTAAATTTTATTCCTGATTACATTCTCCACATAAAAGGCTGTGTAGTCCTAGATCACTTGGAATTTGTGAGAAAGTAAAGGCAAGGGTCCATATGTGGCCCATTTAATTAACTCCCACTATTAAAAAAATGATTTTAGTTTCTTAATAGCTACTGAAAAATGTATTGTATTTTCCAAATAATCTATATTCTTCCAACAAATACTGCAGACCAACAGATTTTTGTTTGTCTAGTTGATTTTCTCTTTATTAAAAGGTAAATAACTGAAGTTGTTGGGAAAATGCATAAACTGCATATTGTAGCACATCTATGACTTCAAAGACGCCTATACCACATTGTGTAAAAAAAGTCATTGTGATGCAGTCATCCAATCAATTCTTATATAACCCTGTATAGTATTACGTAACAAACGGCCAAACATAGGTCCGCATACACAGGGTCATGATTATGGACTATGTTCACCTGTGAAACACTCATACGTTCCTCCGCATCACCATCTGCTTTAGACAGCGAGGTGTTTGATGGTAGCGCTTCCATGTCTGCTTCTCCAAATCTCCCTGGACTTAATGACCTGTGCAAACCCTGCAAAATAGCAACGGTCACTCAGAGCCAGTCCAGAAAATGAACAGGGAAAGACTCTGGGAGGAGGAAAATAATTATTTCACACAAAAAAATCTGGTGAAGTGACTCTGTGACTGTGGGCTTTTTGTGATCACCACAACAAATATCTCCAAGAAGAAAAGGCAGGAAAACAGGCTGGAACTCCACTCTCACAAAACTGACAGCATGACATCTTAAAAAGAATTTTTCTCAGTCTGTTAAAGGGCAATTAAACTGTGGAAAATAGGGAGTGAGCTGTCAAAATTGCTTTCGGATCTGCGTAAGCAAGCTAGTACATAGATTTCGGACGTAATTGAACTGTGTGAGAGCAGCACACATAGATTACATAATATTTCACTGATGTGTTTACTGGAACAACACTGACATGTTCTTTAAAATGTTGTTGCATTTAAATAGGTTTAATTGAATACTTTTCTAAGTAAAAATTATTATGATGAAGAGAAGTGTAACACTGGATATCTTTGGGGAAAAAACAGGTTTACCCTTATTCAGGGTTGCATTGATCTGATACTCAGTATCGGTATCAGCTTTATATGGGCCATTACAGGATATCAGAAAAAACCTGGACTAACACGAAAACTTACAACATGCCATAAAGAGAGATGTTCCAGGAGAAGAGTAAAACAGCAAGTCTGTCTCAAATGGTTCCATACATACTACATAGTGCACTACAGAGGGGGAATAATTATTTGATTCCCTGCTGAATTTGCACCTGGGAGTGCACTGTAAAGGAAGTATAGAGCCATTTTGGGTTAAATGTCAAACCACACAACTGTATTATTAACACATAAGTTGTTGAAGACAGGGGAAATGACAGTATCGGACTGGTATCGGTATATTGGTTGCTCAATAAGTATTGATATTGGACATGAAAATGTGGTATTGTGTAACTCCAAATCTTTACAAAGCATTTCTGTAACTCAAAATCATTGTCTTCATTATCAAAATCAGTCTCTATAATCATCTGTTACTGCTGTTTATGTATTTATTACTAATTTATTACATATTATCTGTTGTTATTGGTGAGTATGTTCCAATAGCTCAACTTAAATGACATTTACAGATATTTGGAAATATGTGACCAACACTTTTTCAAAATGTCTATGGAGGCATAGAAAAAAAAATAGAACATAAACGGATCATCATGCATTTGTCATTTAGAATCATTAATATAAAGGTAATAGACTAGGCACAACACATCATCATTGCAAAAAGTTGGTCCATTTAAATGACACTTCCTCTTGAATCCTGTCGATCTTCATCTCCGGTGGCGTGTTCTACTGTGATTCCTCAACCATGATACGTAAGCTCTCAGGGAGGCTTTGTTTAGACAGGCAGTCACATCAGATCAAAACATTCCTCCCTTCAACATCAGATGTGGAGCTGATGTTTTCCTTGAAGTCTATGCAGTGATCAGTCCCCTCAACTCAGAACTTTTTAGCTCTGATTTAGACTACATTCAAAAACTGACATTTCAGCCCAGGACCACATGATAATAGTCCATCTGTACCTTCAAAGAAAAAAACAAAGTCTAACTCAGGCTGTTCATTCTGCTATAGCCTGGGCAGCTCAGTACAAGGTTCAAGTAAACGTAGGACATCACATTTTCTCTAAGGCCTAGCTTGTTGCCACTGATGCAGATTTAGAGTGTTGATGACTGCGGTCATTCTCTGGAGAGGGTCTATGGTCAGCAGCCACTGCTTCTGAAACGTTAGTGAACCCTTGTGCCCTGCAAAAAAACATCAAACTGTTAATGTGAAATGTCATGATTTTTGTCTTTTATTTTATATACTGTATTGATCCTGGAGGAGTACAACGTTGTTCAGCCAGCGATGTGTGGGGACAGTACTTTGCTCAGGTGTACCTCAGTGGTGGCACGGAGAGTCCTGGCATTAATGCTTGGTTTTGGAATTTACCTACATTGATCCACAGCTATACTTATATACCACACCTGAACTGTTTCATTCTTTATATTACAAACCAAACGTGCTTGTGAGTTAAATAAGAAATGAGCCCGTGTATATTGTGTATATATGGGTATATTCACTGACCAGAAGAGATTAAAGACTTAGAGATGTGCAGAAGTTAGTAATATGCATACAGAATGTAATTTAGACAGTCAATCAGCCATCTGCAGATTAGAGGTCTGCACAGGGCTGAAATAATTTGATGCACTGTTATTATAGCAAGTAAACAGCCAACAGGTTGTTCGCTCACGCACTTGGGCTTGGACAATTACTGGCTGCTTGTGGAAATATATGGGTGGGCACATAAATTAGCTCCAAACGTCTATTATGTCTTTGGTGAAGTAAATCTGAGCTAAAAAATGAGAATGGTGCGGATAAGGACCGTAGCCTAAAGTAGGCTGCGGGCATGATGCACACAGCTGAAGCAAGAAGATGCAAGTATTAACTATGTCTGTGCAGACCTCTAGTTCTGATTTACCATCAAAGAAGGATCACAGGTCACAGATTCTAAGACTAACTACTCAGTTATTGTAATTCACAATTTTTGAAACCTTGTAGTAATGAAGCAAAGGCATTTTTCCATAGGCATATAGACACCATGCTGTACCAAACAGTACTGCAACTCAGCCATCGAGTACAGAACAGCTCAGGATCAGCTTGCGTACAGGTTAGTGTACCGCAAACAAAGGAAAACATTTGTTTTTGCGATACCGCACAGTTCCTTGCCAGTGAAAAGCACCATCATTTTGTTGATGGTGAGGATTCAAGTGAAACAGGTTAGTAGAAAACAATGCAGGGTGCACTCACATTAGGAGCTCATGTAGTTCTCTTTTGATCTTGTTGACGATCGGAGGGCCCTGGTACACCATCGCCGTGTACAGCTGAACCAGTGAGGCTCCAGCGCGTATCTTATCCAAGGCGTCCTGGCCAGTGGCGACCCCGCCAACTCCAATAATAGGCACTTTTCCTACAAGCACAAACAGCTGCTTACTGGAGCCGGATTACTTTTCCCCAGAGGAGATTCTGTAATCTGAAGATTTGACTGGTGAAATCCCAAAAAAAGTCACAGAAAGTAGGTCAAGGCTGTCTACTCTACTCACCCCTATTCCTCGTTAAAATTAAACTGGTCCAACCAAAAGAAACTTCTGACTAATGCAGGAAAATAGTTATGCTAGGATACTGGACTATCCTTCAGTTCATTCAACTAAACCCAGACTGTCTTGCCTTTCATTTGCCTCCTGTATCTCAGACAGGGCTGCACTAAAGGTAAAGGTGTCAAGTTGTGCTGTGTGTAGAGATGCGCCGATACGATATTCTGTATTGGTATCGGTCCGAATCTGACCTAAATTACTGAATCAAAAATCAGGAAGGAATTATAAATGTAATTCGATCTGTTAAAAATGATGAAAAATAATTACAGCACGTATAATGTGATTTACGAGATGCAAAACATGAGAAGATGCAGGGAATTGTTTGCCGGCGTTACAGAATTACATTGTTCACCTCACCCAGGTGTCCCATTACTATTGTCCGAGGTGAATGGTATAACTCCGGTATAACATTTAGAGTGCGAGATATATTTTTCATCTTTAACATTTACATTTAAGGTAATTTAAGGAAATTCATCCATGTTGGTCCGGGGGTATCACAGCATGCAGTCCAGCCCCCTGCTGAGTAACAGACAATTGTAATTGGCGTGAGCATATTTATATTAGCATATAAGTGCTACATTAAAATCCCACATTTATAGTCTCTGTTTGTAAAAGTGCAACATTCAGATTTTTAACACATTTAGCTCTAAATGTGTGAAAATTGCACTAAATGATGAAAAACCTGTAAATTTGTTAAGCACATATACCACATTCTCTATGCAATGTTTCTCCCTTATTATATCACTGTTAGGATTTTTGTATTTGTGTTAAGGAATACAAAATGCATCCAGACATTTTATGAAAGCATTACTTTTGTTTTCTGTTTAAATTTTTTTTTTATCATACTGGCAGATATCCAAATGTACAATATTGGTATCGGTATTGTAAATCAATTTCCAAATTATTACTGCAGATGAGATCAAAGATTTTACCTTTAGTCAAGGTATACATCTCTCGCACTGTGCGAGTGGACAGTTCTTTGAGAGGCTGGCCGCTGAGCCCACCAACTTCGTTCTTTTTGGGGTCCAGCAACGTCTCAGGTCTGGATACAGTGGTGTTGGAGACTATTAAACCATCCAAGCCAAGCTAATATGGAGGAGCACACAAATCAGACACTGTCTAACAAGAGATCTTTCTTTATATTCAAATATGCATTTTTGCAAAAACAAAATGACTGACCTCTGTGATGACCTCAGCAATGTCCTGCTTGTCATGTAAAGACAGATCAGGAGCGATTTTCACCATCACTGGCACTCGGTGTTTCAACCCTTGAAGAGAATCACGCTCCTTTAGTACCTGCACATAAGTTCCCAAAGACATTTTATATATTGAATTTAATATACATTATATATTCATTTTCATGTAATCTATTCACAAAGTTGGGTTGGGAGCTGGGTCTATACTATGCAAGCTATGATGACCTTGATATTTTAGCACGGCTTTACTCTCTCTTTGTCTGTCTGTCTGTCTCTCTCTCTCTGGTTCATGACTTTTCCGGATCGAGCCCGTCTTAAACCTGTCTCGCTCTCTCTGTCGCTCTCTCTCTCTCACGCGCGCTCTCTCTGTGCCTCTCTTTCTCTCTCGTTCGTGACTTTTCCGGAGCACGTGGATCATCTCTCTCACTCTCTCTGTCTCTCGCTCTCTCTGTCTTGCTCTCTCTCCCTTTCTCTGTCTCTCTCTCTCTCGTTCGTGCATCATCTCTCTCTCTCTCTCTCTCTCTGTCTCTCTCTTGCTCACTCTCACTCACTCTCTCTCATTCTCTGTCTCTCTCTCGTTCCTGACTTTTCCGTATTTAAACCTCTGGTTTATATTTACATTTACTTTAAAGGTAATGTATTAAACTGAGTTCCAAATTAAATTAAAGTGATCTGGGAGATCATTTGGAGGCATATTTATGGGTTTTTTTTTTTTTTGGGGGGTGCATTTTAATCTAGATTAATCTCGAGATTACAATGAGATTAATCTAGATTTAAAAAATTAATCTATGCCCACCTCTAATATATATATATATATATATATGATTCAGTGCATCTTGAAATCAAATAATCTTTGTTAGTTTTTTTTTTACACTCCTAGGCATTCTTACAGGCCAGCAAAACCAAAAGCGGTACAACCACAGATACCCAGTTACATAAAAATACTGCAACACAATGAGTGACAAGAGAACAAAACGACTGCCAGCTGTTACCAAATAATTGGCAGCCATTTCATAGGATGCCTTGGCTAGACTCTATTCTACCTTCACCAGAAGATGGCGCAGTTCTTCCTTGCCCTGCAGGTTTCGAAGGCCAGGTGTGTTGGGACTGCTAACATTTACCACCAGGTAATCAGCGAGGGGGCCGAGGGTCTGCACCCCCTCAAGGTAATCTGCCACCGCGTCAGTGGACAGCTTGTTTTTGCCAAGATTGATGCCGAGCGGTTTGCCTGCTGAGAAAACACAATAGTGCCATCACAGAGCAATCCTGCTGTGCTGTAAGCACTACAGAGGCTCATTCAAATGACTAGGAAAAAAGCACAGAGAATGAACAATAACACAATGGAGATGGAGAATGCTTGTTGTTTCCGTGTGCTTCAGAATGATGCTAATTTAACTGGAAAAATGAAATGAAGTCGGTGCCTTATGGCTTTTTTCCAAGTCATAGTGTTTACAGCCGATAAAGAACCTTGACTGTAATTTCTTCTAACGCAAGCCAAGGCAGCTATTAGAGGCAGAAGAACATTGACGAGGGAGGATAATGGAAAGCATTCTCAGGTTTACCTTTTGTGAGTTCCAACTGAATGCTTGCTCTGGCTTTTAATCTCTCCTGAACTGCTAACAAGCCACAGCTGTTGAATCCATATCTGAAACCCACACATACAGAACTGTTATTAATTTACATACAGACAAAGATCAAGGTTGAGGGAGTAGGGTATACTATATAAAACTCAAATCCATTATGTGACACAGTGTGTCTTTCTTTTGCCACTTGACACTTGCACTAAGTCACTCCCAAGCTAAAGAACCAGGGGAACATTCACTCTACCACCCATCTCATGCTGGCGTACATTGTTACTTTGTGATTGCTTTGTTTTGCATTGGTTTCACACTGTTTTCTTGCATTCTGTTCAATAAAGCAAATGCTATCAACTGTTGAGCAATGTCGTTGTTTATCTACAGTTTGCCAAAAATTACATGGACAAGCTAGAATGACTGGAAGAATGATTTTTTGGAAAGAGTTGAGACTGAAACAGAGCTTTTTGGTTTAAATAAGAAGCAATAAGAAAGGAAAACATTGCATTCAGACATAGGAACCTGATTCCTGCTTATACCCCCTTCAGGAAACAAGCTCACACTACCACCCTCATGGCCCGTGGATGCCTTCAAACAGCTACAAGACTGCTTCCAATTTAACGACTGGGAGGTTTTTGGTCACCAGGATCTAGAGAATCACACTACAGCAGTCCTAGATTGCATCAGGTTCGGCACAGACAACGTCACCAGGGACAGACGCATTAGGATTTATCCCAACAGGAAGCCCTGGATGACATAGAGAGGTTCAGAACCTGCTGAAAGTCATTTAGGAATGGGGCACTTTAAAGTGCAGCCAGAGTCAATCTGAAGAGAGGCTTCTAAGAGGCCAAGGCATTGTACAGAAGGAAGATGGAGAACCACCTGAATAACAAAACCACCAGGCAGAGGTGGCAAGGTGTCAGTACATCACCAGCTACAAATCCAGCAACTCCTCCGGGCACCGCGGGTAACGCTTCTCTGGCAGAGGAGCAGAACATCATCTTTTCCCACTTTGAGGTGACACCAACAGCAGCTCCACCACAGCCATCCTTCCACAACAGACAAGTGCTGAAAGACTGTGCGGATCAACTGGCTGAAATCTTCACTACGATTTTCAACCAGTCCCTGTCCCAGGCCATTGTCCCATCCTGCCTCAAGTTTTCCATCATTGTTCCACTGCCAAAACAATCCACCACGAGCAGTCTGAATGACTACCACCCAGTGGCACTCAGACCTATCATTACAGCATCTGCCAGCAGACCTGGACCCATTTCAATTTGCCTACAAGGCACAGACATCCACAGAGGATGCTGTGGCCACAGCCATTCACTGCTATTTTTGTACTTCAGCTCGGCATTCAATACCAACTTCCCACAGCGACTGGTGTCCAAACTGGCAGATCTGGGACTTCCAGCACTCACCTGCAGCTGGAAACTGGATTTTCTGTCAGGTCGCTCCCAGAGGGTCAGGCTGGGTCCCCACACCTTCACTCCACTTAACCTCAGCACCAGCTCAGCCTGCTCCTCTAAACCCTCTACACATATGACTGTGTCCCCTCACACCCCAGCAACAAGATCATTACGTTTGCAGATGATACAAGGGTGGTCGAATTTATCTCAGGCAAGGAGGGTGAGCTTACAGGGATGAGGCTGAACAGCTGTCAGAGTGGTGCAGAATCAACAACCTGCTCCACAAAAACAAAGGAGTTGTAATTGACTTCAGAAAAATAAAACTGACATCCAGCCACTCATCATCGGCGGGGCCTGTGTGGAGAGGGTCCCGGTGTTCAGGCTCCTGGGTATTGAACTGAAGTATGACCTGACCGCCGCACCAACACCAAGGAGCTGCTGAAGAAGGCGCAGCAGGGACTGCATTTTTTGGGAATCCTCCAGGAAAAAAAAAACAGCTCCCCAAAAATCTGCTGCTTGCCTTTTCCCACTGTGTGTGTGTGTGTGTGTGTGTGTGTGTGTGTGTGTGTGTGTGTGTGTGTGTGGAACGGCAAGTGCACTTCCTCAGAAAGGAAAGCACTCTACAGGGTCATCAGGTCAGCAGAATAAATTTCCAGATATTTTACAGGACTCATCCCACCCAGGTCATTGCCTCTTTCAGCTTTTGCCATCAGACAAAAGGCACAGAGCAATGATAACCAGAACAAACCTTAAAACGGCTGTTATCCAAAAACAATTATGACCCTGGACTATAAATAGAACTGTTAGCCATCTCCAATGTCTCTATAATGTGCAATACCTTCTAACACTGTGCAAAAGACTGTAAAAATGTGTAAAAAAGTGTAAAAAAGTGCAATTTTGTATTTTCATATTTATTCATACCAGTGTAATTTGTTACCGGTATAATTTGTATATAATTTGTATACTACTATTAGTCTTTTATTCCTGTCTTAACTATATGCCTCACAGTCGACTGCTCCTTAAATTTTGTTATCCCTTGAAAAGTGACGATGACAATAAAGACTCATCTTATCTTATCTTATCTTAAACACGGTGGTGGTGGTGGTATCATAGTTTTTTGGCCATGTTTTTCTGCATCTGGTGAAGACACTTGAAATCACTGATAGAACAATGAATTCTGGAACCACTCTACTTTTACCACTATGTAATATTGTATCACTTTACTCAGAAAATAAAAGTTCAATTATAACATTTGAGTCTCATTTATTTCATTGGCTTCTATATTTGTTTTGAACTTGATTATCTGCTTATGTTTTAGATCATATTTCTGCAGAAATAAAAAGGTTCACAAACTGTGTATTAATTAGGGGCGTGACGGTACACAGATGTCACGGTTCGGTACTTACCTCGGTTTTGGGGTCATGGTCCGGTAATGTTCACAATACAGCAAAGTTAAGCAACAAAAAGTTCTAAAGAATGAGGCTTGGTTTGTTTTCATTGATTTTAAATAAACAGCAGTGTATTAACCAGTAAACACACACACTTGCTTATATTTTTATGTATGTGTAAGGCAGCCGAAGTGTTACACCAGTAGGTGGCACTATTGCACCACACTACGACTCAAGTTTATGATTTACTTGCACTTTTTGGTCCCTCTGTGATTCCATATTACTTCAATCACGTCTTCTCCGTCGTACTGTGTATTCTCCGAAAGACATTATGTACGGAACCGTGACCCATGACGGTTTGGTACATACATGTACCATTACAGTCCTAGCATTAATATTATAATTGTTGTGGTTGTTTTGTTGTTGTTGAGTTATCATGATCATTTATTTTATTAAGAATTCTTCACCTAAACTCACCAAGATACTCAGGGGTGGAAAAATTAATCCAAAAATAAAAATTACAGTTAATATAAGTTACAGAATGTGCCTTATAATCCAGCATTTTTATTAGTATTTCATATTTAATTATGATTTGTTATAGGTCTATTATGTAACTAATCTATTATTATTAACAAAGCATAAGTAATATATAATATGGCCAAACCTTGCCAAAATTGTGATGGCTGAAATTTTGGTGCATCCCTGCTATTGTTGTTAGACATAGTAATATATTTTTATTATCTGAATAGTGGTGATGTTATAAACTAATAAATAGTGAGAAATAAATTTGAGTTTATATCGCCCACATCCCGATCAGCAATAAGAAAGCACAGATGCATGCCGCTGTGAAAAGAAACCAGTATAAAACCTTTTGCCCTTGAACTGGGCATTTCTTTCTCTTTCCTTTCTCTTTCTTCTTTCCTTCTTTCTCAAGGCAAACAACTCTGTCTATGAATAGCAGGATTTAATAAATGCACTGTTTCATTTTGCCGGTCTGACCCAGCATGATCCATGTTTCTCGCAAATTGTTTTTCATTGTGTGCATTTTGGGAAAGCGTGCGGCTCAGTAAGACTCCTATTATGTGTAATCTGGCTGACGTCCTTCATTTAAATGTGAATACTTGCAACCCTCTTTCACTTCCTGTCACAGTGTGGGTGGGCCGAACAGCTCTGCCGCTCTTGATCAAATGAAGAACACAATGAGCCACAGTATCAGCACGCTGATTTAAACAAACAAAAATTTACAAACAAGCAAGCAGTTAATTCAGTGGCTACACTGAAGGAAAAAAGGTGGCGATACTGCACGAGAGAGAGCAGCTTTCCAATGTTACGCAGTATGCGTATCCAAAAGAGAATTTGCCATTCAAAACCTTTACCATTTGCACAGAGCAAAAATTTACTTGAGTGGAGTGAAGGGAGCCCTTATTTTCCCAAAATGCCTGGGGTAGATTGCAGCGCGAATCAAAGCAATTCACATTTAATACAAGCTACACAGACTAAGACAATATTGTAGGCATAGGAAATGCCTGCATGAGATATAAATTCTGACCAATTTCAAACTATTAAAACAGCTTTAAACTCATTTACATCAATTGAACACTCTTTTGCCTAATGAGTATAGAGGACACAGAGAAAAACATTGACTGCCCTCATTGTCGGGTGTCATTTCACTACAGGGATGAACTTTTTCTTTTTTTGTGCTAGCATAGTGACACTATATTATATGACTTCATATTTTTTTTATTTTATATACTATATATCCCGGAGGAAATTGCTCAATTCTCTGCATTTAACCCATTCACCGAGTGAAGCAGTGGGCAGCCCATGAAACACGGTGCATGGGGAGCAGTGCGCGGGGACAGTACCTTGCTCAGGGTACCTCGGCGGTGCCTAGCGGTCTTGGGGATCGAACCCAGACTTTCTGGTCGCAGGGCGGATGCCTTAACCACTAGGCCACCCAGCCGCCCCATATCCATGCTACAGATTAAACTGGGCATTTTATACAGATGGTTGCTAACAGTCCATCCAAATGATGTGGCTTAGGACTCAGTATGACTTAGGAAAAATATAGAGACATTTTTAGACGACATCATGGCTAAAGCGGACATTATAAGATTGCTCAATATGTATAACCATTCAAACACAAAACAAGTGTGTCCAAAATTGTGCACTTGTACACAACTATTAGAGCACAATTTTAGGGCATAACGCATTCACAGTGGCAACTAAGCTAAAACTCAGTGCACTGAAAGTACCCGGGTGGTGCACTGAAAACAGCTAGAAAACGCTGTGCAGAACAATGGACACGACGCGCACTAAACGGAAGCCATTTGACCGCATAGCAGAGGGGGCGGGACTTTCAAAAAGTTTTCGAGCTGAATAATAAATAATACATTTATTTTACTGATGTACACTGCGGTGTAACCGGCAGATATTTTGCCGTTCTGGAGAATAGCAAGCAAATGTTAGTCCGTCACTTCAGCTAAGTGCAAAATGTTAGTGTTCCATTTAGAACAGTGCACTACAGAAGGAAGTGCATTTCAGTGCACTCACGTAAGTGCGTGATTTCGGACACACCCATGGAAAAAATGTTTTTCCTTCTGCAAAAACAAGACGCACAATAAAAAATCTTGAACAGTAAAACATCTGTCCTGTTACTGAAGGCAGATGTGACAGAAAGTCAATTTATTGACAGAATTTAATTAGAAAACCTTTCGCATACCTGTTAATGACTGCCTGGTCAGCCTCCAGTCGAAACACACGAGGTTTGGGGTTTCCATCCTGCGGCTTAGGGGTGACCGTGCCCACCTCCACAAATCCAAAGCCCACCTGGAAAAGAGCGTCCACTGCCTCCCCATGCTTATCAAAGCCTGCAGCGATCCCAATGGGGTTTCTGAACCTCTGACCCATAACATTCACCTCCTGGAAAAAAAATGAAGGCAGTGACACTGACCTGGGCTACCTCTGACAACAATTAATTGAATAGTGTTCCTAAAACATTTTGGAGAATGGATATTAGTGAAAGCTAGCACTTCGAGTTTGTGTTACTGAAGCACAGACCAGAAGAATCTGGATGAGGTTTTAGAGGCCATTTGGCCTGGCAAGATATCAAACTCCTATGATGGATTTGGGTGTGCTGAGGATGAGAATCAACTGGCACAAGGAACCGTGTCATACCGCGAACAAATGTTTTTCCATTGGAAATAAATCATCCCAGACCTCAGCCGTATCCATGTTGTACCGTGCTTAAACATACAGCAAAAAACAGGGAAGCAGCCGAGACGATTCTGTCACTGCTTTCAAATGATCAAAATATTGTCACAATCTGAAGAGACCATCATTTTAAAACAACAACAACGGAGATACACACTAACCGGGACATCATCTAGTACAAGTGCTACTATCTGTTCATGCTGAAGATAAATTTCGATGAGAATTTTCTGTCTAAATTCTATTTTCTAACAAACGTATTTTTAATGTTGAGAAATCCGAAGGCGAACCAGGACGCCGCTAATTGACTGGGTTAGGTATTTGTTGCACACCTGAACAACACCATGGAAAAATTACAAGGAAGCAAGACAATAAATAATAAAAGACCACAATAACAATAGCAGCTCTGTCAAAAAAAACTTGGTTTTGGGATGATGACTAGCCACAAACTGGCAAGAGAACTGCACTGCTGGTACCAGGCTGAGATACAATGGAAAATAAAAGCATGCTGCCAGTACCATGCAGCTACAGTACAGTTTAGGTTCTGCACAGTTCCTGTATGCCTAGGGAAAAGTGCCTTAAGCTTAATCTCATCAAGTATTACAGCCAAAGGCATCATGGCAAAAGGATGTTGCAAAAAGAAAAAGTAAAAGGGTGAGAATAAATAGAAACACATGGTTTTGTGGGGGAAAGACTTTTGGTTTTGTTGTCTCTGACCAAATTTATTTCAAAAGATTAGAATTTTTTAGATATTAGATATTTCAAAAGATTTCTTGTTTCTAAATAAATTACATTTCATTTGGCTGAATTATATTTTATATTATTTTCTTATTGACCAAGAGTTCCAAATTCTGTAAACTATATATACTTTTTGTCCAATAAACGATCATTTACAACACTAAAAACAATTTACAACAAGAAAAACTACAGGTTCATAAGTTCTGCACACTGACCAGTGAAGCAGGGTCTTCATAGCGGTTCCTGGGCATCAGCCCGAGACTGAGGAAGCGCACAGCCATAATGTGAGCCGTTTCTGTTCCCACAAGCTTCTGCAGGAGAGGCATGAGGGTGCTGGCGTAGAACCGCTCGTCCCCAGACGCAGTGAGGTATCCCACAAACAAGGCACTGCCACATCCCAAAATCTTGACAGCATCTTTCAGTCGCTCCTGTGTAAAAAGGAACCCATTCAAAAAGTACAGTTAACTCTAATTCTATAGAGTGTTTTGAACTACGCTTGCATCTTTGCAGTTCACTCACTCCCAGCACGTGAAGATCAGCAATTTAGTCAGCAGTGAGTCAAAAAAAAAAAAACGTGATTTTAACCTGCAATTATACTCTGGACATTTAACAGAACTGTCTAGTTTGGCCTTACTAGCATCATTGTACACTGGACAGGTATAAACATTATTTCAAAGAGATCTACGTGTACAACACCTTGTCAAATTTACACAAGCACTGAGATGAAATGGCGCTACCCACTACGATTAGCTCTGTGTGAGATTTGAGGTTTCACTGAGGCTTCATCACAAATGTGGTCCATTTTTTATGCTTTTGCCTTATCACACAGAGATTCCATTGCATGTGTGTTGATATTTTCAAGGCATATCTGCCAATGCATATACTATGGCATTTACAAAAAGTAGGACTGTGTCTGAACCGATTTACATTACAATATCAAATGTATAGGTTGGCCTATAAACATCATCAAATGTTGTTTTTGATGTACGAGTTAAATCATCAGTTAAAAATCAGTTAAACATCTGATTAATGTGCACTATTATATAACAATTATCTGTCAGTTCTCATGTTCCTGTGCATCCCTATTTATGACTAAATGTCACATCTGATACATTTTGTTAAAATACTAGGCTGTAATTTATGTTGAAAGTATCAAAATATTTTTAGGGACTTTCAGGTTTTCATGTTTCTTAAAAACAGAGAGCTCTACAAAACAGAGAAACTTAAAATTTTAGTCATTTTGTTTTTTACATCAAAACTATACAAATCACTGAGTAAGAGCAGTATTCCATAAAATGATCATCAGCTCTAAGCTGAAGTTTTCCTTTGAACAATGGAGAAGGCT
>JBBPDH010000036.1:2872928-2886197 GCA_037974565.1 Clupeocharax schoutedeni | reverse complement strand
TGAAAGTCACCATAGCTTGCGGACACTTTGAAAAACTTCCAGACGGGAGAACTCTGCTGTTGTTTACTAGAGCTGAGTGATTCACAACTCATCCGAGTGAACCACCCGGAACCATTAAATAACTCACGAGTCACGAATCCGAGGTCTCCATTGAACCGGATCCGTCGAGTACTATAGTCATCATGTCAAAGTTATAAACCCCGCAACATGATACATCTTATAACCATTACTTTCTTTACTTTCTTTTGAAAATGGATTCAAGCAATTCAGCTGAACTCGCTGCTCTCAATCTGTCAATAGTGACTAGTGACTCGCAGATTCGGATCAGTTTACCCTGTGACTCAGAGGGAGCCGAATCCGAAAAAGGATCAGAGTATCCCAGCTCTATTGTTTACATGTGCGGCGTGCTGCACATGTGAAAAAGTTGTGCGAGTAATTTACGTCAAGTGATCGGCTTTTTTGTCGGCGCATTTGGGGTTCGCCAATCAAGCTATTTTTAGCCAATATCGGCCGATCATGATCGGTGGCCAATTAATCGGAGCATCATTACATTTAAGTATTATATTGGCAAATGTGTGCGGGAAATAAGGGATGCTGTTTGTTAGATACATTAGTCTCCTTTACTTGTGTGATACATTTGTCAGCTAGCTTCAAACTACACTGCCAAACTAAAGGAACTTTAGATACCAGACTTGTCTGACTTGTCATTTGCTTACCCTATGCCTGTTACAAACAAAACAATAAATTGTCACATAAATAATTGTGATTAACAATTAAAGTGGCCAAACTGTTGGTCTCACTTTCGAGTCTTAGCAGCGCAGAACTAATACTTGAGCTTAAACAAGCTTAACTCACTGCTGCCCTCTAAAGATGTTCTTGCACCAAGTTAGAATTTCTGTTGTCTTCAAAAAAAACAACATGGTGTATCTTAATAAATGTGTTTCTTTTATCCGTCTTTGTTTGCCTTTGACCGTAAAAGAAAAGACACCCAGTGTTTTCTGCGATGTAAACATATGAGTGTGAAAGCTAACAACTGGGGAAAATAACTTGACAGACTGCAATGTAAGAACAATTATGTACAAACTGACAGTACATATCACTAAACTATACGATGTGTATGAAGATAATTGACTTCAAACATGTAGGTCCATGTTTTCCAACACACAGTGTGTTATACCTGTGGGACAGGATGATCTTCTTCATGTTGTCAGCCATGAGGAAGTTATAAAAGCGCCGGCACTGGTCCCACTGCAGAAAGGTCTCCTGAGCCCTAAACACACACACAAAAAAACCCACACAAACTCAGTCATGTGCTGCCAGTCTGAAACAATACACAAGCAGGTTAATCCTGCCAATGGTGTCACTGGCTAAGACCACTGATTGTATTATGTGCCTAGTTAAACACATTGCTGCCAAGCCTTTCACAACATTTCAGCACAAAGAGCTACAGGATGATACAGGAGCCAGAACGGCAGGTCGAGGGAAATATTTTAGGTAGTTAAAAGAACATCACATTACTTTATTAAACGTCATGACATCACATTCGTCCCATTTCAACTAAAAAAGGTACACTGAAACATTTATTTTGTAAGAACAGCTTATCCAAAAGAAAATAGACACTATAATCCTGTCTGAAGAGAATCATAGTGTTAGGTAACACACACACTCACATAGATACACACCCCCATATCAAGTCTGCTGTCATTCTAGAACAGCTCAGCTCATCAGGAGGGTAAAGAAGGCCACCTCTCCAAAAATAAAGGTGTGGCTTTCACAAGAGAAGACTGGAAACACAGCTGCTAAATTCCACAGCTCTTTAATTGACATTTCTGTGAGCCTATAGTTCTACAGCAAGTTTGCTTTGTGTTCAAAGTTGTTGAACCTGAAGAACTTGTTTTACACTTTTGTCACAAGGTTGCACAACAGAACTATTTTCAACACAACTAGTGCTGGGGAATAAAAAAAAGTAAAAACTAAAACATGTGAGAATGAGAACACAAACCACCAGGAAACACTCGTCTTCATGGTAACTGAGCAAAAGTAAACCAGCAAAATGCCACCATGCTGATCTGTATGAGCTTGTTTTTGTTTATGTTGGAAGTTCTCTTCAGAGCTCATTTGTACTGCATGTTGTGAGCATCCTGACACAGGCAGTGGAGAGCAAACGGTCTCTGTATGGATATTCTACATAGTTTAAAAACTACAAGCAGGAAATGATTTTTGTCACATTTTTATACTTCAGCAGAACTTTGACTGGAATCAGAGAACACTCATTCACAGATTATTTTATAATCAAAGTAACTTCTATGCAGGTTAGTGTTTTTCATTACTGAGTTGTATATACAAGTCTCAAGTTTTTTTACATTTTTTTATCATCACCCGATAGTCTCTGTGCTGGAGACTATTCCAGTGGTAATAAGGCAGAAAGGGCAGAGAAACACCCTAAACTGGTCAAGGTCTATCACAAGGGCAAACACACAGACAAACACACTCAGGGGCAATCCAGAATCTACAATTCACTTGCCATGTATGTCTTTAGACTGTGGAAGGAAAGCGAAGGAGAAAGCCTCACACATGTGAGGCAACAGCACTTCCCACTGCACCACAAGCACCATTTTGAAGAATGTAAATAAACACGCTGAAAGCACAGCCTTCACATAGTGGGGTTAGTTTAAGGCAGTGTTACAATTGGACCAGCTAAAGTAAATAAGAAGTCCAAAACCTCCCAGATAAATTAATAAAAAATTTAGTAAAAATGCCTTGTATATCATGTTGGCCCTTCTTTGTGGTCAAAACTTAATTTGCCACATAAAACACTGCCTCATCAATTACTTGCATCAAACACCATGGAACTGTTTTCAGTTACATAAGTTTTGTGTTGCTTTACCAGACAACTGTTTCGCAACTATTACAAGTCCTTCCAGCTGTTAAAATGAACCCTGTCAATCGTTAAGTTATAACATTCGCACTCCCACTATCTGGCTGAATATCAGCTGTTTGTATTTTTAGGAGATTTGGCATTGGCTGCTCAATACAAATATTACATTTTATTCTTCCTTCAATGTTTTTCAAAAACCAAGACCTACCCTGCTCTTCTCATGGACTATAGTTTAATACTCAGCATGAGTGACTTTTGCACTTCTGACTTTTATACCGACTCATGTGACTGAAGCATTCTAGAAAAAGAAACCGACATGCCTGAGTGCACTGTAGCCCTGGCACACGCTCACACAGCACAGCACTCGCTCCTGGTTGGCACGGTTCTCTCCCAGAAACTTGCAGACGATGTTGCCCCCGAGGCTGAAGCCCACCACGATCAGCTGGGTCTCGGGGTACATCTTCTTGATGTAGCCAACCATGGCTGCGAACTCCCAAGTACAGCCTAGAATGTGCGGAAAAGGTGTGAGTGTTCAGTCAGGCAGCCCTCAGAGGACTTACAACCTAAATCAACACTGAACAAAGGCCACATGTCTGGAGGATTAACAGGTCCAGCCTTACTCTACGCCACAATGTTTCATTTGGCGAAGTCTCAAGCACAAGAGGCTAACTTAGTCGTTTTCACAGGAGCTGTAGTGTTAGAGTTAGAAGAAGAAACAGCCAAGAACAAGAACTGGTACATTTTACTTTAAAAGAAAGAAAAGTCTGCATGAGCCAAGGTGCATCAGGACTATTCACTCGAACAGGGCCATACCGTAGGTGAACATGCGGGGTGAGGTGAGCTCGATGTTGGGCAAGGCCCCAAGATGGTTGAGCACCGCACAGCGGTAGCCTTGTTTCTGAGAATAATCCACAAACGTGCGGATGTAGTGCTTCTCACTGTGGTTCCCGATCCCCGGGCAAATCACCATAGTGACGTCAGCTGTGAAGAAATAAACATAAAAAAAAAATGCTTCACCTGTTCCATGAAGCTGATTTGCAAGTAAACAAATATAATCAAAGTTATGAAATGTGCCGGGCTGAGTATATTTGAATTGGTTAAGAGAATGCAAAGTCAATGCTTTTATAAAAGACACAGTAACGCTAGCAATGAGGTTTTTGTTTTTTTAATCCTTCTTAAATTGCCATCTGAGCTTTAACACATTGCCCCAGCCTCAGGTGAAAGTAACTTTACTCCAAGGAGACACTAACCTCCGCCCTGATGATCTGCCAAGGGTTCAAAAAGGTCAAAGGTTGCTGTGGCCCCATCCTGCATGGGAAGATACATGCGCAGGCCGGTTGGATGGGGTGAACTCACCCGGCCCAGCTTGCCGTACAGCGCAGTCTGAAGATGGCCACTTTTCCCCCACAATAAAGGAGGAATGTATCTGGTGGAGAAAGTCAAAATACATAAATAAGCAACAGCATCCATCCACTTACACTAAAGCACATGTTCACCATTTCACGTGTTCACCAAGTGTTGCTATGCTGTTATTATGGCAACGCATTTATGACTGAGTGGTAATGATAAGTGGGTCTGAATGACATGATTAGTCAGCTAAATGACCTTAGGCATGATATGAATTATCATTATTCCTCTTGACCTTTCATTCTAAATCTGAAATATGTCGGTCTGTGGTTAATGTGTCATTAAAAAGCACAGAAAAGACACAAACAAATTAAAAAAGGTGGAGATATTAAACAGAAATATAGGAGCACATGTATCACACACTTGTTTATGTACACTGGCACTTGGGTCAATGGACAAAACTCCTTCATATATATATATATTTCCTTTTATTAAACAGAATATGGTGTGCAGGAATCTTTTCAAATACACTGATATATAATGCCATAGCTGTATACATGTTGCTGTGCTATGTATCTGGACGTCATTCATATACGCAACTAAAAGACAAAACTGTTTCAGTAAGATCATTAAGCTATTAATGCATTTTTAAATCATGAATTATATATGCAAGTTTACAAAATGATTAATGATCTCATTCTACTGCCCAGCTACATGTGTTACATATTTATTACCTTATTAGTATCACCATGGCACAAATTGTTATGACATCAAGCCATAAGGGCATATGCATGTACAAACACACTGCCTATAGCACACTAAAGCCATATAATCATTCAAACTTCTCAAACAGTATTCTGTTTTTAGCAGAGAGTACAGTTCAGCCTCTGTGGATCGGTATTGCGCTGGTAATTATATGATAAGCAGAGCATGAGGGCAGCGTTGCGCATCTCAAAAGCCTACGGTCACTCCTGGGAGCGAAGTTACAGGATGCCGGTAGTGGGCGTTTCGCTCTGAGAGAGGTCAAATTACTGCTGACACCCGGCAGCGCTGTGCAGGTGAACAGTGCACAGTTATGCAATGGTACAGCCCACATGTAGCCATTGTGAAACAGCTCAAGCTACACAATTTCTTCCCATATTTAAGGTGGAAATGTAAACACAGAGAACTTCTCGAAAACAGTCGGGCCTAACCAGGCTCTTCGTATATCATTTGGCAAAGACAGCTGATAAAACAGCTGGAGTGACACCGCTGATTCAGTTCTGAGGCACAGGATAACCCTCGATGTTAGTGTTTCTCAGTGAAAGATTCATTTTCCACCTCTGGACTAAGGCACTAGAATAATGCTGCATTATATCACTCTTCAAAACCCTCAAAGGATGTCCCTTATATAAGCCAAGCTACACAAAGCCATTTTCTATTCATAATTGCTCTAAATTGGAATTATCTTTCATTCACTGTATAGCAATGACACTCAAGCGTGCTACTTATTGGTATATGACCGGAATGGGACAAATGGAGTGGACGAGCTGTTTGCAGAGATAGCCAAGGGCACTCGTTCCAGCCGGGAGAAAGAAGGCATTCAGTCGTTTAGCACACACACTGTACAGTTACTATCTGCAGAGGGAGAAAAGTCCTTTGGTATCAGTTTCACAAACCCATCCCTCTTTCTTTGCTTCTCTGTAAGTGATCAGATCTCATCAAAACACACAAGATGTGTACTTTGTATACAGCACAATAAGCATTTCAATATAACGGTTAATAACAGAGGCTGGTAGCCATTAACCATCTTTATCCTGTTCAACCTACTGTATTTTAGTGTGTTCTTAAGAAAATATGTTGTCAGACCCTTATTTTAGTACACTCTATGGCATAAATCATTCACAGCACAGTGGTTTTCAGTGGCTTAGCCTTTCATAGCTAATTAGGCACAATGATTCATTTTGGTCATCCGAGATGTCAGGTAAGGAATATTACCTAAGTAAACATTAACTACTTAACAACTTACTTACATTACATTGTAAATACAGCGTTTTATCATGTAGAAGTTGGATGTATTACTGCTACAGTTAATATCTGCAGAGGAACCAAAGTCCACTGGTGCTAATTTCACAAACCCATCCCTCTTCTCTGCCAGCGATAACACAGGACCTGCACTGTTACATAATCCCTAACATCTAATAGTGCTTAATTAAGCAACAATTAGAGTAAGAGTAGCAGTTACATGTCAATAAAGACGCTTGGGCTCTAAGACACTCCTTAACCTGGTTACCATGACATGGCCAACACAGAAGAGAAGATAAGCAGACTTGCACAGAAAGGAAGAGAGTAATGATAAGTACTAAGCAGAAGATTACATTTAGCCACAGTTTATCCAAACACAACAACAAAGGTGGTGAAACGACCTTAAAATAGCCTGCAACTCTTTACTGAGAATTTACTGGGTTAAACACAGATTAAGCCAACTACATCCAATCACAAGGAACAGAAAACTCTGGGAGGTTTTGTGTAACATTTGTTGTGTCTGAGTGAGCGGCTGCTATCTGTGAGGACCAGCCGTTCTCAAATATGAGCGATAAGCACTAAGGAAGCAAGTAATAGTAAAATTGTGTTGGCTTGATCTTCCAAAAGAATACAATACCTAGGAATATGTTTGCAATATGCACCAATACATTTAGTGTTTCTGAGACTGGCAAACACGTGAGGGAAATTGAACCAAAGAGAAAGTAGCTCCACATTAAAACTAAAGAAAAAATAAGATAGTATTTGTTGTTTACAAGCTCTATAATTTGAGTAATTGTCCATTGGTATGACCAATGAAGTTGTTCAGTGTACTAAAATTGCTAAAGATACTTAAACACTCGGCAAACCTTAAAGCGATATCGTTTATCACCATAGCAATAATGTATCATACTGTCCACCCTTAGACTGGGTTTGCCATGAACATCAACGTTCAAAAGTCCAAAACCACATCACACCATCTGCTGGGCCTGTCTCCTATCTAATCATTTACTATCAAGTCCAACTTCTGAGTCACCTTGTGACTGGGTTGATTGGAAGGTAAGTCTCTGGAATAGCTCAGTTAATGGAACATGCCAGAAGAATCAAGGTAAAGGGGTTTAATGTAATTCTGTGGAAAGGATGAGGACAATGTCTGGCGCTGTGCTGCCGGACTGATTGATCCTTCAGTCCCCAAAGTAGTAACTGTGACAGAAAACCAACGATTACATAACCAGACGGGTGTCACTTAGGGTTATAAAAGAGACGCCCACCCGCCCACGGCATTACTGAGTGTTTAGGCGTTAGAGATTCACATAAACTTGGGGGTTACAGAAGAGAATGTGCACAGATATCCAACAGTAAGAAGGACCTGAACAAGGTTTGACAGACTATGCTATCTGTTCTCCACTGTTTTCATGACACACTCATCCTGGAATTTAAATGTACAGCCCAGCCATGACTAACAGCAGGTTAATAAATTACTCCTGCCAGAGCTGAAACCGAGCCTTCAACTAAGCTTTGTCTAGTCAAATAGTTATGCGTTAGTTCATCAAAATGCAGACACACGGTGCTACCTTTGCTCTGAATAACAAACTGCTCACAGCACTGAAACCATGCTGTGTGCGGAGGAAGATCACACCCTGTTTTCAAACAAAACGCAGAGGAACATTGCTAAGTAATGTGATGAAACAACATTTTTTTTTTTTTTTTAAAGTGCATCAAAGACAAATGTGAATAAAGCTATTGGACAGGAGATTGGACTATTGGACAAAACCTTCTTAGGAGCCCTGTGCTATTACAAAAAAGATTTTTCAATAAACATTAATGTCATAATTACTAAACATCACAGTAAACAACATTTCCACTATTAAATGTGGGTAATTGTAGCAGAGCAACCAAGGACTGCAAAAGGCTACAAACACTTCACTTGACAAAAACGTCACATGTTTACTTCACGTAAATTGTCAAATATCATTAAAAATATATGATTTGATCATGTTTAAGGCAGTAACCCATATACGCAGATTTTGCTCACCAAATAACCACTCCAGTATATGACATTACTGTTATGCAAGAGAGCATCAAGCACACATCCATTTCTCAACAATGAGTTTATACTACTTTTACATAATGCAAACAATTCAAATTAAAGGCTATAAACAGACAGGCAGGTCGGCTGTTAGCTATGTTTATCCGGTTTATTCTGGTATCTTTTAGGCTAGTTGTAAGAAAACATGTTATGCCGTCAAAACTGGGTTCTTATTTTAGCACACTCAATTGTTCATTAAATTTGTTTCCCATATATTTTTATTACTTATAGTTTTATCTTTCTTATAAAATTATTGCACAGTCTCATAAATTTCACGGACACATTTCACTACACGTTCTTGTATAACTGTGTATGTGACAAAGAATTTTGAATCTTGAATGTCAACAAGATAGAAGCGATACTGAGTTGTTTCTACAGAGCAACAATAAAATGTGGAGTACCTTCCTGTTTGTGTTCCTGAAAACAAAACGGATCATAAATGTGCTAGAAAATGCAACTGCAGCATTAATAACCACATCAACAGTAAAGATTAGCTTGAAAGTGGCAGGACTTTTGAAGCTCATCTAAGGTTTATCTTAATTTTCCTTGCTATTAAAGGTTTAAAACAAATCAACACCATCATTGCAAGGGGTCTGGGAGCTGAACTCACTCTTTGGTCAGAATGGGACAGGACTTGAGAAGAAAGCGGCTGAGAGGCGAGTCCTGGTAGGTGAGCTCCGGAGGGGCAGTGGGGCTTTTCAAGTTCAGGCACCGGACGATGATGTAGAGGATGGTGGCGACAGCAGCCAGTTTCACCCCATCGAACATGGCCGGCATCTCCGGTGCCACCGGGTACACCTCAGGCTCTTGAGACGACATGGCCTGATTTCAGAGGTGAGAAAAAGACAAGAGGTCAGCATCAATATGTTGGTGTTATAGTGGCATGATAAGGACAAAATCTGAGTAATGTAATTTTACTACTAGTTCAAAATATTGAATAGCCCATATTATTACTTTCCATGAATTAAAATGCTCTGTAAATACGGTTTCAAATGGTACTTTTACTTTCCTCACCCACACTGTCCTTTCATGGAGAATAAGCTACAAAATTAGCCTGTTTCTAAACAATGGTTTCTGTGATGTCATGAAACCAACACACTAAAATATATCCTTATTCTAGACACAGCAGTATAGCCCCGCCCGTTCATGAACAGATTCACCAAAACCTTTAATGGTTAAAATTAGAATTGTGATGGGTAACAAGACCACCTTGATTCATCAGAACATCCAGTAACTCATCTAGAGCTGTTATTGGATATTCTGTCAAACACTAAGATTGGTTAGACGCCTTCTGAATGATCAGTTTTGCAGAAGCAGATAATGCGATAACGTCTAACAGACAATATATTATAAAGCCCTAGTCGGTATACAAGCTGTAATGTGATAAAGTAAAAGTTAAAGTTAAAGTAGTGCAAATGGAGACTTGCTGGACGACACTTGTAAAGAGGAAAAAAAAAAAACAGGAACAATTTATCATGTTAACCTAAAACAGATGGTGCAACTTACTTTCTTGCTCAAGTTGATTTCAAGAATGCAATCCCTGGCACTTGGTCAACAATGCTGCACTTGCAGGGGGTTTGGTCACAGTGTTTAGGTCCAATCTGTAAAGAAAAGCACATTTAAAATATAAGATATGGCAGATCATGTTCTTCCAATAAACAAAACCGTAAAACAATTATGTTAAAAATGGCTGGCTTCATGTTGACATTTGCTTATCATTTTGAAGACTTAACACAGAGAAAAGAGAAAGCAGAGTGCAAACCTCAAACTAAATATGTTTTTTAAGGACCATTTTCTTGTAATCATCACAATTTAGTTAGTTACTCATTAGATAAGGCTCAGGCTTAAGTACATTAAGAGACTATTAACAGTATAACACTAGACAGCCTCACAGCAAGGAATCCAGAGTCTAGGCAACACAAACCATTTCCCAGCCAGAGGTCCAGCACTACTTGAGTCCATGTTAAATAAATTAAAACCATTGTAGAACAATGATAAGCTTGATATGGCCTATCAGAAATTTACCCCAAACCCACCCCTTCACACAAAGAGAGAACAGACATCATCTCATTCATACCTATGTTTGCTTTTAAATTTCATAGCTGTACTTTAAGTATGTGAAAAGGAAATGTTACATTGTATATTGACAAAAGTTGTTAGTGTTTAATACTACTTATATACTACTACTGCTGTTGTAATTCACTTTGGATAAAGGCATTTGCCAGATGAATGCAATGCAATGTAAAGATACACTACTACTGATATAACGACTGATGTCCTATTTTGTTAAAACAGCCTACCACAAACCGTGCACTTTAAATTTCCCAATACAAAAGGTCCGATCATCCCAGCTCTATAAATACCAGTTATTCACTAATAATCAATAAAAAAAGAAAAAGAGCATCACTTAAATCAAGTTCACAGACTGAATTTACTCAATGGAAGGGAATATAAAGAGACCCATAGTGAAATGAAAGTGTCTCTGTCCTTAAAACGTCCTTATTAAAAGAGCTTTAAATGATATTAACCTTAGTTGAAACTGAGATGAAATTGAGTTGCTTGATATTAAAAATTGCAATTAATTATGATTTCTATTCAGTCTGGTCGTGACTGAGAGTCAAACCATGATTCACCGGCTAGTCATGCTTTAGTAAGGATGCAATAACAGACACTGAGGTACTAAATCGCATATACAAACTGTTTTCTTGCGATTTGTGCATAATTTTATTTGTGGAGAAATTTTATTTTATGGAGAAAACGTAAAAAATTTACCCGGATGTCAACAACGACTGCAGCCCCAAGCATCCCTCCCTCTCTCTCTCTCACTCACTCATTCCCTCCCTCTCTCTCTCTCTATACACACCCACATGTTGTGGAAAAGATTAGATTATTTTAAAACTAAATGTAGAATATAAAGCACAGTGAAGGAGTGAAGCAGGATGGACAGATCAGACAGTAAACAGAAGATGGCCCACGGTGGCTACCAGAGATAGCCAGAAAACACAACAGCGACAGTCAGCGTTAAAAACACACATATAATAGGTACCTGTTCTGCGAAACATTCACCAACAGCTCCCGCTCCCCATGTATGCGTGAAGGGGTAGCTATCTCGGTCCCTTTTCCATCAGTAATCCTGGTTTTATCCGAGCCCCAACACCACCCGTCTGCTCCTTCTAGCACCTTCTCCCTCTTCTCCTTTCTCAGGGAGGACTCTTCCTACTGCGCCGTTGCTCATTTACATACCGACCTCCTCATTGGTCAACACTCCCACCGCGTCACTGGGTAGGGCCCTGTTATCGGCTGTGCCCCGATTAGAGTACAACAACCAAATAATTAATACATATTTTAGACTGATAAAATCGACCACCTCCAGGTGTATTGGGGATTAAATATTGACCATGTGTGAGTGAATGGCCTGTGTGTTCTGTGGTGTCCAGGCCCAGGGGGAGTCCCTGCATCGTGCCCATATACCCTAGAATACGCACAGAGTATCCCGGAAACTTGAAGTGATAAAGTGGATACAGAAAATAAATGAATAATATCAACAAGAGAGTGGATGATTTTCTACTCCAAATTGTTGCCGCAAAGTATTAACGATTAACAGGAGCAAAGCAGAGGAGGAGGAAGAAGATGAGGAATATACTTTATTTAACACGGTTGAAATGTCTCTTGCTCTGAAAATGTATTAATCGTTATGTGTACCAGGACATGCATCTCCTGTATCGCAAGAACTGGGGGGTATTCCAGAAAGCAGGTTATGCTACATAACCGGGTAAGTTCAAGTGTAAGTTAGTGCAGAACTTACCCGGTTATGTAGCATAACCTGCCTTCTGGAATACCCCCTGTTCTGCTTTCGAAGAAATCTAAGCAAACTCTCGGACATTTGGAACACAAACACACCTAAAACTGGTCGAGTGGTCAGCGTGTTTATTGGACGCAGCCGGAGTGTGTACTTCTCACAGCAGCCGTGCTGATTGGCATACGCGCCTCCTATTGGCCTGTAGTATGTATACGTCACGCTCCCTTCCGCGTTCTTCTTTTGATGTTTTTGTTATTGTCCGTCAGAAACCACCAAAACCACGTTTTGCTGCAAATCACCAAATTCGACAAAGTTGTCAGCACTTTTATGATTTTCACAACCATTTGAAAAGATTGAGCTCTGTGTAAAATAAATATATTTTAACAAATGTTTTAATAGAATGCTTTCATCATTACTACGTTTTAATATTATATGGTATTAATTATTAATTAAATTAATATTAAATCTTTAGACTGGCCAGAGATTGATAATATCACAGTTTATGAAAAATCATTATAAATGTACGGTTTTCTTCTTGTTAATGTGTGACATGTTGTTCCAGCCATAGAAACACACAAGACTGCAAGCAAAGTGTTGAAAATCCAGCCAGTTTGGAGCAACAGTGTAGTGTCATCATGAGTGTTCAATGGTGTTCAATAAATAAAAGCCTATTGGCAGAAATAATATTGGAACACAGTAACCACAAGACCTCTGAACAGGGCTGTGGTATCTGAACAAAGGCATTAAAGCAGATCCTTTAAGTCCTGCAAATTGGGAGGTGTGGCCTCCATAGATTGTACTAGTCTGTCTAGCATGTTCCATGGAGGCTCAATCAAGTTAGATCTGTGGATTTTGGAGAACAAATCAACACTGTGATATTCCACAAACAATTCCTTAACAGTGTTCATGGTGGGGAGCATTTACATGAACATTTACTGCATTTAGCAGATATAGTTACTGCTCATGTGACTGTTACACTTCTTCTGTTCTGGATTACATTAACACCACCATAGACAGTGTTACCACTCAGAAACAGATTACCACATACCCAAATCAGAAGCCTTGGATGAAAAAGGAAGTGCGTCTCCTGCTGAAGGCACGCAACACTGCCTTCAGATCTGGTGATGCACAGGCCTACAGCATCTGCAGGGCAAA
>JBBPDH010000036.1:2852493-2872828 GCA_037974565.1 Clupeocharax schoutedeni | reverse complement strand
GATCCCCCTATAGTTGGAACACACCCTCCGGTCCCCTTTCTTAAAGAGGGGGACCACCACCCCAGTCTGCCAATCCAAAGGCACTGTCCCCGATGTCCACGCGATGTTGCATCAGCAATTCAACCATGCTAATGCTAGCTAGGTTACACCTAAACACACCTAAACAACTTCTGTCGAAGAGAAGTCAGAGGTTAAAGCATAAGTAGGGAGTTAAGAGAGTAAGTGTCCAACATTTTGTTTTAATGAATATTGGGGAGAATAAATGAATAAGCAATAATAAGAGGCTTAGTTGATCACCATAGTGCTCCTTCAAGAGGTGGGTCTTCAGACAATGCTTGAAGACAGAGTGACTCCACAGATCTCCGCTGCAGTCCTAGAAGTGGGGCCTGAGAGAGCTATTAAGTCAAGGAGGCTTTTCACCCTAGAGTTGGCATGTATGACTGGCACCAAGCCAATAATGTTAAAAAATGACATCAGACTCAAAACCTTATTCCACAGTTTATTTAATGCAATGGTATTCTGCTTTTAAAGTAACAAGCAACACACTGACAAGAAGAAAGTGTAGAGATTACTGGGCTCTGACCTTTATACTATTGTCTCCACATCGTATTGTGTGCTACTAGTGCCCTCTGGTGTATACTGTATGTAAAGGCAGGCTGGTTCTTTAAAAGGGATGCCAACAACTTTTCACATTTTTTGCATAAAATGAATTGTTAACCTGTTAACAAGTCATTCAGAGTGGCTTTGGTGAGAAATGCTTCATTCTAGAGGAACATACCCAGTTAGGCATGGAACAAGACAGTTATTACTGTCTGAAAATGCTTCGAGTATGACTGCATTTAATAGTATTTAACACTTAAATAGTTATTAAGACAAGCTCTATTTTATCATCATCTTTACTCAGAAGACATGTATGTTCAGTGGTGACTGTAATTATGTTAAAATCATGACATCTGGTTCTATCCATCCATTATCTGAACAGTTTGTGATTGCAGGGCATGCTGGAGCTCATCTAAGTGATCACAGAGTGAAAAACAGAAACACACTGGATGGTTTGCAAGTCCATCATAGGGCACACACACAAATGCACAAATACAAAGGGCAATTCAGCATCTCAAATTCACCTGATGTACATGTCTTTGGAGAGGAAACCAGAGAATCCAGAGAAAAATGCAAACTGGACACAAAGGGGACCCTCGGCAACCCAGAAACCGAACCCAGTAACTTCTTGTTCTGTTGTGACAGCGTTGCCCACTGCACCACCATGCTCCTCAAACTATGGCTCCATTTACATTAAACCAATCTGAAAAACATTTTAATTACAAATTATTAAATTATGTAAATAAAAAAAACATTGTGGAATTCTCATTTAACAAGTTCCTTTTCTCTTAGGCCCAATTCAACTTAAACTCTAACACACTTTCACAACTACACAACTCACTGGTTATTTTTACACCCCCTGTCACAGTATATGACCCAAAGGTCATTGACCTCACTTGACACAAGCTTTTGCCATGAAAGAGTAATGTCTAACACAATGTGCCAGGTGTTTGACCGCTGAGTCACAGACCCAGTGTTCTCCTCCAGCCTGGTCAACTGGGCTTACAAGGCCAGGCGGGACCAAGGCTAACCAAACACTGACCAAAAACAGCCTTGATCATCGGCCTTGCTGAGCAAAAAACAAAAAAAAAAGCGGAAAAAAGTACACCATGTATAAGAACCATAAGTGCTATTGTATCTATGAAGAATGGACCAGAAGGCTTTGCTGGGCAAGACGATGACTACACAGCAAATAATCTACACATATACATGTTTGTGTATTTCATTTATACATGATCACTATATATTTATACATGTGTAAATACGTATAGGAGGCCATTTTGTGTATCATTTCTGCATGAACATAGCATATTAAATCAACACCAGCTGTTTTCATGTAACATACTGATTTAAGCCATTTCAAACAGGTGTGTTACCATGCCATCATAAAACTGCCCTCCAGTGAGTAAATGAGGGGACATAAACTGCACAATAAGGTGGAAAGAGTTAAACGGACGAATCTCCTCCCACCTGAACTTTGGAAACCATGTGGGCTGAGGACTTTCCAGCGTGCCTGAACTGTCCTCTTGTCTTCAAACCTGTGCGTATTCCGGGTGAGTTGGGCCTCTTTACCACTTCATTATCCTGTGATGACTCTGATAAGACTAGATTACTGATAAGCTGGGCCTACTAGTATCTGCATTATTTTTGTCATGTTGTTTTGACCTTGGTAATGCAAAATTAAATCATGTTTGTATCAGCTACTTCAACCCCAGGTAGATTATTCCATATGCAAAAGCTGATGATAATTGACAGTTAAGGCTTTAAATGCCTGTTATATGATGGTATCTAACAAATGTGCGTAACATCGACTTAACTAACAAAGATTTCTAATGTAATTTAATCTAATTCTTAGTTTATTACTGTACTACTTTCCCTTATGACTGAGCGGCAGTGTGAATTGAAGGGAAAGTGCTGGTAGAAGCTGCACTGATGTTAGATCTTAGGAATGAAATTAACATGCTCCAATCTGCCTGCCTGCTGGTTGGAGATGAGTACGAGCTATCACTGACTTTTCCAGTGACTTAAACCATCAGGTTGCTCCATTCTAAGACTCTTCATATGACTCACTCAAAGAAACAATTCAAGCAATGGATGTACTTACAGTGATTTCTTCTGTAAGGCTGGCAGACTCTGGAAATGCTGTGGCTGTGGATAGCGCTATGCATCACGTGGCCAGGTAACACACTCTCCTCTATTTCTAGTTAAAATCAACTTTGTTTGCACAAGCTAAACTCATTCCAGTGTAAACTGGTCCATTCTAATTCATTGCACAGACTATAAGTGGCGTTATATATTATATTTGAGGTTTCAGTATATTCAGTATTTCTCTAACATATTCTCTAACAGAGTTTTTTGTTAAACATATCTTACTCCTCAAATGTCTCAGAATTATGTTTATACACTCTTTGCCTTTATTACAGCTTCCTCTCTTTTCATTAGACTTGCTTTCAGAGTTTCTGCAGAAATCAGCTTGATAGTTTTGCTGCTCAACCTAAATATCTCCAAAGTTCAGACACCTGCTTTTTTATACATTCAAATTTAAACTCTTCAGCCCTTGAACCTTCCTCCACATCTCCAGTTTGTTCAGTCTGGGGGCTCTAGAGTATATGTTCACCCATTCTATCTGTTTCCGTTTCTCTGTTATCTTTTCATACACGCTGTGTTGGAAAAGATCTTCTCACAATAGAACGACAGGGAGGAACATGTAGATTTCTTCAGATCTGAAATGAGAGTGAAGCTTGACTTTCTCCTCAAAAGTGATGTTCATCTAAAGTGATCTACTAGGTCTTGCACTATTGTTAAGACCATTTTCTATCTAACTTCCTGAGAAGTTTCTGCTTAAACCCTTGCTGCAGTTGAGGGAGAAATGCATGAGGCAGCTGAGGTGTGTGTGGGTAGCTGCTTGTGTCAATGTGCCTGTTTGATGGGGAGCATAATGTCAGAGAGAGATTTTGTTGGGAGGATACAACTGTAACTGGTTGGAGTTAAATGGATGAATAACTGAAAGAGACACTCTTGAGGTTTTGACTGGAAATTGAAAACACTAAAAGGGTGGGCTCTTTTGCAAAGGCCTGCATGCGAAAACATTCAAAACCATAAACAATAATATATAAATGTACAGACATCAATGAATTGTTCATAACATAACATCTGTTATGAACGTTTCACTCCATGAATGAAGGGGCACAGGTTTAATTACCAATGTAAAGATAATTTTATACGTCCTGATGGTTGAGTGGTTAGTGCATTGCATGAGCATTCTGGGTTCAAACCCCACTGTAGGCAGATTTTTAAGCAATCTTACAAAGATTTCTGATTTATTTGTCTCTGTTTGTTTAGGTGCAAGCAGCTTTATGATTCACAATGCCGCAGAAAGCCTGTGTCTGCAGGACTCCCTCAGGGACGCCCGAGTTGAGTTAGGGAGGTGCAGTGTGGATTCAGATCTGCAGCAGTGGCTCTGGATAGAGACATGGTTCCTTATGAATGTGGGCACCAGGAGATGCCTGTCTGCCCACCACAACGACCCCATCCAGATGGTTGAATGTGATGGTGGAGACCACCTGCACTGGAATTGTCTGAACCACAGGCTAATCAGTGTAAATCGTTCTTTGGAGCTGGGCACAGAGGGAGGGAAACTTGTTCTGACCAATAGTGGGGAAAAAAGCAAGTGGAGGTCCCTGGATGAAGGAAACATCTGCCAGGACAAGCTCAGTAAGTCATACTGTCACCATACTGTCATTGTTGTATTTAAATTTATTTTAATAAAAGTGTAATTTGATGTCATTTGATCACTACAGTGTCCATATACTAGGTATAATTAGGCACAATTATAATCGAGGCAATTCTAATTTACACCAGTCAGGTTAGAAAATTCTCAGAATACATAAAAAACCAGAAATTACTTCAGGGGTATTATAAAATCATACTTTAAAGCACATTGGTGGGCCATTAGTGTAATGAGGCTAAAGGTCAACCTGAAATATTTTGCTCTAGAAAGGTATAATAGTAAATTATACTTCTGCATTTATACTCCATGTACATATGAAGGGTGATTTTAGCTGATTCTTGAAGGAATTCATAACAAAACTAGTTCTTACATATAATCATGCTCAGAGAAATATGGATTAAGGTCAAGCAGTAAGTAAGGGTCAAAAAGGGTCAGATGAAGCAAAGATTATTCTCATGTACGAACATCATTATGTAGCATTAAACTGCAGCTAAAAGTTGCCTTTAATCCCTGACCACACTTAATTAACTCCTGCTTCCAAAATACCCCCAAAAACAAGTTAAAGCAGTCTCTACTCAGAACAACCTAACCTAAAAACCTGACTGAAGCAACGGGGTGTTAGCACGAACTTCAAGTGCGTTCTATGTTCATTTAAGAGCAACTCTGAATCCGTTCTGTTGGACTGAATTGAAATGTTTAGTATAATGAAATATATAGGGCTGGATTTAAACACTATAAACAGGAGATTTGCCACTGCCATACATGGATCGGAGTGGGGCTGCAACTATCGAATATTTTTGGAATCTTTTGGAGTCGATATTTTCATTGATTGAGTATTCTGTCAATTTTGTCATCATTTTCATCAATTTCTTTGATTGAGTTACTTGAGTAATTGTTTCAGCCCAAGGTGGGAGTGCAAAAGAGTATCCTCCTTCTCCCCCATCACTAAGTGTCTGTCTGTTGACATTACAGACCTGAGGGTTAGTGTTCTCCTTATGTGTTGCCCTCACAGGATCCAGAAGGCAGAGTGAGCCCAGTGAGTATGAATATTCAGAGGGTGATGAGGACCACGTGGGCCACACCATGACTGAAGAACAGAGAGAGTATCTAAGGTGGCTCTATCGCACTGAAGACTGTGAGTATTAAACCTGCTCCTTAATTCAGCTCTCTTTCCAGTTGTTTTACATTGACCTAAGAGTGTCATGATGTCAATGAGAGGGAATTGGTGATGTCAGTTACAAATGTTAGGGGCTACAATGTTAGAGGCCAAAACCTCAGAAATAAAACTCATGTCAAATGTGAAAATGTGTGAATTGTTACACCCCTATGCACTCAAGGCATTTGGACTGCAGCCCTTGAGGTCTTGCATGTGGCATTCACCTCATGAGCCAATTAGCAAGACATTCATGAAATGAATGAGGTTAAGAAGATAAAATGCAAACCCTTGCCAGGGCATTGACCTCCAACAACTGGGTTTGGCAACAAAACTGCCGTTTTACAGCACAACACGTAATAGATATGACTGCAAATTTGGTAATCTTTATAATGCTTGCAATTGGTGGGTGTGTTCATTTACTGGCCCATTTGGTTCACTGGAAATAAACAACTAAAAATATATCAAATAAAAAATGGAAATAAAAAAGTAAGCCATTGGTTAATGACCCAAATGCCCAGAATTAGACAACACTGAGAAGGTAACAAAATGTATTCAGCAAAGATTAGCATAGTTCTTAAAATCTGAATGCCATTTGAACCATTAATGTTAGCCTTTAACACACTTTACACACAGCACACCTACTTATACAATGGATTTAAAAGGCCTCAATATGTTTTGTGGGTTTTAAACTTTCCTGATTTACTAGGTCCAGGTTTAAAATATTGTTTTGGTTACTGTGCCTGTATATACTGTATATATCTGATTACCCACCCTGTATCGCATCACATTTGTATGCACATATTTGGAATTAGGAATTTTCATGGAATTGGAATTGACATTTATTTTGCCGTTAAGGGCTACTAAAGAAATATCAGGCCCAAGTCCCAAATGGCGTCCTAGTTAGCTTTATATGGTGGTAGACGATTAGTGCACTAACAAGAAATGGGTCCCTTCTTTTACAGCAACATCATGGGTGTTTGCCATGCTGGCCTTTTCTTTCATAGCTCTGCTGCTGGGCTGCATGCTCCTGGTCATGGGCATGATGGGAGACAGGTCAGTATTTGCATTAAACACACAATTTCGGAGAGAGAGTCAGGGCAGCAAAACCTCACATTATGAAGTCAAATTGCACATGGAGTTTATTTGTCTGACCTTCAGTGTGATCACTCCTGCAGTAACAGGAGGAAGCTAGCCAAGTACAAGGCTGCCGCCGCTGCTGCACCTACCTCGGCAAAACTTGAGATGGAGGAGCTTCAGGACATCACTCATGTGAACGAGGACAAAAAGTCCTACACGGGTCCAACGCAGGACGGTCACCTGAACGACAGCATAGAACCAGCAGGGGGTGCTAACGAGACACAGGTGCTGCAGCCTGGGGAGATTGTAGTCACGTGGAAGGATGGAAACGTCTCAAATCTGTATTCTGATGCTCCAGAGGATGGAGAGGAGAAGACACACGAGTGACACATGGACCACATATCAGATCTGTATGAACATTTTCAAAGGTTGTGTTCACAAACGAAAATGTCACGCTACAAATAATATCCCCTCACATTTTGTTTCATTTTTGGAATTTATTGTTGTATGCAAACGTTTCCACACCCTCAGACAAATTATATGCTTTGTTAATGCAACAAATCTAAATATGTCATTTTACTTATAAGTAGGAACAGTGTACTAAACAGTGTGCTCCCACTTCATAGGATGTGTATTTGTTTTTACTTCACCAGAACCTGTAATTTGACCAAGGGTTCACAAACTTTTGCATACTAAACATTATATACTAGATACTATACATTATATGTTCAATATCATTAATATACATCATATATACGTCATATGCTTTATGGCTAACCCACACCCCAGTGCTGGAGCACACATGCACTGTGCTTTTTGTTGTTTCCCCTCTCAATTTGAGAAGGCACTTGAATAAATCACCATAAAAGTTACAGTTCCTGACAACTATACATACACCATCAAAGCCATTGTAATCTACTTCATACTTTTTTATTATTATCATGTTCATAAAAACACTGCATATTGTTGCTGTTGGGACAAAACAGTATTTTTTGGCGGGGGGTTGGGTTTGTTTTTTACTTTTTTTTTTACATACTTTGAAAACACCAGTAGAGCTTTACACTGAATGGAAATATATAGACTAACAAAAATGGTCCATATTATCCATATTTACATTTAGAGGTACAAGATTGTGTTCAGACGGCAATTATCTATATCTTTTCATGAAATCTTGCATGATTTGTGGAATTATAACTTTGTGGAAAAATTCGTATGAAGTTCTTAATGTTATAACATATGGGAAAACATGAAAAACTCTTTAGCCCACCCCTAAGAGCACCTGTGGAAGCATTTTTGAACTGGCTCGTGATGTTAAATCAAGGGTATTCTTGTAAAAACTTATTATAAGCTTACAATTATTGAAATCACCAACTGATCCTTTACATTAATGCTTAGTTTCTGTGCACTTACTTTAGTAACATAATGAACATTTCACTGTATGTTCACTGAAATTTAGTATAAATATACTTTTTCTGAGCATGTGAGTATCTGTGGCTCTAAATTATGTTATGTTAGTCATTATTAATCGTTGATTGTGGCACAATATACTTCTTTCTATTTATTCTACTTTTTTTTATCAGTAAACATGATTTCCAATAAAATAAAGAATAGAACAGCACTGAACGTGTGGCAGTACCAAAGGTTTGGTTATTAAAAAGCAGCTCTTCAGAAATACAGCATGTCTTTGGCATTCAGTGGAGACAGACAGAGCAAAGCAGTCATAAACACAGTCTTCTTGTGAAAGTAAGTATTCATATGTGGAGCATAAACAAACAAAAAAAACATTCAGACAAAACTAGCACCCACTAGATGCCTAAAAATATCCACACCCTCCTGAATTTGTGAATTCAGCTATTACTGATGCAGGCAGTTTGTACATATACTTAGCTTGTATAATGCCTATAAGGAAAAGTACAGCCAAATTAAAAAGAGGTGCTGGACAATAACAGTTGACTAGAGGGGTATAAAGCCCTCAAAAGCATTCTCTTAAATGTTGAAGCTAAAACCAATCCAGATGAGCTGGCCAAGGAAGTATTTACAAACGTTTGAACATGTAATGTGCAAATCTTGATTGCAAAGTGCTGGACAGCCAAAAGTAGTGCTCAGTCTTAATTCAGGAGTATTTCTAGCCATATTTTCATTAAACACGACAGCACTCCACCAATTTTTAAAAAAATGTCTGCATAATTGGTTAAGATGTGAGTATTCAGAGCCCTTTAAAGAGAAATGTATTCAGAGCCCCTTTGAAAGAGTTCAAAAGACATTCGGTCCAAAGAAGAGCAGGTTGTTTTTCCTGGATAATCTGCACTTTAGAGTGAATTCAGTGTATGAGCTCAGTTTACAGGGTTCCTATTGGAGCTGGCATTAATGGTCAATCAGGCCTGAGGGACAGGACATAAAGTTTACATGCCGATCGGAATTTAGTACCCAATTAAAGGCTAATATGTGGACTTTATGTATGTCAAACTTTTGTACAGTACTGTGGAAACATCTTCAGACACCATTAATTTCTTTATATTTTGCTTTGAGTCACCTTGCTGCCGCAAAAATACTACTTTAAGTCTGTCATAAAGTATTGCTTTTGGCATTTTTAGAAGATTATAAAAATTGAAAGAAATGTTTTACTGTGACAGGCTAAAGTGCCTAAAGTTACAAGGTGCTTAGATTGGAAAGAATTTCCAATCATTCAGCATTCAGCACCACCAGTATACTGATCACCATCTGATCATCTGGAATCATCTACTCCTGTTTCTTCACTGTGCTTCGTTTTCCTTGAAAGACTCATACGTAGGTGTGGCTTAACAAAAAAAAACCATTCCTCTCCAGTTCCTGAACCTGAAACTGGTCAGGTTCAGGGACTGGACTGATAATGAGAGATTTTGAAAACCCTTCAGGAAGCCTGGAGAACTGTTCCTCAAGACCACATTAAAATACGAATCTGAAGAAATTATGGCTCAAGATTTTGCACTGAACTGTAAGCGATTAAGGTGACTGTTACAGTACGAATAAAGCAAGGTTAAGGCAGCTTCACCACAGATGAGTCCAAATGTATGTGCTCTTCCAATCATCCTTATAGTGACGTCATCAGCAGGTCAGTGTTCAAGAAATCTTTGAGTAAGTTAAGATTGTCAGAGTCTGATTACTCAAAAGTCAGGTCAACAAATCATGTCTGTTCACATGAGCCATATTTATCTACTGGACTGTAGCTGCCCATTACAGAGTGCAGGGGGCAGCAGAGGTTCAGAAGATTTTGAAGCCTTTGAGCAGGGTGAGTGTGGGGGCCCTGCGTTTGCTCTGGGCTCTGGAGGACTTGACCGTCACCAGTTTGGCAGTGGCTGGGGTGGGCAGCTCCTTGTAGCAGGGCAGGAGAGGGGGCGTGGCTGAGAGTCTGTCCTCACTGATGAAGAGCGGCCGGATGGTCAGGCTCCTCTCCGCCTCACGTCGGACCTCCCGAACCACTTCGTGAAAAACGTGCTGAATGGATGAGAAGTCCAGACAGGCGGAAACTTCAAAAAACAAACAGCCGAACCGGGCAGCCAGAGATGCTCCATCTGATTTACTCACCTGCCTGAGAGAGAGAGAGACAGAGACAAAGAGATAGAGAGACAAAGAGAGAGAGATGGGAGAGAGAGAGAGAGACCGGTAGCGAGAAAGAGAAAGAGAGAAAGGAAGATACACATAGAGAAATGGAGTGGGAAAGAAGAGAGAGATAAAGTGAGAGAGAGAAAGCAGAGAATACAGAGAGAAAGAACAAGAGAAAACACATGGACAGAGGAGAAAAAAAGAGAAAGTGAAAAAGGGAGTGGGTCAGAGAAAAATACAGCAATAAAGTTAAGGAAAAAAAATGAGAGTGAATGAGAGAAAGAGAGAGAGATACAGAGTGAGTTACAAAGATACACTTCAACTGATCAGCCACCGGTAAAAGTGTTGGCACCCCACACTCTATAAACCAGCTTTAGTTAAAAGCCTTCCTGATATAAACGACCCACAGTGAACACCTACAGGCACTGGTTTACCGTGTTTAAATGCTGCTGCTGGATGAGCATTTAATCTGGACACTGAAAGCACCTTCACTTGTTTTTCAATGAGACATGTTTCCTGACTGTTCGAATCCATCTCTAAATATTTAACTGCTGTAAAAGTTCGGATTCATAATAATTTACAGTAGCACAGAACAGAGTGTCGTTGTAGCTGCTTACCACACGTCATAAATCTGAAGTGTTTTACTGATGGAACTCAGTCTGACCTCAGTCAGTGACCTCTTTGCTCACACCAGATCTAATTAACTGCAGAGATTCTTCATTAAATGTTCACACTATGTAAAAGTCTGCTGACAAAAATAAACCCACAGGTTTTTACAATTTATCTATGGATTTTATTCTTTCGTAAGAGTTGGAAAGTTGATGGGTGATGTATAAATGTGCTAGTTAACTGTTTCATCCCATTTAATAACACTTGTCTGGTGATCCACATTAAAAATATAATTAGAATTATTAGGTTGCTTTTTACTGGTCAGTAGTTATGCATAAAAAATATGATATTTTCTGGCTAATAAAGGAACTCAAATGGTTAACACACTGTAAACGTATTTGTTAGCAAAGAACATTAATTGTACTTTCAGTAAATATTAAGTGAGCAAGACGCAAATGAAAATCTTATTGTGTGCCCAAACTTTTGACTGGTAATGTAGCCTTAATGCTACAGTGAACATCTGCTGTGTCCTGTGTCAGACGATAAGGGATGAACCTGTATCTCTCCATGTCCACTTTGTTGCCCAGGAGGATGATGGGAGCCTCGGGCTGTAGGCCTTTGGTGTAGAGTGTAACTGTCTCCAGGTACTGCTGACACGTCTCGAAGCTGAATCTGTTATCAATGCTGTAGACGATGAGGAAGGCGCCGGCCCAGCCCAAGTAACGCTCGCAGTTTACAGGCCCGTCCTGATGAAAAACAAACAGAAACAGCACAGCTTCAGTAATATAATTCAAGATTCAAAACATTTATTGTTATATGTGAAACACTTCGTTGCGTTTTGGTAAAAAAAAAAATGCCTAAAAGGCCTATCTTCATAGTGTGATCCCTAAATATGCCCCCAAATATCCTACCGTATATACATGTATGCATATACAGGGTTTATATAAATGCTTGTATGAAAAAACATATATACACATACATTCAAACAAAGCATACATTCAAACACATGCACCATCATAGCTGAAAAGCAGAGGTTTATTTATCCATTAGTAAGAACATAAATGTCCAAATCACAAACAAAACCATGGTCTACTCTGTCCAGCCAAGACTTTGTCTCTGCAGTTTCCCTCTGAAGTTCTACAGTTCTCTCCAAAACCTCTGCTCCTCTATTGGCTGGAGAGTGCAGGTTTTAAAGAGTTGTGGCTCCTCCCTAACCAGGAGCACCTGGACCATGTTAAGAGATCGGATTCTGTCTCTACACTGCTACAGTACAGAATATGCAGTATATGCTTTTAAAAGCTAAAATTATACTACTGCCCGCCTCTGAGTACAGCCGTATTTCACCATCCCAAGACGTGCTTGTATAGTTCATTTTATATGTAAATATATCTGAATTTACAATAATATTTACGTTACAAAATAAGTAAATTATATTTTTCTTGATGTCTGTGACAATAGAGAATATCTATTTGCCGCAAACAATTAATTTGGTTCTAAGAAAAAAAAGCAAGACACTGAAGCCGCTACAGCTGAACCACGGGGGTTTACTGTATTCTAATCTTAACCTGTGTATTTGCTGGCAGGAAGTCAAAAGTGCTCAGATCGAAGGCTTTAAACGATTCAACACAAACCAACACCTGCTACATTTCAATGATGCTGCAGCATCTTCCCTTTAAAACCTTTGAGTTCCGATAGACAAACTCCACAGCTGCAGACGCAAATACAGAACAGCATGGAAAAGCCTGTCTGTCTATGTTTAACAGCAAGTAAGTCTGAAGTGCATATTAGACTGATTAAATAAGAGGAATTAGTTAGAAACACATAGTAACCCTAGTAACACATAGTGTTTACACGGACCCTAAACTAGTATGTTTTATTTCCCTTGTTTTAAATAAACCACATGCATGTATGTTTTAAATGAAAGCACATGAAGGACAGAGAACACGTGACCAGCCTGAAACAGTATCTACAAAAGAAGCTGGACACCGGTTTTCTGGTTAGCACATTCAGTTAAAAAAAGACGTTAAAATATTCGGTGCAGACTGTTCTCCCCCTATAACCGATGAGCTATGTCCTCTTCATTCCCCATTACACATTATTTAGAGCAGAGCAAAGGGGGGCAAAGAGGATTACTGAAGGCTCGGGTTTGGGTTGCTTTATTTGAAACAGAAAAAGATTAGTGTGCAGTTCCTTGTGCCAGTGGAAAAGTACCATAAGGAGGGCAACAAAGGTCAGAGGCTGTATTTCCTCTTAGATGTTTGTTATTTTGTCTGCTTTTTCAATCCTGTGAAAAAGTGAGTAAAACCTGTTGAGTCAAATTTAATATATACGCCAACCAACTCACAGCCCTCCCATCTGTCTTGAAACACTTCATGTTTCTTGTATGAAAAGGTCAGCAATAGGTGCAGAGAAAGCAAAAGGGTTTCTGGTGAGGGGGGGTGGTCAGTGCGGGATGAGGTGGGGAGTGCAAAACCCCTGAGTCTCAACAGCTTCTGATTTAAAGTGTGCCCTAAGAATGGCTGGGAATCTGGCAACATCCCTGTTTTTTATGATGAAAACTGCCAATTTATCAAGTTAAATTTGAAATCTGTGATTTGTTTAATCGAGTAATCGTGACAGCCCTCAATAAATCAGAAGGGTTTCGAGAAATGGCCACGAAACAGAACATTCCTGAAGTCTTCATCCCTCATCCATCTCCTCAAGCCTGTTTCAAATAAAGCCCTCTCTGTAGATCAGGGGTGTCGAACTCCAGTCCTGAAGGACTGTGGTCCAGCACATTTAGGTGATTTCCCTGCTCAGAAACACCTGGTTCTCCTCGCCAGTTAATTGCCAGATGTTTGAGGAGGAGAACCATCAAACTGTGCTGCACACCAGCCCTCCAGGACCAGGGTTTGACACCCCTGCTGTAGATTGAGTGTAGATCATTACCTGGTCTGCCGTGTCCATCACTTTGACCACAACTGGCTGCTGGTCCACAATCTCCTCTGAGGAATAAGTGTCCTCTAGCAACAGAATATAAACATTTTTGATCAAACTTCACATTAGACAAGCACACTCAAAGCCTCCAGCGTCCATGCTCTCCACATCCCTTTTGAGACTCCATGTTTCTCTGCAATCCATCTGCCTGCCATATGCCTAATGACTTAACGAGTAACGGCTCAGGCGAGATGACAGAGATATTATAACTGTGGCTTGTTAACCAGTTTCAAAAGACCTAAGCTGTCAGAATTAAGTCGGGCTGGCTCTTGTTGCTAATTTATCTCTGCACGAGGAGTCATAAACGATCAAAGGACAACATATTGGACACATAGGCTTTAACTCACCCAGGTTGGGATCATATTCGCTGATGAACCTCTTTGTGAGGAACTTCACAGTCAGGGCTGCAAAAAAAAGGGGACACATAAACTTCCGGTGACCACAAGCATAAAGTTACACTCAGTCAGTTAGACTAAATAAGGAGGGTCTCCCTGGGACCATGGGAAACGCTTTTCCCCAAAAACATTCTCATGCAGTATATGACACATGAGTAGGCGCTTCCTGCCCATTCAAACTGTAGGGTGAGCAATTGACCCTCACCCTCCTTGAGAATAAGAAGCTTCAGCTACAGAAATACTAGCAAATGTGTATTCTGAGGGGTAATTTTCTTACTTTCTCTACTCACTTTTGGTTTAGACCAGTGGCCCATGGGACAAATGGGGGCCTTTGAAGATTTGATTTGGCCTGTGAGAAAGTGACCCTGACCCTCACCCAGTGAGAAAACTAAACAAGTATGTTTTTATACAACAATGTATAAAAGTGTATATTTAAAGTAATATAATATAGCATAATATTATGAAAGGCACAAATATACACAAATATAGAAATACATACAAACTTAATTGAGTATTCATTTGTCTACTTGGGCATCGCTGATTTAGACAGACACCCCAATAACCATAATAAATTAATAAACTTTTCTGATCACTACATTCTTTTTTTAATAGTTTTAGGCAAATCCAACATTTTTATAACATCAGAACTGAAGGTTTTAATGTTATTACTCTTACTGGTTTAATTCACACTGTGAATAACATTTATACTTAAATGATTTGTAATTAAAGTGATATTTTTCAGTTGTTTTCAGCAGAATATGTTTATAAAAATGTCTAATTAAATAGACATCTACTGAGCTGTTTACACAGGGAAAGAGGTGTTCATGGTCACGGGTATAACAGGGACATTTGTTAGATAAAAGTGAGATAAAAGAAACAAATGTGGAAGAAGGAAATGATATCCAGCTTTGGTTTTTGGCTGAACAAGAAACAAAAGAATGCAGCAACTGAACTCTAACCTAGAAGCAAAAAAATCGGTCCAGTGCCATGAATCATGTGTTTATCTAGCATACTGTAACTACTATGAGTAGACCAATGTGGGGGGAAATCATTCTAATCATTCTAAGGAACAATCTGCCAGAAAAGAGACCGTGCACCGTGCTTTCAGACAATAATAATGTGATCTAATAATAATCCCCATCATCATCATTATAATCATCATCAGCATCATCATTGGCACGTGAAGAAAAATCAGAGAATAGAGGTACAGTGGCTTTACACTTATGATAATGCAATCTAATAATAACAATTATCATCATAATGTCATAATTGAGTCAATTTTATATGTACAGTTATAGATGTTGTACCTGATTTTCCAGAACCCAGAGCCCCCAAAACGACCACGTTACACTCTGCGGGCTCGTGCTCGGGCACCGTCACGATGTTGCATGTTCTCGCCTTCCCGAACATAAGAGCCATGCTGAGCGCTGGCTCTCGCTGGAAAAAAGAGCTACTCCTCCGCGGGACTGCAGAGATCTCTCAGTCCCTCCTCGCCTGTCTCCTTGGTGGTCTTCAGAGAGGTTCTTCCGCAGTCCGGCTGGGTCTTCTCGCATTTCTTCCATTCCATCCCTGACTCTCGAGCGGGCGCGTGCAGCGGCAGGCTGGTGCGCTCAGGCGCACGGAGTCTCTGAGAAAAGACCCCCTGGCTGCATGGAGCCCACCTGGGAAAGTCTCTAAAAGTTCAGACCGGTCCATGTGTGGACGATGACGCACCCGTGGGCGTGGTCACGTGGAAACCGCGCCCTCCAAACTGAAGACGCTGATCTTTGACTAACCAAAGGATTTTCAGGAGATGCGACAGTCTAGTCACCATCACATGGGCATACCGTGGAAATTAGGATGAAAGTCTTTGGAGATTAATTTGCTAAACGACATTCACTCAAAAATATCAATTATTATTTTTACCAGCTCATATAATTTAGTTTTTAAATACTTATTTTACATCATTTTAGTATATGACTTGATTAATATGAGAGAAAGTAGGAAAATGCAATTAAAATCTACTCCGAGCGTCGGTACCAGTAAGTCAGTACCAGACCTAGCAGTCACACTGAGGCCCTTAGATCAACTTTTAAGTATCTGCTGATTCCAAATCAGACACCACCTTTCCCCCCTCTCTTAAAAACTACATAGTTCATAAAACAATTTTCTGGAAGCACTGAAACCTGAATTGCCCCATTCTTCCTCTAGAGGGCGCTTGGTAAGTTGTAAAATTCCAATTTTTACACCCATGTAGTGTACATTTAGACAATTAGGGAGCTCTGCACACTTGGCTGAACCTCCAGTGGCTCTTTGTTGGATATATTCTGCACTGTTTGGGTGCAGGAGTCTGTATTTGAAGTGCATTATAATGGCCCATATCATACCTCTGATACCTCAGTACTGAGTATCAGATCAACATACCTGTAGTACCTGCTTGTACAATTAAAATGTTTAATAATATAAAGTAACTTGTGATAGAAAACAACAATAACAATTAAACAAGCTATTTTTTATTTAGTTGAAGGTATTTTCCTATTAGGCCATTTGGCTTTGGCCTGTGAGGTCCTAGTTATGCCACTGCTGTGTATCCAGGATACAGAGGGAAACAAACAGTTGCAAGTCACATCTAGGACAGATGTGACTTTGGATAAAATGGGAACATCCCCAGCAGTTGTCCTGAAAGTCACATTACCCTTGGATCACTAATGGGATCACTTGGCCAGTCTCAACATATCAATTGACAGGAATATATAAAGCCACAGTACCATGCTAAAGCAGTACACGTTTTATAATGCTAACATTAGAATGTATACAAATAATGATAATACGGTTAATAGTGATTTTATTTGTGTCTGTTTTTAGTTCAATTCTCACCAAAATATGTTTTAGGAGCTGCTGATGGAGTTTCACAAATCCTTGCAATGTCTGGAGGTGAAATCTAGAACAGATCATGTGATCTTCAAGCCAACACATAAAACATAAAGTACTTTTTAGAAACAAAGCAAAGCGTGATTAATTTGTTTGTTAATATTTATTCTAATGAACTTGTATATTTGCTGGCAGAAAGTCCCTCACTGCTCAGATAAAATAGACTTTTGCACAGTTTATTTTTAGTAACACATGACAAGACAGTTATGTTTATTGCATGTCAAATAGTGGCCCTGACTTCTGTGCTATTGTTGTGTCCTCCATGCAATGCACTTATCCTGCGATGTGAGTATCAGATTCACATGCTCTGAAATCCTAACAAGAACAAAAGGTGATCAGTCATGAGTGAAAGACCTGGAGCTCCACAGCCTCAGTGATCTGCCTCTGCTCTCTAGACACTATGTTTCAGCTGTCTCTAATCCCACCACGGCGAAATGTATGACACGCTTTTCACTTCTATGAATAGCCAACTCTATTCTCGAAGCTGTTAATAGAAACACAAACAGATGATACTCTGTCAAGTGCATTTGTCTCTCGCAGATGAGCGTCAACCCAGTTAGTGCTGTCACAAGGAAAACTTTGGCGATGAAGTGTCACCAGGTGCTCTGAGACGAAGGCTTGATGTTGGTCTCTGTGCAGATCCTTTTTATACTTTAGATGAAGATATCTGGGAGTAACTTGATGGAGCCCAGCTGCAGCATGGGCTTGGAAAATGAAGCCACGAAGGTTGGTCAAGCTTTGGTCTTGGATAATCCTACATTGAGAGTAAGGATAGAAGAGAGCATTTTCATGGTGAACAGAGTCCTCCTGGAAGATAACTGCGAATATTTCCGGGCTCTTTTCCAGTCAGGAATGAGGGAATGCCAGCAAGAGGAGATTCACCTTCAGGCGGTGAGTGCTTGTGGCTTTTTGATTGTGCTCCAGGTGATATACGGCGAAAGACCCATGTTAAGTGATGACAAAATCTTCAAAGCCATAGAGTGTGCCGCCTTCCTTCAGGTGCAACCTCTTGTCAGGCATCTCATAAACATCATCAATTCTGATAACTGCCTTCTTATGTGTCATACAGCTGCTACTTTTGGCTTGCTGGAGCTCTTTCAGAGCTCAGCCTTGTTCATTCGGGACATGTACCAAGACTTGGAGGAGCACTTGAGTTGTTTGCCGAAGGAACTAACTGACTATATTGAATCCTTAATTCCTAGCGCCTTCGTTATGGTTGAAACCCATTCTCCCAGTGTTCAACTGCTCCAGGACTTCATGAGGACGGTGTGTTACTTTGATGAGAGTGAAAAAGACTGGAAAGTCCTCACTCACCTACCACTTGACACTAGCACGACCAGGGCTGGGATTACAGTGCTTGATAACAAGCTCTACATCGTTGGTGGAGTATACAACATCAGCAACAAAGTTGTGGACTCTGGCTTCTGCTATGATGTGGCCTCAGATACCTGGAGCACGTTCCCCAGTCCACAACAGCTTCGTTACAACTGTACCCTGGTAGGACATGAAGGTTCACTCTATGCACTCGGTGGAGAACATGAAAGGACCACCATGTCATCTGTGGAAAAGTATAACATCTCCACAGGTGCATGGAGCTTTGCAGCCCATCTTCCAAGACCTGCTTCTGCAGTAGCTTGCACCAAGAGCATGGGGAGGATCTTCATCTGCCTCTGGAAACCCAAAGATGCTACAGAGATCTATGAATACCTACCAGTCAAGGATGAGTGGATTCTAGTGACCACACTAATAAGACATCAAAGTTATGGGCATTGTATGGCGGCACACCGGGACAATTTGTACGTGATGAGAAATGGGCCTTGCAATGACTTCCTGAGGTGCATGATGGATGTTTACAATCTGACCACAGGTCAGTGGACAGCCATGCAGGGATATTATGAGAACAGCAAAGGCGCTTTGTTCACGGCGGTGGTCAGAGGCGACTCTGTTTTCACGGTGAACCGCAGAGCAACGGTGGAGTATTCCATCGAGGACTACAAATGGAGGACAAAAAAAGAAATGACAGGATTTCCAAGAATCGGCTCTATGAGGACCTTTCTCCTGAGACTGCCGAAGAAAAGCAAAGAGCCTCTGGGAAAGCCAGATTTGACCAATGGCCAACATTTTGAAGTCCCTACTGACCTTCCCCCCAGCTCTTCCTCAGAACGCTTTAAATGACTCCATTAAATATAACTGTTATTCTTTAAAGAAATTATTTATTGAATAAGCATGTGTCCTTCTTTTTGCTCCATGACCCAGATCAGGCTTTTCTTTTTTTACTATATTTCTGATTTAGATTTAGGGAAAGAATGCAAATGAAAAAATGCAACTTTCCTGCCCAACTGTGCAGTGCAAGGTGCTACATGTCATCTGAATCCAAATTTGTTATGTTTGTATTTATCTTCTTATCCTTTAGTGTTTGAACGGTAAACTTGCTGTAGTACACATAAGCTCTGTTGACTGTATGTCTTTAAAACAATTAAAGGACGTTATAATTACTGACAAAAGAGATCCGGTATTCTTAAACAGGATTTTCAGTGTTTTCTTCATTTCACCGCATTAGAAAAATGAGCAAAATTGAACTGTTGAGATAGACAAAGCCATTAAGTGTGTGTGGATGTGAAATTGGGTTGTAGAAAATTGATCTTTCTTTATAATACCTTTCTTTATTATTGATCTTTCTTTATAATACCTTTCTTTATTATTGATCTTTCTTTAAATCCAAATAAATCAGTAAACTATATACTTGTCTTCTGAGTGTTTGTATGCAATCCTGATGATGGTAAAACTGTGGCTGAACTAAATAAGATTTCTTATTTCTTTTTGTCTTATTATCTAATTTACCTATTTGCCATTAACAGATTATAAAACATATTTTAGACCAAATTCTCATCTCGGAACTATTGTAGAACAAAGTTTCAGGCATTAGCTAACATGTTTAGACATACAACAAATACAACACACCTGTGAAAATAATGTTTTTAAACTGTTTAGATGAGCAGTGATGTTTTTTTTTCTCATGAAAGCGACTAAATCTATTCAATAAAACTAGAATAAATACAAACAACAATATACAGTAAATAGTGGTGTTATATTTAAGTCCAGTATTACTAGCCATTACCATCAGAAACCTGGTTTGACGCAATCAGTCCCTCATTAAATTAAATCAGGAACTGCTGATGGAGCTTCATGAATCCAAACAATGGCTGGAGGATGAGGAGGAATCTGAAGTGAAAGTGACCATTTGTCATATGTGAACACACCACAGCACACAGTGTGAACAGCACGAAATTCTTCCTCTGC
>JBBPDH010000036.1:2838889-2852393 GCA_037974565.1 Clupeocharax schoutedeni | reverse complement strand
CTAACACTGAGACACTGCTGTCACACTGGTAACACTGAGACACTGCTAACACTGAGACACTGCTAACACTGAGACACTACAGACACACTGGTAACACTGAGACACTGCTGTCACACTGGTAACACTGAGACACTGCTAACATTGAGACACTCCTAACACTGAGACACTTCTGCCAAACCGCATTCTGGTTTGTATTTAAAAGAAAATAAATTGCAAGTTGACCCCAGCAGCACTCTGAATGTGGGACATGGTGAGTAGGTGATGTCACAGACAACGTTAGTTTATACCATCACCTCCTGGGGAGTCAGAAACTCAGCTCTGCTGATAAAGACATATACAAGCCCAGTGCACTAATCCACACATACCTGCCGCAGCTTGGGAAGACTCCAGGAAAAGACTTTACACTGGATATTATTAGCCTCTTCATCTTTGGGGATGTTTGGGAAATGCAGACTGAGAGTGGACATAGCTATAGTAGTATGAATGACACTGACTGCTCATAGACTGAATCAACAGCAGGGACCATAAATAACCAATATTTAACAAGAAATCCAATTACAGCAGCTTCAGAACAAAAGTGAATCAGCTATGGGCTGTTTGAGGAGCGCCAGCTCTTTATTCTGGTGACTAAAACATCCTTCTGGTCTTATTCTTATCCACTTACATTACAGAGACTGTGCTGGACACACTGTGTTCACTTATAGCACTTTAGGATTATGTAACACAATGTTTTTCTAAGTGATATTGGACCATTTCTATTGGTCCACTCATCATAAACTTTTGACATAATATAAATGGCAGCTATTCCTTTCAGATTATGGAAAAAAAACAAATAAAAAGAAAACACTGAGGGCAGATTAAAGTATAAGTTTCACACTTTGCCCCTTTTCGGCTTTGTTTTCTCTGTGCCATGTGACTTTTTGTTCTGGTTCTCAGCTCCTCCTTCGCTCTGTGCCTTGATCCATGAATTCACCTCTGTCTAGTTCATGTCTCCGACCCTTTCCTCTGTGTTTCCTATTCTGAACCAGGATATAGGTTCCTGTCTGTCTGTTAGTGCTTGTTGGCCATCCATAACCATCCCCATGTCTTTAGATTATTGTTTTTGCTGTTTGTTTCGCATTTTCTTTGTACGCTGCTGTAATTAAAGTCCGTGTGTGTTTGCGATTGTGTTCTCTCTCGTCCTCCCCAGCCTGTGATGTTACAATAAGCATGTAGGCCAATTAAGTTAGATTATGTATATATTTTATATAACTGTGTATATGTACATGGACATGTGCACACGCACACACACACACAGACACACGCACACACACACATATATGCTTTCAAATTAGTTAAAAAAAAACACCACACAATTGCTGATATACTACATTAGGGTCAGCCTCGCAGTTCTGTTTCCTGACTTAATCCCTGTCTGCGAAATCAACATAATTATTATGCATATTATATATATTAAATCACTTTTAGTACATCATAAAAATTCTGTAGGAAATTAAAGGTTATCTATGCCACCAGACCATATAATAGTATACTTTACGCTGTTACCTACACATTGTAAAAAGCAAAGTGTGTTCTTCTGGGTTCTAATATCGTGTAGGCTTTTTAAGAGTGTGTTACCTGTGCGGTGTGTGTGGAGCTGTGTACAGACTGCCTGTTCTGACGTGAGCCACTGTGATCTGTGCTTTGGCTTCTCCTGAAGTTGTTTCCTGCAGGTTTGGAGTCGGACAGTGAGGTCTGTCGGAACCTGACCTGCCTCTGAGCGGAGAGGCCACAGGACGAGGGAAGGGTGAGGAAATTCGAGGAGCAGTGAGAGCGAAGGTCTTTTAGTCCAGGCTCTTGTCTTGCTAAGCCTGAATCACTGCATTTTGGTCCTTCCATCTCTGGAAAGGAAGCCTCCTCGCCGTCAGAGTAGTCCTCACTGTCTGAGTCAGAAATAGTGAACTTCACCCGGCCCTTCATGGCGCGGTAGTGGGCCGCGTTCAGACTCCGGCTGCGGGGCCGAGGATTCGGCTCCCAGAAGTCGCTGCTCCACCGGCTGGCAAGCCTGCTCTCCTGAGGACTGCTGAACATCATCCAGTACGGAGGACAGGTTGGGGATGTCCCGGAGGCTGAGCTGGGAAGGGGGGCGCAGAGGTCACTGCTGTAGCCGCCCTGCAGGCCCGTCAGAACCCAGTTCTCCAAGCTGAACACATACTGCCAAAGACAGAAGACAAAGCAGAATCGAAAAACATTCATCCCAGAGGAAATTGCTTATACTGCGACTGCACAGACGCACAGAGATACAAAGACAAACTGATAAAAATAATATGAAGTCAATATAAAACTTTCAAGAAAACACTATAGATTAAAAAACAAACTAACTGATGAAGTAGTTTACAAGTAACACAAATAGCGGTTTGGAGCTATTCTCTGTACCATATTGCACATAATAATATTATTGTATAAGTAGTGAGAGTAGTAGTGATATTGCACATTAAAAGATAAGGTTGTGACAAAGAAAACTGTCAACTTTGGGTTTACATTTTGCAAGTCACCACAACATTCCGATTTATGAAAAATGTTTTATTTATTTATTTATTTATTTTTTTTACTTTATTTAATGATGAAGATCCAAAAGGAACCAACAGGAGTGGTCAGATTTCTTTGGAATTTTTTTTTACTTTGAAAGTGACCACTCTGTCATACATAAACACACCACAGTGAGAACAAATTTGATCACCACTTGAAATTTGATGTATTCCAGATTCTACAGCATTCTACAGTTTCTCTCATCATTCATCATTTTGTTTATGGTTCATTAAACAAAATCTGAAAAATGTTTCTATATAGCAGCAAAAAGGGTTCAACTATTGTTACAAGACAAGCAACCCAGCTTTCCACATTGTGAATGGATTATTTCATTAACTTGGCTTGAGTTTGATGTCAAAACCCCAGATCATGGAGTACAGCATAAATGCGGTAATTCAGGCGAATCCCACAGGATATAAACTTTCGTTCTCTTTCGCTTTCATTACCATGATGGATCAGGGGGCCCTGCTAAACAGTCGTGCATGTGGCGAACGCTAACCTGGCCAAGGATTACGCAACAAAATTCAGCCTGTGCATTCCACCTTAACCTAATCGTGCTCAGAGGCAGGTACGAAATGTTGCTTCTGGATGGACAAAGGGAAACAAGAGTGATCCCTGAAACAAACCCAGTGCGGCCTGTTTCCATAAAAGGCTCTGGCGTGCTGGTTCTGATCAGATAACAATAGCCACCACTTAAATTCATGTTAAAGAAATGCCTGCTTTCCCTGTAGGAGCCTTCACCCCAAATAACACAGCCACATGAAGCTAAAGTGCTGCTGGCGTTCAGTCCAAACAGATCTACAGTGCTATCTAGTGTCAACATTAGACAGCAGCCAACAGTCTTTTTATGGCCAGAATCTCATGTCGTGATTGGAGTGGAGCCTCATGTCTTGAGGAGAAATTACATCCAAACTGCGTTTAACAGCAGTCTGGCAACCCTCTTGAGGGTGGGCCCCTAAGGTATACATTCAGCTAAAAGGGCGTCTATGGACTACCATAAAAAGTCCTATCAATTGCAAGAATAGCCTTAAGAACATGTGAACAATCGTTCAGATCGTCCCTTTATCAGTCCTGGTTCTTCATACCAAATTTGGTCACAACTGCTCAAATATTTATGTATTTAAGTTGTAAATGATGTGTAAGTATTTACAAAATGATTTAGGATGTCCAAACTTTTGCACACAACTTTATAAGCCCCTCCGATTTAAAAAAGAACCTCTGAGGACCCCCCTCCCCTTTGGACTGTATATTTTAATCACTGCTGTTAATTTGCAGAATTGAATAGGGGCTGCTGGTGGCCTAGTGTGTAAGATACTTGCCTCTGGACCAAGAGGTCATGGGTTTCGAATCCTACCTTCAGCACACCACCACTGGGTTTCCTGAGCAAGGCCCATAACCCCAAGTTGTTCCAGGGCGACTGCCCCCTTGATAAGACTTTTCATGATAGTCCATGCACCATTTTATACCTTAGGGGCCCACCCTCATGAGGTTTGTCAAATTGCTGTTACACACAGACTGGCCCCTCTAGTTATGGAATGGAAGTCATTTTGGAAAAAAGCGCCTGATTAATACCGTGAAGGAAACAAACATAACGAATAGTGTCATATTGAAGTGGGTTCGATATAAATGATGTGTTCAAAATCAATAAAACATGTAATTTGACAAGGGCTGTCCAAGCTTCTGCATACAGCTAGATAGCCCCCCCCCCCCCCCCCACTTTTTGAAGGACAACCCCCTCCGGACTTCACATCAGCAGAGCAATGACAGTAAACTGGCACAGTAACTGCATGATGGCTGATGACCTTATAGGCAGAAGGTGGTCAGATTACAATGTCCAGATCTGAAACTAAACAGATTGAAATAGCAATTAGTCCATATGCTGCTCAGCTTCTCATGGAGATCAAAGTTTTAAAAAGAGGCATAAGAAGGTCTTGCTTTCTGTTGCCTTTAAGTAATCATCAGGCTTTTAACTTTTATTTTCATAATAGTTGCACTGGGCCTTTATCTGTTTAAGTATTCTTTTCTATACTTTCTTTTATTGCTTACGTTTCTTCTAAGGCTTATTTTTCTGTGTAAAGTACATTGAAGGACTTCTGTTATAATGGGCTGTGTAAGTAAACTTAATTTGCCTCGCCTTGCCTTATACAGATGGGTGATCCATCTGTGTTTTCCCATGACGCTGCTGGTGTTCCTAGTGATAATTACATTAGGAGTCAGCAGATGCTCCAGTTCAATTACACTCACACTACACCAAGGCCGGCTCTGCTTTGGACACAGTGGTACAGTATGTGATCGCTTCCAAGAACAACATCCTTTGAGTGATCGTTGGTGCCAAACTGTGGTGGGAGATGACCTCATTTAGTATAAGAGACTGGTTGGATTTCCTCCCAACTCTAATCCCAACGTCATGGCACTGTTTACAGATGGCCTTCAAGATGCTGAAAGAAGTGCACTCCAGACCAAGATTATAGACAGAAGCAATGGTTTTCAAAAAGCACTGCAGAATCATGCCAATTGGCCCTCAACCAACACCACAACATGTTTATTGACCATAATTTAATATGTTTGTTCCAGCGCTGTACAGTATTCTACTGAAAAAGCCTCTTTGATACTCACTGTTGGTCACACTACTATACACACACCTGCGCTCCAACATGACATGGCAGATTGACCAGACTGGCCAGACAGACAAAGCATTTAGAAGCAACTGTACAGGTTAATCTGATCGCAGTGAATGGGTTAAATGCAGAGCTTGAATTTCGTGCTGTGCACATTGTGTGCTGTGGTGTGTTCACGTATGACAGAATGGTCACTTTCACATATTATATTAATGAAAAGAGAATTCAACCAGCTTTTTAAAATATTTAAATGCTTCACACAGTTCTACAGAAACGTACAGAGACCAAATTGTCCACTGTGGTAAGAACCAGATTTCTGAAGCATAGAATGCCTTTTAAAGCTCCTTCACAGGAATATATTAAATGTAATGCTTATGAATACACCGACTGATACCTGAGACATTGTTTTATAAAAGTCTTGGGGTAGGCTTTTGGTCTAAATTGTATTTTAAAAAATTCCTTCATAGTGGACAGATATTGGGCATGAGCAGGCAAAATGTTTTTCTCAGATTTACCACTATTGTATCATCTGCAATATTGCATTAAAACACCCAGAAGACAGTGAAAAGTGAAAGTTCACTGGTGGGCTTGGATAGTAAATAAAATGGTTATATTTGTGCTTTAAACTTTGTGACTGCTGGTTCACCATTCACCATCACTGTTAAGTATCATTTTCTGTAAGGCATAATTTCACATCAGACCACGTAGCACCTGGCCTGTAGGGTATGTCAGACAAATATAACACAATTAAAGACCCACAGCGGTTTGTTTCTGGCTAAGAGATTCTGAAGGACTGCTAGGAGCTCATTCATTCAGGAGCCACCTCTGTCAACAAGACCTAAAGAAGCTTATCCATGCCTTCATTTCCTGCAGCGTTAACTATTGCAGCACACTCCTCACTGGGATTCCCCAACAGTTACATTAGACATCTCCAGCTCAGGTTCTTGCACTGGCTTCCAGTTGATTTCAAAACATTACTTATTGTGTACAAGTCACTAAATACTGATGTTTGATGCATATAATTCAAGTATGATCTGTAGGTCTGTCAGCTAGTTGTAAAAAGAGCTGAAAGTAAACATGGTGATATGGTGTTTTATCAACTGTGCTGTCCGACCATCAGTGTCAGATCTGCACCAATGGTAGCTTTCTTTTAAATATCTTTTATTGATTACCTATGTATTACAATAAGTATTTTATTTGTATCTGTTTTTTTCTAACCTCGGTCTCCTGCAGGGCCTTCAGGTAGTCTGGCACTGTGATTTCTGGGGCTGTGACCAGATCCACCTCCTCTTTGACTTCTTTTAGGGAGCCGAGTGGAATTTTGAAGGGTACCTCATCCAGGCAAGCCATTCTCACTATCACTGGTCTGGAAATACAATCAAAAGACATTCCAAGGTCAAATCATGGTAATCTGGTAATGAACTATTTTGTATGTATGGACAAAAACAGAATAAAACTATAAAAAGTGTTACAACATACACATAATATATATCACCATATATTCAGGTTGCATTCATCAATGACTATGTGGATGTAATATTTTATTATTGTATAAATGATGAACATGCTTGAACCAAGTGAAATCAGTATGACAGATTGAGGAGACTTCCAACAAGCCTTCAACCAATCACAGTGCTTCACAGGGTGACCAATCACAGCTACCAGTGGGAGTTTCAATAAATGAGAACAACAAAGGTGTAATTATCTTGGACAATCCTTAACCAGTAAAGACACTTATTGACCAAGGTGTCCTCAAAGGGCGCATATTTAAACACTCAAAATGAATGGACAAGGCTAAGCTGCTGCAGGCTGAATAAGGAGATACAGTACATTTGTGACATCACAAATACTATGCTTTGAAAACATCTGTTTGTGCCTCTTAACTTCTAAATATGAACAAACACCAGCAATAGAAACAAACACCAGTGCTTTTCAATTTCAGAAAAGTGATGATATGGGCTCTAATACATTTTGCAATCATAATTTATATATATATCAGTATAATCTCAGTACTAACAATTTGTCCCTTATCAAATCAATGCATCACTATTTTATGATGGTGACTTTCTAAAACTGCAAAATGTCAAAAAACTATCCCCCTGAGCAAGACTTTACCCCGAAGTTGACCAGAACTCTCCTTCAGTTCCTTCTATATTGGTTTGCTCTATTACACAATAGTGGACAGTACACAGGATTAGGGATTAGAGATTATGGAGTCTTGGCCTTCTGACCATCGCATAGGCGCCACCTGATGAGCTGTAATACACCAACTCTCTGCTGTGCCTGTCAACACAGGGTTTCAGAAGAAATGCCACTGTTCTTGCTGATCTGGCATCCCTGTTTATCACATGAGATGAGACCGGGGAGGCAGTTGCTAGGAGGGCTTGAGGGATATTCTGAACAGAAGATTGCACAGACCATCTTTTTTAGGACAAGATTAGAGATGTCTGGGCCTTGTCCGCCACGCCCCCTCGTCCTCGTGCTGGGTTGGTCCCAAACATAAACAACAAGCACGAGGATGTGCTGGTTGGGGGGTCGTGGCAGACAAGGCCCAGACATCAGAGCTTTTTTGTAACAATATATACATTTTCATACATTTAAGTGCTAAATTATTAAGAAAATTATAATTTACGAATTTTGTAACATAAATATTCATGTAAATTCAGCTACATTTCCATATAAAAATATATATTTATATATTTGGTATACAGTAAGCCCCTGTTTTTTGCCTCTTTTAATTTAACATCCAGTTTCCATGTTATTGTGGGGATTTCCTCTTGATACAATAAGTTCGGTTCTCCAAAAAAAATCCACGTGACTGAATCCGTAAAACTGGGGGGTTACTGTATATAGTTGTAACTACAATTTTTTTCACCAAACAATTTATTAGTCTATACTCTAACAAGAAACAGTTCTATCAACTTAACAATACACTGGTCCATAAACCCTGTATATCAGCCCACACCCTGTTTTTGTTGAGGTACAGACCGATTGATTATTTGGTTATTTAGCTTCCATGAACTGATATATCATTCTGCTCTCGCTGCGTGTCTGAATGTCTCATTTTGGCCAATAAAATTAAACGTTTTTTTAAATAGTGTTTTATTTAATATTGACATGGAATAGTTTTTATGCTGCTTATGCTGCTTACTTTTACTGTAACAAGGCAAATTTCCCACTTATGGGACTAATAAAGGGTTATCTTATCTTTTCCACGCATTTTCTTAACAACAGACAATTCTATTAACTTAATAATATATTGGTCTGTAAAACTTGTAGCAGAATGGCCAAATCATAAGAACATTAAGGATACATTGACTTCTTGACTTGATTTTTGGTCCAGTACACTGGCAAAAAACAATTGGCTCCTCCAATTCATCAGAATTTCGTAGAAATGCCTCTGATAACTCCCCTGGTCATAAATTAGGATCATAATATTTTCAACAGCTAAACATGCTCGACATATCAGTCAGGTTCCAGAAGGTTCTACCTAAAGGATCATTTGGACAAAGATGACTTGCCCAGTTTGGTGTATTTGATGAGCCACTTTGGAAATTACCAGAAGCAGATGGTTTCAGACATTAAAACCAAGTCTGGGTCTTAGCTGCCAGCTGCTCGGTAAGCTCTTAAGTTGTTTTCCTTCTGGTAAAGGAAAAGTTCATTAAGTCACATGGTGTTTGTCTTCAAAAAATTATTTAACTCAACTAAAAGCCTTGATTTCTGGGCCTGAGGGTCATGCTTTAATAGATAAAACCACCAAACAATCTTCAGGTATATCTTTTGAAACGATTTCATCTGAACTACATGCCTTTTGCTTCTAAATGTATTTCTGTCACAATACAAGACACATTTTCTGCTGGTCCTACATAATACTCAGATCATAAACAGTCCGTGCATGTTTACGATTATGCTTATTTATTCCACTAAATTTCCGTCTACACTTTGGGAACCATCATTGCATAAACTCCATTCTAGGACTTTGGTAACCAAATTAGAACACATGCACCAACCACTCACCCATATAAATATGCATAATTATAAATAAGAGCACCTGCAGGACTCTCGAAACCATTTATAGACAAAACCTGTCAAATGATATTACTCACTGGCAGTACATCTTAACTGTTTTTCAAACAAAATCCCTTCATGTTTACATAAAAATGTCCCAGCCAATCAGGTTCCTACCCTGAAGAACACCACATTGCTCATTCTTTATGCAGTGAAGCTCAGACCTTTACAGCAAAACAAGAACCAAGCCTTCGCCTACCTGTTTTCCCAAGCGAGTGTGTGTGTGTGTGTGTGTGTGTGTGGTCTCAGGCCTGAGCTGGCAGAGTGTGTGAGATGCTGATGTCGCTGTACCCGTCTTAAGACTAGCAGACACACGTGCTTACCACAATAACACCCTCTGCTCTCTAATCCACTGACATAACACCTCATCAGCTGTTTACCTGGCTCCGTAACACCTTACAACAAACACATAGACATTAAAAAGGGTGTTTAAACTCTTTTATTGGCCTTTTAAAAGTCCAAGACTGAAACATTCACTTGAAAAAAATAAATAGTTGCCTTTTTTGTATGATAAAAACCAATGTTTGTAAATAATTACATTAGAAATGTGTAAACAGAACAGCCAGCAAAGCCACTATAAACAGTTCAAAGGAAACACTGGCTAATTGCCAAGCTAAAGGTGTAATCACTAAAGCGCAGCACGTTTTCTGACTAAATCTGGAGTTCCTGGGACTGACTGTCACTTTAGCAGTACTGACTGAATAGTAAGGACTTAAAGTCAATAATTGACATACAGTGTATACAAACTTACATAAAGACACCATAATCCTGCATAAGCATTAAATAACCCTTAAGAAACTGTACCTGAGGTTGAGGTATGCTGGTAATACTGAAACAATACAATGGTAATTCACCATATACAGTACTGCGCAAAAGTCTCGGGCAGCTACGTGAATTGTTTAAAGCCATTTTTGCTTGTGACAATGTCTTTCTACATGCAACATTAACATTAGAAAAAATGCAAAAAAAACGAGCAGTAAAAAGTATCAAGATTTGTCTTGCTTATGAAAAAGTAGTCGCTATTTGTGAGCTAGTAAGAACACGTTTGGTTCCAGATTTCTTCTCGAATCCTTGTTGTTTGGATCTTTAAAATTCCATCAGCAGCCCCTGATTTAATTTAATGAAGGACTGATTGAGACAAACCAGGTTTCTGATGAAATCTAACACTGGGAAAATAGTACTGAAAATTAATATTAGGCTTCCGCAAGAAACACTGACATTCTGTACATAAAACCACTGATTACTGGATATTTGCATTTATTCTTTTGAGATTTATTTACAATTTTTACGAATATGCAAGAAAAAAAAACACTGCTTATCACAACAATTTTTAAATATTATTTTCACAGGCTCTTATGACTGCACAGTGCTGTATAACACCCTCAGTAAACTGCTGATAACTAAGAATAATGCATAAAACATGGCAGGTATTTCCTAAAAGCAAAAACAGGTTTAAATTTGAATGATGGTTTAAATCGATGTTTAAATGTAAAGGTGTTTTAATTTCAGAACAACAACAAAAAAAAATCTGTGGTGCTGATTCAGGTACAAAAGGTCTAAACATTTTATAAATGTTTATATGTGTTTATGCAAAAACAAAGGCTATCACCATCACCCCATAGTTTCCATAGCGACGTACCACTGAAAAAAAATGGCATATGCTGTTGACAAATACTGAAGTGTTGTTTTTTAAATGTTATTAGTGCTTATGCATCTGTTCTGACATCCCTGAGTATGCAGACTTGAAATAAAAGGTGCCTTCAGTTCCTCAGTCATCTGTACTGGCTGGTGCACTTAGTATCACATCTGGAGCAACAGAAACTCCAAATCCAACTCACAAACAGAGAACAGCAGTATTTCAGTAGATTCACTTCTCCAGAGCAGTGGCCCAAACTTCATCTGTTGGAGGGTCTGGGAGAACCCAGCTCTGAGGAATAGACGTGCCATCAGGATGATCCACTGGAACCAGAAACTGATCCCACTCTCTCCTGTAAGGACAAGCAAGTGCACAAATATGCCCAAATATTTCAGTGCATAGATATCACTAGGAATATTAATCATTTACATATATGTATACACACACACACACCAACACACATACACACGCGCGCACGCACACGCACACACGCGCGCGCACGCACACAGACGTAACTGGTACGCAGAATGCACACCAGTTTTCAGTCTTTACAGCGCAAAAGCATCCATAATTTGTGACTTTTGGATTATGGAATGCGGGTTTATGTTCCCTTAGAATCCGTGAATTCTGAAAAAAACTGAATTTGTGATGTGGTAACAAATGTCTATAAATATAGATTTATAGTGTTAACCCTAAATATTCCCCCAAATATACTCCCAAACTCTTATTTTAAACTCAGCTTAATACATTACCCTTAGAATGTAAAGGTAATCCCGTATCTGTACTGTACAGTTTAGACTGAACTGCTGTCTCTCACAAGGCTTAAATGTAAATACCGATGTTACCCCTGTAATTCATGCACTAGCGTTTTCCTTGGTAAAAGCAGGATATATTTTAATTTACAGTAATAAAAATACAGGGCTTGAAGAACAAAACGGAAACCACAAGTATACTCAGGAAACACTCAAGACTCTCCGCGCGGGAAACTGTTCCGATGCCGGAATGCTGGACTGCAGCTGCCAGAGATGAGTCACCAGGCAGCAGCCAGTATACGGTTGCTTTGTGCTCTCTTGACAGTAAAAATATTTATACAGTTATATTTCTTTTGGTAGAAACGTTTACATAAATAATTATGTTACCAAATTAGTAACTTTTGTTACCAAATTAATGTTTAATAATTTAGCACTAAAATAAATGCAAAATTTTATATTGAGGAAAAAAAAAATACCAACAATTATTAGTTAAGTTCTAAGAAAAAAATCTGCGAATGACAGAGATTGCAGGAAGATAATGTATATAAATCTATTTACAATAATTATGGTCAAGAACCACAGACTACAGAAGAAGAACTACAGACATATGCAAATGTCTTTTTGACGCTTTTCAAATGACATGTTTTGCTGAAGTGAAAATAGGTTAATTCTCTGCAAGGAACAAACATATCTGGCATTTCTTTCTACAAATGTAATGAATAAAAAAAACTTAAAGTATAAATTGTTTCATAACTTTTGCACCCCAAAATGATGTTTGTGTTTTACTGTCACCTGTAGAAGAATGTGAACTTATTTACTCATGACAAAACATGTCATTGGCCCAAGGGTGACTGAAGTTTTGAATACGACTTAAAGATTTCAAATAATGGTGTGAATTTAATGTAATGCAAGAATGTTTGTGGTGAGGTTGGCTCTTCACCTTATTTGGATCAGGGCAGGTAGGGAGCGCTCCGCCTGTGTGTAGTATTCTTGGAAAGGTTGAAGTGGGTGATCAGGAGGCAGCTCAGCTGATGGACACACACACACACACACACACACACACACACACACACACACACACACACACACACACACACACACACACACACAATCATCTCAGTAAAGCTACAATCCAGCACACTGTTAAGTAACAACAAACCTAAAAAGAAGATAAGTGAACAACACTATTCTTGTTCTTGCACTTTTACTAAGACATTACAACCTCCTTGTGGGAAAAAACAGTATGGCAACAAATGGACCAGCTTTACATGTGAATAATGGAAGATCTACTCAACACCTACAAGTTCAAATAAGTAAATTACCTCCAAATAGCATGTTGGTGATCTCCTGTTTCTTAAGCAGCAGCTTTTCCCTTTCCTTCTTCAGCCTTTTTTCTCGGTCTCGTTTGCGCTCCTCCTCCTGCTCTCCCTCCAGCATGACATTTAGAGCTTTCTCCTCCGCCCCATAAACTGCTGTGCGCTTCTTGATCAGACTCCTCAGACGTATCAGGTGGCCCTCAAATACCTCGTCACACTCCTTCTCTGGAAACATGCCTGCCACAAGATATTTTAAGTATTTTACATACACCCTTATTTATCCCTTTTATACTCTTGTTTGGCATGCTGAGTAGATTCAATTAAAGTAATGGGAACAAATCTTTTACACAGGCAGGCTGCAAAATACATAAAGATACAATGTCCCAACCACTCAGCATTCAGCACCACGAGTGTACTGATCTCTGCCTGATCATCTGGAATAATCTGCTCCTGTTTCTTCTCTGGTTCAGGACTGTGCTTTGATGTGCTTTGTTCTGCTTGAATGATTCATACGTAGGTCACTGTGTGGCCTAACCAACAATTCGT
>JBBPDH010000036.1:2807110-2818282 GCA_037974565.1 Clupeocharax schoutedeni | reverse complement strand
ACCAGATGAATAGTGTTTAAGATTTAGACAACTGTGGGAGTGAGTTGATGTAAGAGTTTTGGTAGTTGACAGTTTAGTTTTTACAATGGGATTTAGTGTTTTATCAATTCAGAAAAACTGTAAAGTATTGGTTTATGTTCTATAATTACAACATTATCATATTCTGCTAAAATACATCAGAGGGCAAGAAATACTCAAGTTGTTATATTTGTTTGTTTTTTAAAAATTATTTTAATTTGTATTATTTTTATTATTAGTTTCTATGATTTGAATCCCATATTATTCTTTCGGGTGGGATAGATTACATTATTGAAGTATTGTTTGTTTGCTTATTTCTTAAATACAGTTGCATTAACCCTCCTTTAATGTTCAGTTAAATGTTTCAGTTTGACTCCATTCAGTGTTCAGTGTATCTAAATAAATAACTGACATCTTTCTTTTGCTTCATATTAAGTGACTTTTGTACATTTTGTGGGGTTCTTTGGTGTCACTTTGACTTTTTAAAACATGCAAGAATTATTAATGTTTCACACACATTTCGTGGTTCCGGATGATGTTGCTAGGAATGTGTTGTAATATGCAATTTTATATTCTTCAAAAACTTCTAGGCCGCATGACATGGGGGAGGGAAAACACATTTTTCACCAGAACTTGTCATGTATGTTTCATTAAAAGCATTATTTTAGGTAGTCAACAAAGAAACATAAAGTACCCAAAACACCTAAACTTGGGTAGGACGTTAAGTGTGGAAGCAGGTGGTCTAGTGGTTAGGGAGTTGCTCTTGAAATCAGAAGGTTGTGGGTTTGAATCCCAGGACTGCTAGTAGCACCACTGAGGTACCATTGTGAAAGGTATCACCCCCACACTGCTAAGATTCAAAGTTTTATTATAGTTAATTCTTACTCGAATGTTTCTCCATAGACTACAAAAACCATTAACATTACAATACAATAAATACAAAGAACATTTAGACTTTAGACAGCAAAACATTACAATACAAAAAATACAAGTATTTTCATTCAGTATGAGGTTGTGACAGGATATTGTTACAGGGCATGGCAGCAATAGAAAGTGTTGTAGTGAATAGAGCCATTCAGAGTGAGATACAGTTCATTGTAGAGACTCAGATTGTAGAGACAATCTGATTGTGCATACGTTTGATAAATCCATTAAATTTAACCAGGTCTCTCTGGTGCTAAATCTTTGGAAATTGCCATATAACACACTCCTGCCCTAATAAAAACTTGTAATATACTTACATAATAGTGTCTGTGTGTATGAAATAGCTTTTGCAGTTAATTGTTCTAGAGACATTAAGTGATTGATAAGATATATACACTATATGGATAAAAGAAATGGGACACACCTGTTTTTTACCTGAGGTTCGAGGTTCATAAAGACATGGCTGGATGAGTTCTGTGTGGATGAGATTGACTGGGTGTATGCATGTGTAAATAGCAAAATACATTTGCATGCCATATACAACCCTCATCAACTTCTTGACATTCACTTGTGACATTTATATCCGCCTTAAATTACACAGCCTTAAGATGGCTACATATAAACAACCTCAGTTCTGATGTCTTTTATTGTGCTGTCTCCAAAAAGCAGTCAAAGTTGAAATACTCCTTTAACTATCAGCATGAATGTTTGTAGGGTGGGGGCCAAACTGCTCAACAGGTTTTTGCAGCCTCAATCCCAAATGTGTAATTTATGGTCTGGGGAGTAAGTGGGTTGCAAGGTTTATAGTTAATGAAGAATGCATTTTGTCACTGCTTTTTAAATGGCATTTCCTTTGATTTTTCAAAATGAAACATAAACATTTAAACAGAGTGATTCAGTAGCAGAAACACAACTAAATGCTCTGTTCCAGAGAAACTTACTTTCCAGAGTCAAAATTGTTCATAGTGGTGGGGAAGAATGAAGACCTTATGAAGACATTATCTCAGGCCTGAGACATTGTTTTATGGTAGTTTAATAATAATACATTTTATTTAAAGGCACCTTTCAATAGGACACCGTACAATAAGGACACAGTACAATAAACAAGTGCATCAAACAGAAAAAATAATAATTACAGACAAGAAAAAAAACATTTAGACACTGCTGAAGAATCAGAGAGAGAGCATGCTTGAACAGATGGCTTTTGAGTGTGGATTTAAAGTGTAAAATAACTAAGTACTATCTAAGGCAATGTAGTATCAAAAGCAAACCTCTGTATGAACAAAAAGTCTGAAATATTTTTGATTCCCTGGTCATTTTGTATAATAAGTAAAATAAATTTGCATTCTAAAATTTGTCTTGGTTCTCATCACTGGGTGGAACATTTTATGTAGTGGTGATAATCCACTATATGTTATTGTCATATACAGACAACAATGTAGCATCATTACTGTAATGAAATTCTTAGAAATGTGTACAGTCATTAAGACACCAGGAAATCATGTCCTACCTTTGATATTCTAACACAAAGGGGACAGTACAGCACAGCATATCCCGCTTTGTATGAGTGTAAAACACCTTCTGCGAGAGGAGGTGGGCTTGACACAACACTTAGAGAACCAGAAACAAGTGTTGCAGAGGCCTTGACGTCCTCTGAATAAGTTCTTCTATTTATAAGTGTGACAGTGTGCTGACATGTTGTGAGCCTTTTTCGCTAGAATGTCATTTCTCATAACTTTATTTAGCTTCAAAGAATAAACATAAATTGGTTCTATGCAGTGGGTGGAGCAATACCCAGTGGGAAAATTTGGCATCCCTCTCAGCACAATCTCACTTCCCATATATTTGCAGGCTTTCAAGTCTAAAGAAGATGTAGAGGAAAGGATTCTTTTCTTGTCAACAAATGCTCATCTGATGCAATTATTCATCCTAAATGACCGGTACTCATGTTTGAATATTGTACAGAGTTCACATTTTTTCTCTGCATTGTTTAGCCTTGTGATGGCCTCCTAACCCAGATAACTTGTTAATGATGTTCTGATATACCTTTGCATCTCTTGCAGTGTTAAAGATAAGTTTGTTAACCTCATAGAAAACTCCCACTGAAACTTTTCTTCAGCCCAAACAGACAGGAGTGCTTGTACCTTGTTGAATTCGCAGTTCATTTTTATCTCCATTGTTTTTTTGCACTGTCTGTAAACAGCAGTGGCCTCTTTCCAAGTTGCGATGACATGTTGACCAATCAGAAAACAGTGATGCAGTCAGCTCATCTGCAGCCCACTTTTGGCCTTGTATTTGAGCAGTATGGGTACGGTTCAGCTACGGGTCACTGCATTTGTAATGGAAATACATGGTACTACTGGAGAAGTGATTTTTAATTATGCTAAAGGTTTAGAAGAATATGGACTAGCACCTGGCTGCCTTACTGAAATCTCCCCCAAACCCACGCCCCTTCCCAGTCTCTAAGGTCACCTGTAACCTGTAAGGTCAGTTGTAACTCGACTGAAAAGAGGTGACATTGCCTTTGCAGTAGCTACTCCACAGTTATGAAACATTTTGTGAGAAATCAGATCAGCTCTTAACCTGTTTTTAAGTCCAGTTAGAAAAATCACCTTTCTTGCTGGTGGTCTTGTGTCTGTGCTTTATTAGTTGTTATGATAGAGCATTTTATTTGATTTTATTTGCTTACTTTATTTCATTCATTTATTTTGAAGTTACATTTGCTTTTAGTAATACATTGTAAAACATATATGCATGTACTGGGATACACTTTTTAAAGTGTACACTTTTAATATGCTTTACAAATGAAAGTGACTTGACTTGACTGTCAAGCATATTTAATGGAAACAGCCTGAAACTTCAACAGCAGTTTGATGAAGCCTTTAAATAATCATGCGTCCCTGTGCACTAATAGGACATTATGAAACAACCACAACAGAAAGAAGAGGCTCTAAGCGATGGCTGCGTGAGTGAATGGTGCAGGGTGTATAAATAGATTTGATCTGTGTGGTTGAATGGGGTGAAAAGACACTGTCCCCATCTTTTCATTTGAGGTTCAGTCAGCTCCTGAAAGCATCAGAGCTCAGCTTCAGCTCGTCTCACAGAGCTGACTGGTGCATTCTCAAAGCGACTGACCAGTAAAAGGTAACACTTTGCTTGCCACAGTTTACACTTCATATTTTTGTGTATTTAACACACTATCGCGACACCAGGGTGGATTTATGGTTTTGGTTCCATCAGCAAGCTGCACTTCACCCACTTAAGCCAGCCTGGTGCCATGACTTCGCTCCGAATTCTGGTAAACAAGGTCAACACCCAGCAGCTGAAAAGAAGTGAGAGCAAAGAAACTTTAGAGACCCTGCCTTTGTTGGAGAAGAGAACCAGAGAACTCTTGCCAAAAGGCGCCACCGACAGGAACATTGAGTCAATGCAGGCTTTCTAAATGGGTTGCATGTGGATCGTTCTTGCTTTATGCCACATCTTACAAAGATGAAAATAGGCACATTGAAGACATTTAACATTGAAGGCATAGACATTGATCTCATTATACTTTTATAATTCATTAGCTATTATAAATAATTCAGTGCCTTGCATTAATTAATAAGGGCGTTTTGATTTAAATGCCGTACTGACAAATTAGATGCCATTCGTTTGATTCTTCAGTGCAAAGCAAAAGAAACACATTTCAAACAGATTTTGAAAATTTGCATTTGTAAATTACATTTTTTTTCTCTTTCTCTCTCTTTCTTTTTAGTCCTTTTTTCAATGAACTATTGACAGTGGTCATTGTAAATATCACCGTGTATTTTGTATAGAGTATTTCAGCACTTTTTATTATATATTTTTTGCTGGTTTTGCTTCTGTGTGTGTGTCTGTGCAGTCATGACATGAACAGTTTTCTCTGGATGTAATAATGTTTTCTGATTCTGGTTGATTCTGATTGATTTAGTGTAAAACTGAATCACCAGTATGATTTTTGCTTGGAGGAAAACACAAATTGTGAGAGATCTGCTAATCCTGTTCCTTATTTGTTAGCCTTGGTGGTGTTATTTTAATTTTTTTGACAAACTATTGCTTCAATGCTGGGAGTGTTTCTCAGTGTTAAACTTCATCACCTTTAATGTCTTTAAAACATATGGCAGCTGTGAAGTGTCCTTGAGGTTTGATAAGTGGTCATCACTCTCTTTCTCTCTCTCTCTCTGAGCCATTTTTAGCAAACACAACACACAAATCAGCATTATATTCAAGATTATGGACTATGTCACAAGCCTAAAATACCATCTGTGCGATCGCAAAATGTGAGTAATGAGTTTAGCCTAAAAATGTGTGTTATGTTTTAAGTTACAGGGACAGTCCTACTGAAGCAACTGAGAGTAACACACACTTTAAAAGGCCATATCACACAAACAGTTAGGCCAAGGGTAATTCCAAAAGAGGCTACTATGACCACCACCCTGAACTTACAAGGTACAAAAAATTAATTTAATTTCAGGTTTGACCATGTGATGCTTATCATCATTAAAACTACAGTTACTGTATATTCACACTAAGCTCATGAGGTGCCACTGAGCTATCAAGTTCAAACACCTTAAAGGTCCAGTATCCTGTATTTTTCGTGTATGCTGACATTTTTCTGATTAAGGTCCTGATGTGTGGTTTTATGCTACAAAACTGTCATAATTTATTATTTACATTTTATCACTTAGACTTAAATTTAGACTTAAATAATTTAATACCAATTACCTCTAACTGCCTGCTCTATAATCTGACAAAAAAGCACTCTGGACAGAAATATGTATACACATATTATCGACAAAAGTACTGAGACAGACCTGTTTTTCAGGGTTTGGGCAAGGCCCGTCATATCCAGTGAAGGAGAACGCCATGCTTCCAACTTTGTGGACACAGTTTAGGGAAGAACCTTTTCTATTCCAGCATGACTGAGTCCCAGTGCACAAAGCAAACTCCATAAAGACATGATTGGATGAATTCAGTGTGTAAGAACTTGCTGACTGGCCCACACAGTCCTGACTTCAACCACATCCAACACCTTTGGGATGAACTGGAATGAAGATTGTGAGCCAGGCCTTCTCTTCCAACATCAGTGCCTGATCTTATAAATGCTCTACAGAATGAATGGGTACAAAATCCCACAGAAGCTCCAAAATCAAGTGTAAAGCCTTTCAAGAGGAGTGGAAGCTGTTATAACTGCAAAGGTGGACCAACCCCAGATTAAAGTTATGAATTTGAATGCTATGCCACCTAAGTTACTGTTAGAATAATGATCATGTTTTATAGTGTATATTGGTTTTTGTGACATTAGAGAACACATTGTTTTTGTTGCTTTGCTTCAATATACAGTCTCATTTGACTGGAGAAAGAACAGTATGTTTTGAAAGTCAAAAATGTGGCTTATCACTGATGCTTATCTCGACATAGTAGTAGTAGTTGAGAAACTAGTAAAAGAGTAAGAGATAGAGAGCATGCAAGAGAGTGTGTAGGCTTGTGTGTACAGTACTTATCATAAATGCTGTAAATGTAAATTAACAGGGATTGCCAGAAGTAAGTGAACTGAAAGACAAAGCTGAGTAAATGTAATATATGTAAGTAAATTGAATGCAGTTGTTTTTGCAGTGGTGAGTCAGCCTCACTGCTTTAGTGCCTGTGCATGCATTTGTTTTGCTTTAGTTCCTATGGCGACCCTTAGGCAACCACCTCAGGCTTTTTGGGCTTCTTTTCCCCCCACCTTAACTTCACTCAAAAGCTCCTCTGTTTCCTAAGGCTTGCTGGAATCAATGCCAAATGAACTATAAACAAGCTGAGAGGGTTCAAGTGAAGAAACAGTGGTGCTTGAAAGTTTCATTATATTTCTGCATAAAATGATCAGAATTTCCTACAAATAAAGAACATCAAATTAAACACATTTTTAAAAAGTATATTACAGACAAAAATAGTATAAATGCTCCTTTTTTACTGAGAATAATAGTCCAATAGTACATATCTGTAAGTGGCAAAAAAATGTGAATCTACCAGTTAGTTTGAAGGTGAAATTGGGGCATTTCTCAATATGGAGAACATCAACTACAGATGGTTGCATAAAATGTACAGTTATGTGGTAGTTCCTCTGGAAACTACCCAATTCCACACAAGTTCCTTCCTGATGCATCCTTGGTAATACCCACAGATCAAAGACACTTCTGGGTACTTGGCTAGATGCAAACTTTAATTTGGAACCGTACTTGATGCTTTTTCTCAAGTTCATAAGAACACAATTACAAAGAAGAGCACATATTGAAAAATGGCCTTCAGGTGTTTGTAATGAAATGAAAGCGAAGTGTTAGGGGGCAGCCTGTTTTATTTTAAGAACAGCCATTTACTCAAATATTTGTGGAAGTAGTCTCTGAGGAATTATAATCTCTGAAAATTATTATTGATGCTCAAGATTACAAAACAATTTCTAAAGAGACTCCACTAGATGTATTAATTCTAGCCCACAGTTACTCTCCCCAGGAGTGCTCTACCAGCAAAAATCTCTCAGAGAGCAAGTAATAGTCCTCACAAAGATATGTTCTAGGTCACGGACACTAACATTAGCTAATGTTAATGTTCATGAATTCACCATCAAGAGAACAGTGGAGGAACAATGTTCTAAATGGAGTAATGGTGACATGGCTGCTGAGGGAAAGGGCGCACTCACAGATATCAATAATGTATAGTGATATAATGGTAACTTCAAAGAATGGTTTTCAGGACACATCAAAACAGATTCAGTCCAGAAACTCCAGAGGACCTTCTCTCTGGCAGGTACGAACAAATACAAACTAAGTTGCCCGGCTCTCTTCCTTACCTGAGTAGACCGTCTACTCTCCATCTACTCTTTTGAGGCTCCTTCCCGTCCTCCTTTCCCTCTGAGCAGACCAGACAATCATACTTTCTTTCCAGCCTATAATAGCACAGAAGAGAGGAAGAGAACAAAGGAGAATTGCACAGTCACACACCCACAGATGATCCAGAACCAGCTTCACCTCCTTCACGTCCAGAAGAGCCCTAAGGCAATACGTTTTCGTTCTTCTTTTTAATCCCTCACACAATCCAGAAATACAATAAAGTACATCGGTGACCACACAACAATCCGGAGGTTCGGCTGGTATTCATCCCCATTCATTCATGCAGACAGCCAATCACATGACACATACTAACACTCAATCACGTTACTCTTTCTCAAGACAGGTGGACGTGTCATTAGGTGCTATAGCAACCCATCCCCGTAGATACTACTTACACATGGGCTGCTTAAGGACCCAACGACCACTCACACAACAAACCTGTCACACATCCGTGCCCAGGCTGCGTTGTGGGCGTGACTGTGACGGACCAGACCTGACAAATGGGCTAAAATGAGATCAGTAATTTCTGAAAATCTTTAGTATTCTGAAAGGTTCACATACTTTTGAAAGTGAAAGTGATCATTCTGTCATACGTGAACACACCACAGCACACAGTGTGAACAGCACAAAATACTTTCTCTGCATTTAACCCATTCACCAAGTGAAGCAGGGGGCAGCCAGGAACACGGCGCCCGGCGAGCAGTGTGTGGGGACGGTACATTGCTCAGGGTACCTCAGAGGTGCCTAGTGGTCTTGGGAATCGAACCTGGACTTTCCAATCACGGGGCGAATGCTAGGCTAGGCTAGGCTACCGCTGCACTTATATAGCTGTCAAATTGGTCCATTTCCCTCAATAAATAAAAGGCCAAGTATAATATTGTTGTCTTGTTTGTTTATTTTGACTTAATGTACATTTGTGTGAAAATCTGATGCTCTGTGAGGACATAGGCAGAAATACAGAAAATTCTTTCAAGCACCAATGAAAATATGCAGAAACACCTCTACAGCTTAAGACTTAGGTCTAAAACAGTCTAAACCGCTTTCCAGCGCTACAGGTTTTGTTGCCCATGGCTGGCTGTGATAGCATCCAGAAGCGCGTAGCCTCATAATCTCAAGGCCAAATCCAAAGAAAATCCATTATGGGTTGTAACCTTAGGACAGTCAACTACTGCTTAATGTGAGAGTCTCTTATTTCCACCCTCGAGTCCATTATAATCATCGATTGACCTTGTGTGGTGCTTCCTATTGATTTCTCTCTCATTTGCTGGAGTTAATTAACTTGTAGAAAAGCCCTGGAGTGGCATGACATCGTGAACAGCTTTCCGCAACTTCATTAAAGCCTAATCTTTATGAAATGGAAAGTTTGGAGCAAGAAGGAGCGCTGTATTGGGATTAGCTTCGGCTGAATCCCTGCCGTATGCCATGCATAACAAACCGGATTGCAGACGGGGAAAGTGTCTTTAACAGAGTGCAGAGACTTTTTTTAACAACAACAAAAAAATATCATTACCATAACCATTCTACTATTTCAGTTAATCTAGTGAATATGTAGATGATTTTAGTTTAAAAAATACTTTTAAAATCATTTGAGCAATATTAATATTTTTAAGTATTAGAATGTCTAAACTTTCAAACTGGTTATGACTGATTCAACCAAAAGCAGTTTCATTTACAGTTTTTTAAAGTAGTAATGTTAGTAGCACTGCTACTAACCCACAGATTCCTGTCCCACAGATTCTTGATAGGTTGAGAATCTGAGGGATTTAGGGGTCACCTTGAACTCTTTGTACTGATACTTAAACCAAAAGTGTTGGCACACACTGAAATCTTCCACATTTGCATGTTACTCTCCTTATATTTACTCTCCTTATATTTAAGTGTTTTTGCTGACATGTAATTGTACAGTATGTTCACCATTTCAGCCAGAAATGTCCTTTTATCACCACCTAACGCAATTATAATGTGGATCATCAGACATGTTTAAGAAGCTATTAAGAGACAGCCAGTGGGATGAAACAGTTAACGATTATATTTCAATTTAAAGGACAGTCTAGAATTTGACTCTGCATCACAACCTAACCAATGAATAGGATGTCAGGCATGCACTTTCATCTTATAAAGAACACTTGTTTTGAATGACACATATTAATTTATAGTTGTTCACTCAACAGCAATAAGAATGAAAATCTGCAGTTTATGAAATGGAATGGTATGAAATTGTAAAACCTGTAAAACAAAGTAAAAACCTGTGTGTGTTGTGTGTGTATGTGTGTGTGTGTGTGTGTGTGTGTGTGTATTAATATGTTTAATATTAATACTATTATTTATATTACATACTGTTATTTTATAGGCCACAAAAAGCTAATGCCTTCCTCACGACACAGAAGACCTTCATCATCCAGGCTTAATCCTACAGCATGTTAGGTTTTGTAAAAGGGAGAATAACAGCATGCCTTATGAGCTGTATCTGCTACCACAGGTTAAAAACAGATTAAAGATAAAATTGGGGATTAGAGCAAATTAGATATTAATGTGAATGAAAGCGGGAGGGATAAAGCAGATTACTGTCACACGGCATGATTCCATTACAGGCCACAGCGTGCTGTTACACACGCCGTACCTCTCACAATTACTGAAACAGTCACAACAATCATCTGCACATTACATTTCAGAGGCAACATATTGTTGCTTATGAACAGAACGGTCACTGAATCAATCACTGAGAAGTGTGGGTTGCATTTTTCCCAAGAAATCCAGTAGATGGCAGCACTTTCACAACCAAGAAAATAACTGCATTTAAAATCTGGATTGGAATTTATCCATTATTCTGAGTAATGAATTTCTGAAATGACAGAAGAAATAGGGATACTGATGTAGTCTGTTTCTGTTGGAACTAATCAGTGTGATTTATGTTTAATAAAAGCAGATCTAATGAAACACAAGTGCACATTAACATTACAGCCTCTGTATCCCCTCTCAGACGCTGACGAAACCCACCCAGGGCTTAAAAGTGTCTGATTACTGGCAACATGATAAATATGTGCGACCATGTGGACCACATCAGGCCTCCGTCTGTTTCTACAGATATGATTCAGAGTGTAGTTGACATAGCAACCTATGAACCTCACACACCAACCTGCTTGACAACACCCAGGAGAAATGTGACATTATTAGACTGCCAGACTACTGGGTGATGCATCAACACAGGCACACACACACACACACACACACACACACACACACACACACACACACACACACACACACACACCCGCACACACACACACACACACACACACACACACACACACACACACACACACACACACACACACACACACAC
>JBBPDH010000036.1:2770753-2778253 GCA_037974565.1 Clupeocharax schoutedeni | reverse complement strand
TCTCTCCTCACAGATAAAGCATTTCCCTTTGCAGCTTTATTAGGGCACAAACATATATGAGATGTGCTTGTACACTTTTTTTGGTCAGCCACTTTTTCCAAATATCTTCTGGTGATGAGAAATAAAGGTGGTTAATATATTTTCTGGATTACATTCAAAGCCAAAAATCCAAGGAACTGTTTAGGGAGATCGGTTTACTCTCTTTATTTTTAAGGTGTGTGGTGCTCCAAGCTTCTGAAGATGAAGAGGATAATGTGAAAGTGTGCTGGGGGTTTTGGGAGCTCCAGTAAGGATTCAGTGCTTTATAGCTTCCTTATTTGCATGCATGTGCCTTCTCAGCCTCGGGTGCATTTTTAGCCCTTGGAGCTCGGAGAATATTAGTAAAATTAGATTTGAAGGTCTGAAGCTTGGCCGCTCTCCATCTCCCCCCAACCCCCCCCCCCCCCCTTGTGAGGTGGACTATCCTGAAAGTTATCCGTGGTTCAAATATCTTGTTTTTTTTTTCATTTGTTTCAAAGTCCTAAATAAAAAAAATGCGTGTGACATCATTTAAAAAAACCCAGTAGGGGTTATTATTATTACATGTTTTATTTAAATTACAATAACTGTGCTTCTGTGTGACATAGGAACACCAAACAAAACCCAGCATGTCACCTGACACAAACCAGGGAACTATAAAGTTATTTTGCCATATAACAGGACAGTTTACCAGTTGTTAAGGGTTTAGTCTGATAGAAATCTCCAACTAGATGTGGAACAACAGTTTGCATAGCAGGTGTGCACTGACAATGTTTTTTTTTATAGAGCAAAAGATTACACCTGCCCTCAGGACGCACAGATTTCAGGAGTTTAGAGAGACTCATATTTTCATGTTTAACTGAGACTACAGCCACTACAGCCTCCCCATCCATGCTTACTTTGTTAAACAAACCCAGTGTAATCACACTGAAGTTTGGCTTCTCTCTCTCTCTCTCACACACACACACACACACACACACAACTATGCACGCATGCATTCAAATGCATGCCAAACACACCCGCCCGCTCTTTGCCGGCGGGTTACCGGCAGGGCTCTGTGGGTGTTCCCTAGAGAGGCTGAAAGATGAAAATATTTACAGACAAGCTCTACAGACTACTCTCGAACACACCAGAGTCACATAATGGCATTCCATCCTCACAAACAGGCTCTAGGAAGCCTCCCATTTACCCAACCCTTCCTTTTAATTAGATACAAAAAAAACAGGCTGATGGTTCACCTCAAAATAAAGACCTTATGCAGGTCTTAGGATCATTGCCAGGATTGGAAACAAATTGGATTTACCTGTTTTGAACTCACCCTAATCAAAAGCACCTGTAACAACGGCCGTCCAGCAAAGTATTAGAAGTCATTAGGAATACAATTAGCATCAGTTGGCTTGGCCAAATGGTGGATTTTGGCGTAAGCATGTAATGTAATGTTACTAAAGTGACTCCAAGCAAGATGGTTTGTACAAACCTCACAAATCACCACACTTTACTGACAGATTGGTCTAACCTAGCCTAAACAAGTGCTTCAGCCAAAATGGTAATATACAGTACTGTGCAAAAGGCTTGAGCCTCATCTCATTCCTTCATATTTTGTTTCCAAAGAGTCAGACCTTTGTGTATGTTCAATGTAGTCTTGAGGAAAGTTTCACTGTGTGTATATTAAACCACATAGTGATCTGCATATGAATCATTCAAGCACATCAAAGCAATTTAAGTCCTGAACCAGGGAAGAAACAGGTGCAGATGATTCCAGGTGATCAGGTGATCAGTTTACTGGTGGTGCTGAATGCTGAGTGGCTAAGCTCCTTGTATCTCCTTGGCATTTTGCAGCCTGACACAGTAAAACATTTGTTCCAATTTCTTTCATTTAATCTACTCAATACACCAAAGATAATTCAGTTTAAGAGGCATTAAATAGCATTTTGTGTCAACATGGTGATTCAGTGCAAAATATAAAGAAATGAGGAATCAGCTTTCCGGACCCCATCCTATATTTTGTTACGCTGCCGCCATGGATCCACGTTGTTCGTGTTCTAGGGGTTAATGTTAGTTTTGCTCCGTCTGTTCTTCTCTCAGGTCACCACAGACCTGAGGCAGCGCTGTACAGACGGCCACACCGGCACATCAGTTTCTGCACCCATGGTGGCTGGGGTCATTGCTCTTGCACTTGAGGCCAAGTGAGTTCACTTTTCAGCTTCTTCCTCTCTCTCTCGCACACACACACACATACATACTGTCTTCCTCTGTGTGCTCTAATTAGAAGAGTTTGACATCTCTCTGTCTCGTCTGACTCTCAAACTGACACAGAGCAGATCCTGAATTCTAAACAGACATTGTTTTTCTGATGTTTTTCTATTTTGCTTTCTGGTTCTGGTGGGATAATTCCAGGATGGAACAGATCTGTATGAACACGACCATGCAACTGTGGCTAACCGCCGACTGTGTAATGTGCCAGAAGTTTTTATTAAAGCCTTTTTTTTCACATGTTTGAATGCCGTTTTTAGATCTGTGTTAATTGTTTGTTCATGACAAATGAACCAAGTTAACATGGAAACAAGTCACTTTAGCAAATTATTATCACTGATAGAACACTATAGGGGTTTTAGTTTATGACCGCAAGCACTGTTTTCAAGTACTCATTAGTGAATAGCATGGGAATGCAAAGTGTTTTTTTTCTCTCAAGCCTGATTTCGTATTCTGGCTTTGACTCTCTACGCAGCACAATAGTGTTCCTTTTCTCTGCTCCCATGTTTTATTAATCCTTGGCGTAAGACATTTCGAAGAATTCTCTATTGGGTAAGACTTTTAGATGTAGTCTTTTGTGCATTAGGCTATGGCCTTCGCTATGGGCTTGCAAAATAGCAGGGGATGAACAAAGGAGGAGGCTCGAGAGAAGCCAGGTATCTTTTAATGTTTTTTTTTTTCATTTCCCTGAATGGCCTTTGTGATCCTGCACATAATAAGTCAGAATTTGCTGTCGTTGCTCCTGTGGTCATTTGAAGCTCTGTATTCGCCTATACACCTAAGATCTAGTAATGTTGCTGTTCATATTGTAAAGTCCACACACTGTGTCTTTAAAAAGTTCTGCAAGAACCCACAGGAGAACCCATATTTTCCGCTTTCTGACGAGATAACCAGTCTACCTGAGCCAGGTAATCATGAACCTTGTCCATATAATCGCAGAAATTTGGCTTATTTGACATCAACAAGCCAATATTCTGATTCATGAGGCAGAGGTGAATAGCAGAATGTTTTGTATGTGGACTGAGCCAAAAGGATTTGGCAATTTTTTGAGTTGCTTGGGGGCCAGAATGAATAATTCACATTTTTCCTGCATTCACTGGACTCAAAAGAACATTTATAGAAGAAACCAAGGCCATTTTCTTCTGTGCGTAGGAATCTCAAGAAAATGTGAAGTATTATATGATACTGTAACAAATGTGAAGATTTCTTATGCAACTAAATAAATTGCAGTTTGTTAGTGAGCTACTTTTCTTTCAAGCAATTTAGATGTACTTGGGTAAAGTTAACTAAAAACGCATTATTAGTTCAAGCCTAATACTGGCTATACTTTGCGGGTAAACTAATTTTTTTGCCGTATGGTCATCTGTTAAACATTGTTGCAACATTTGTCTCTGCAATACCGATGTCTCAAAAATCTGCAGTATTTGAATGAGCCTCTAAGCAATCATGGTATTTCTGACAGGGCGACCTATCACAGCTCCAGGTGATTTACTGGGTGTTCCCATTTTTAACCATAAGGTGTTGATGCAAATCAATGCATGAATGAATCGCTGTAGGCAGAATAAGGAGATATATTTTAGATATATTTGTGACATCACAAAACTATTAATTGAAAACTGGCTGTCCTTAATTTTCCATATATGGTCTGTATGGATGTAGGGAGTAAATGTAACATTTGATACAATATTTATTGATGAAATGGGCCCTTTAATATTGTGAAATGCATCACAAAACAGATGGACCAAAGGAGACTTAAAAGATCAGATTTGGATGGTAAATAGTTGACAAAACATTCTCTTTGTGTGGGACAGGAAAGTATTATGTAAGTTGGGCATTTGCCTTCTCAAGTTGCACTTGATAGTGTGAAAGAAAAATAAAAACCTTGAGTTCATGCTTGACAAGTTTGAATAGATGATGGCATGCTGTGTGAAAAGTACTGAATGTTGAGCATCATTTAGATTCTATTTGCGTCTCAAATTAAATAGGGTTTTCCTTTATTTTTCAGTCCATTGATAACCTGGAGGGATGTGCAGCATCTCTTGGTTAAGACATCGAGACCAGTGCACCTAAAAGCTAGTGACTGGAAGACCAATGCAGCTGGACACAAAGGTAGAAAATAAAGTGTATAATTCCACAAACAATTCTGAGTACATTTGCTTTCATGTAAATTAGTGCCCTGTATTAGTCTACAAACTGTTAAATAATTACCAAGACCATAATAAAAGTTAGATGTAGAGTGGTGTGCGGTGCATTAATTGTTTACATTCTTTGGTAAATTACAATTACTGCTTGTTAATCTTTGTTTTTTTATCCATCCACTAGTCAGTCATCTGTATGGCTTTGGTTTGGTGGATGCTGAGGCGATGGTGTTAGAAGCCAAGAAATGGCGAAGTGTTCCTCCACAACACACCTGCACCAAAATATCAGATCGCAGAACCAGGTGAGAGCTTTTCTCTCTCTCTCTCTCTCTCTCTCTCTCTCTCTCTCTCTCTCTCTCTCTCTCTCTCGCATTCTCTATTTGGATGTCTCCCTATTTTCTGAAGCTTTTCATCCACACTTGCAACAGGCATTTCCTTTATAAATCATTAGTTAGTAGAGATAATATGTAAGTGGGAGCCCTTTCCAGACATTCTTACACCAATATTCTACAGTTTCCGTGATGGTTCTTTTATTTCATGATAATATAAAATGTTTTATAGAACAGATATAAATGTATTGCCATTGTTGGAAAGAAGTAACTGATGCAGCAGTATGAGATCATTGCTTGAACTCTTGGGCTGCTCGGGCTTCAAAGAAAGTACACTATTAAAGATAGACCGCAACATTCAAACCAAATAACTCAGCACGTCTTGGTCAGGCCTCTAGCACTGACCCATCAATATATGGACTATATGACCTCTGAAGGTGTTTTGATATCTGGCACCAAAACCTTCTTCTATTGCTCCATGGTCCATGGCTTCTATGATCATTGTAGGCACTATTAGTGGTGGACATGGGTCTTCAGACACCTTTCTACCATTACCAGCATCACCTGTTTTAGCATTAAGCATCTATGGGATCAGACCAGATTGGTGACGCTTTGCTTCTCATGTTCATCAGTGAGTTTTTGGCATCCATGACTCTGTCATTGATTCACTGGTTGGATCACTTTTGATAGGTACTGACCACTGCATATCACCAACCCCCCACAAAATCTGACATTTTGGAGATGCTGTGGCACATTCGTTCACTCATCACACTCTGGTCCTTGTCAGACTGTCTCAGATCCTTTTTCCTGTTCTCAACATCAACTTAAAGAGCTGACTGTCCAAGTGCTGCCTAATATCTCCCACCTCTTGACAGGTTTCATGTAAAGAGATACTCAGGTTAATTTAATACACCTGTCAGTGGGTTTGGTGTTATGGCTGATCAGTGTACAATTCAATAAAAGATTAGATCAGTTGAGGAAATGCATTTTGCGACTTTCTGACAGTGATGAGCAGAAGCTTATTATATAGATTTTTCTTTTTGTGTGGTACAAAGAAAAATCCCAGCAAATGTTTGGTTAAATTATATAGACATATGGTTCAAATATGTTTTAAAAAAATTAAACAAGATGATGACTGCTTTCTTGAGCAAACTTACAGATTTCTTATGCAAACTGCTTGCGAACCAGTGTTTTTTTTTTTTATGTGGAAGAATGTCGAAAGAAGTCTTCGATCCACATTGCGTGTTTCCAGCTGTCCAGTATGATAGCAAGTCTATGCTGTGAGTGGTCCACTTTTCCACTAGAACATTTTTCAAAATGTGTGTAACAACCTTTCAAGAGAGTCTAAAGCTGCTGTGAAGATAAAAAGTCATTCAGGGCCTTTCACTGGTTGGAGTTTTCATCTTTTTACTGCTGTCCTTTTCTATTTCCATTACTGCCGACCCCCTGTAGGTCCACGCTCGGTCACAAAGACCAAAATGCATCGTGCTTCTGACTAATGTGAGGCAATTCTAAGCACACTTCAGCTAAGCACCCTTTGCATGAGAAAGCAACCAAACGATGCAGTTGTTGTACACAAGACAACGAAAACAGCTTGACAAGTACGGATGCATGTTCTTTTCAGTTTTGGGTATGAAAGGCCAGAGCGTTTCCTGCTGTGCCCCCATTTTCACCCTGTTTGTTTCTCTCTTCGTATACAAGATTTGTGTGCTTGTTATTTGGGCCAAAGATCAGTGTACTCATGTTGAAACGCAAGCGTCACAGTGTCATTGGGAAGCTTCGCGCAATGCAGAGCTGTGAACATCAGAAGCGGGTATGAATTGGTCATGTGCTGACCCAAAGCCGTTCCGTGCTCCATGCCTGGCATGTGTTCAAGGGCTGTTGGCTTTTCTGAAGTTAAGAACAGAAATGTCAGCAACAAGGCCTGGCTGCTTTGTCTCAAAACAGCTTTTGTATGCCACACTGTGCTTTGGGCGCCCTGATTTGAACCATTACATCTCTAGCGGGAAGACTGAAGACATGATACTTGTTGTAAGAGATTTTTCCTTTCACTTTTGGCCTCCAAAGGATGTGCTGTCACCACATTGTGAAGCAGCTTGACGCATTTGACTGTCGCGGAGCACTATGTAAGCTAAATGACCTTCAAAGACTTTAGGAGTAGATCCGAATGATTTATTACAATATTGAAACCTTCACAAACATTTTTGGTTCCTGAAACTTAGCTTAGGATGTAAGTATGAAATGTGTAAGCTGGAGAGAAAAATCAGTGCCAGGCTGGAACAAGGATGCCAAAAAACAACAATCTAAAGCTTTACTTACCTGCGCTAGAGAACATGTTAAGGGTATATATATATCACCTGTATCAAATCTTTTAATTTAACGAGGAAAAGTATTAAAAAAACACTACTAACATAATCAAAACTCTCTTCTCGCAATGTGACCAGCTAGATGGTAAAACACTACTAGTAGTACGTCATGATCACTGCCATCTTGTTTAAGGTAAACAAGAGATTTGTTTTATTTCATTTTTTCAAGTTCTCTTATTTTAATATTTTGTCATTTTAAAATCTGAGCAAAGCAAAGCTGTTCAGTTCAATACCTGCACCTATAAAAGAGAAAACCCGAGAAACAGAAAATTTTTGCAGTGATCTTGTCACGGTGGCGAGGGCTAGTCCCCCGGGGCCGGGAGCTGTCTTGGAAGGACCAAGCCGACAACCAGGCTTCCATGATACTGTTGACTTTTATTTCAAACACAAAGAAAA
>JBBPDH010000036.1:2755271-2770481 GCA_037974565.1 Clupeocharax schoutedeni | reverse complement strand
GTGCGAGGAAGAACACCTGTTACCTGCTTTTATACTGACGTACGGTCATTTCCAGTACCTCGTGACCGTACGTGACCTGGTGTGCGTGACACACATAAACAATAAATGTAGCCTACATGCCATTTAAAGATGCATCTTGACTTTGAAAGTTTTTGTCCCTTTGATCCTTTTTCTGTTTTCGAAAAATATATCATTCTCTTTTCGGCTGAGCCATCTGACAGCATCTGACAGTACAACTAAACTCCATCGCCTCCAACAAAACCAACATATTAAGGTCAGTACCAGCTGGTACCAACAAAACTATCCTCTTCTCTCTAATCCCTTGCAACTGCAGTCTGTCTCAAAAGCATCTGTGGAAAAGAAATGTCCCATCACCTGTTTCAACTCAGCTTTAAAGTTGTTTGCACTGTTACTGTTGGAGCAGTATTGATCGATGATTGGACTTTTATTTATAGTGGTGGCGTGGCCAGTCAGAGGCCGTTAGGCTGGGCAAAGAGCTCATCTCAGGCCACGCTTTGAATCTCATTAGGCTGGAGCAGACACCTATAGATTTTCCGTTCAGTCCAGTGAAGTACTATGAAGAGATGAAAAATGGAATGTGCACACAGAGGGAAAGAATAGTGGAGGCCCTCCTGGGAATTGAAAAGATATGGGGCATGATATTTGTTTTAGAATAATTATATTCGTCATCCCAGTTTACTAATACTAAAACTGAGATAACTGTTGAAAATTGGGGGAAATGTGGACTGTGCATATATGTTGTATATTATTTATAATGTATATAATTATAGTTTGCAGGTCTGTCACAGTCCTGAAAGTTGTTTGCGTGTTTTTCTTCTTGGTTTAATTCTGTTTGTATTTAAGTGAAAGTGACCATTTGTCATACGTGAACACACCGCAGCACACAGTGTGAACAGCACAAAATTCTTCCTCTGCATTTAACCCATTCACCAAGTGAAGCAGGGGGCAGCCAGGAACACGGCGCCCGGGGAGCAATGTGTGGGGACGGTACCTTGCTCAGGGTAACTCAGTTGTGCCTAGTGGTCTTGGGGATCGAACCCGGACTTTCTGGTCGCAGCTTTAAGTGTGGCCACGGTCAGATTAATCCTTGTTCTAGAAAGACTTTCAGTGGATGATCCAGTGAAGTCTTTAGTATGTGTGTAGGCCTTTGTGCCTTTTTGTTTTGCTTTTTGTAAATAAAGTAAGTCTGAAATAAATGAAACCCTGCATATGCGCCTCCTTCTCTTGGCACGACCTGACAACTTTTTTTTGTCTGTATATATTTTTATTTAGCTTTTTCCCAGAAAAAAAAAGAGTTCATATTATATTACACCCCACACTGTTTATCATATTCTCAACACAAAATCCAACTGCATTCAACTGTGTGATTTAAACATTTTATGTTCAAACCACGCAGCCCTGTCAGAGACATTTGCACAGATACACTGTATTACATACTTAATAATGTGCTTTCAGTATTGCTTTGTTTTTGTTTTAATTTCTTAGAATCATATTGACCTAGATAGTGTCTCAAAAACATTACATTTTGATCTAATTTATAGCACATTTTCATTTTGGTTCCAGTAACTAAGCTCAAAGGATTTGCAGGAAACTGAAAAGGTCCTAACCTTCAATACAAGGCTTCAAAACTCAAGTGTCGCAAACAGACCCACCACGGGTTCCTCACATCACTTATTCTGTGATCCAACTAAGCAAACCCAAATATTTGGTCTCCACAGAGATGGCCCTTTGCTACCGTGCTTCCTGCCAGGTACCATTCAAGTGTCTTGGCACAGCTGAGGACGGCAGAGTCTAGCGAGTAGCCCCTCCGCTTCAATCCACTTTAGTGAAAGTCTGTGTATTCATAAAGCTCCCCCACAGAAGTCTGGATCATGCCTGGATCTGAATGGTGATGTGAAGAAGAATCCAAGCCTTAATTGACTCACTCTGCTTCCATCTGTGCTCTGTTGTTCATCAACATAGTCATAAAAGTGTTTGTCCTTGTTTATGGTATAGTGCCATTAATATGACACCACTCCCTGAAAAGGAGCTTCCAGCCTGAAAAAGAGCCTCTAAATTCACACAAACTGACCAAACAAATGAACACAAATTGAACTTAATGAGCCATAAAAAAACACCCGCATGGGGCCACAGACTTTGGTTTATGTTCCTAATTTTCATTTCCCTTTCCTTGATGATCTATATGAACAAAATCAGAAATACAGTCTTATGCAAAAGTTTGGCCACCCCTTGGTAAATATCAGCTGTTGGTTATTTTGTAATTGTAAAGATGTTCACACAGTCTCTCTAGGACATGGAAAAGAAATACACAATATATTCAGCAAACATTGATTCATAGTTACTTTCTATGCCATAAATTGAACAAAAATGAACAATAAAAACATTATGATACTGTGCAAAATTTGGAACACCAAAGCCTCAGATTCTTTTTACAAGGTTTCAGACCTTAATCAGCTCATTAGATCTGATGCATAGCAACAGCTGTCATTCGTAAATGGCAGCTGGTGCCAGTATCAAAGCTTTACAAATAATCTTCAAATCTTGTGCACACACTTGTGGATACTCAACAACCAAAGCGTTGACTGCTTGCAGTTTCCACAGTGAGAAGTTTAATTAAGGGATGGCAGTTCAGGGGAACTGTTGAGGTCCAGATGAGATCTGGAAGACCAAGAAAACTCTTGAAGAGAACTGCTTGTATGCGACAAATCAAAACCCCCATTTGACTGCAAAAACCTACAGGAACATTTAGCAGACTCAGGAGTGGTGGTGCAACGATGCTTGCACAGACAAGAACTTCATGCAAGAGTCAGCAGTTACCTGTGTCCCCATCATAAAATCCAAGATCAGAAGTATGTAACAGAACATCTAGAGAAGCCTGATGTATTTAGGAAACAAGTGATCAGCAAAGGCATGAAAAGGTACAGCATTTCATGAAAAGAACACCTTGCCAACTATTAAGCATAGGGGGGGATCTATCATGCTTTGGGATTGTGTTGCAGCGAGTGGCACAGGAAACATTGCACAGGTGGAGTTAAGAATAGATTCCACTAAATACCATTCTGGAAGCAAACATCACACCATCCATAAAAAAGCAGATGGCTTCTATAACAGGACAATGATCCTAAGCATACCTCGAAACCCACCATGGAATACCTCAAGAGACGCAAGCTGAAGCATTTGGAATGGCCATCACAGTCCTCTGATTTAAACACCACTGAACATTTTTGGGTAGATCTTAAAAAAAGAGCTGTGCATGCAAGATGACCAAAGAATATTATGGAACTAGAAGCCTTTTGCAAGGAAGAATGGGAGAAAATCCCAAATATGCCTTAGGAGGTGTTACTCCTAATTATGTAGAGTGCCCAAACTTTTGCAGAGTGCCACAATAATGTTTTTATTTTTTATCTTTGTTCAATTTATGACATAAAAACAATGCATTAATGTTTGCTGTATATATATATATATATATATACATGCACTTGGAATGGAACCCCCACGAAAAGTGCGGGATTACTGTATTTTCATTATTGTTGTTATTTTTTTAGTTGCACTTTGGAATAAGGTGTGGATTTGAATGGAGTCATATTTAAAATTGAAAGAAGGAGAGGATATCAGATCTGTTAAAACTTAACAAAGTTAACAATGGCATCTAAAATGTTAAAGTCATAGACAACTAAGCCAATAATGAATATTGATGTGATCCTTGGTCACATGGCAAGCCATTCATGCTTGTGATTAATTTGCACTGAGGAACACCAAAACCGCAGGAGTCAATAATATGCTTTTAAAGTGTTAATCTTATTAGTTGAGTCTGTCATGAAAAAAACAACAGAGCTGCTCATTGCTGGCATCTTGCTGTCTCACCTTAGGTACATCCGGCCAGACCAGAAACTGAACGCCAGCATCAGCAGCACAGGGTGCAGCGAGCAGCCGGAGCAGCAGGTGGTGTTTCTGGAGCATGTGGTGGTGCGAGTGCTCATCGTTCATCCACGCCGGGGAGACCTAGAGATCAGCCTCATATCGCCGTCAGGGACTCGCTCCCAACTGCTGGCCAAAAGGTGAGCTGTGCATCAGCTTCTCATCCCTTAGTCACCCATGACAAGCAAAGCATTGTACATTTACATAAATTATACTTAAACAGTGACATTCTCTATGAAGTGTGAAACTCTAAATGAAGTAGAAGATAGATTGTGAGAATTTGAATTTGATTTGCCATGGTTTTTGACATTTTTAAAATCTACACAAATATGCAATATTATTTGAATTACAGTTTATTAGAAATACATGGATCTGAAGGTTTGTTCAGTTTTAGAATATCAGACTTGCTTACAATCTGTTCAGATAATACAAATTATGCACTCACTAGCTGCTATTTAATTCGTTCTGCATATATACTTCTAATGGTTAATTATGGCATTAATTAATCCAGGCACAACTTTTTTAACTACTCCTTAACATATAACTAATGCATTCAATGTACTGCTTTATGGCCAAAGGTTTGTTTAAAATGCGCCGTTTGTGACGCAAGGATTCTTTCACATCTTTATAGAAAAGCGTTGACCAATGCAATGGGAGTGGCTGCACAGCCTAAGATCACCATGCCCAATGGCAAACATCAGCTAGTGGGGTGTGAAGCAGTGGAACTGCTCTCTCTGGAGTGATGGAGATCCATCCAACAATTTTGGGATGAGCTAGAACTGAGTTTATGATCCAAAACTACTCATCCAGCACTCAAAAATGCTCTTGTGGTTAATGCAATCAAATCCTCAACAATGCACCAACGTCTAGTGCAAAGCCATCTAAAAGAGTAGATGCCGTTACTACAGCAAACTCCCCTATTAGCATCCTTGATGTGAGTACACAAGATGTCTACAAAAGATTTGGATACATTTTGTATGTGCTCAACTGTGACATAGTGAGAATTTTCAGGCATTCATAAGCAATACTTTTGACCCATGTGTCACCTAGACATGCTGCCATAACATCATAACTTTGACTATCTTTCTCAGAACATCCCATATTCACCCACCCATATTTTCCTTACCGCTAATATATTCGAGCAGAATCAGCACCGCCTCTTGTCTGAGTTCTATCTGGCCACTGTAGCTACTGTCAGACGCGCAGCACATCCCTGTCACTCACATGGTCACACACGTGCTGTTTTGATCTCTTGTTCGTTTCTTGCAATGATTTCCCGCCTTTTCTCTTAGCTTGACATTCTCTTAAGAGTGCGCTGGATACTTTTATAAGCTTTGAGGGACACCGATTGCTATTCTGGCAGGCCTTCATGAATAAAACACACGCATCCTCTCTTTACCACTCGCGCTCAAACTTAAGGATTTTAAAATCGTTGCTAGATCTTTGTGTATCAGGGGAAAATCTCCCCAGCTCCCACTTCAAACACCGTCGCCTAAAGAAATGAAAAATGCTGCCGTGTCTCTGCCTTCCTGTTGACGCTAACAATACTAGTTAGCTTCAAATGGCTGCCTCAGCGTCCTGCTGTCCCAATATATCTCCTAGCCGCACCTCTTTGTTGTGACACTTCCAGTCATTATTTACCGCACAGGGACAGGGAGACCTGTCGAATTCCTCCTACGCACAATTACCACCCCTGAAAAAGCTCACTTTAGCTATTACAGACGTGACGGGAGATGACAGGCTAATGGGGCTCCCTGTGTTTTGAGTGTATTTATTAGTGTTTGTAGCTCATTCTTTTAGCCTTCCTCTCGCCCCTGGGCCTGGCGTAATGCTTCGATGCACAGCCAGGCCTGCGGATAAAGCGTTCTTCATGTGACATCTGTGCTTTGCCTGCAAATGTATTTGGATTGCGTTAAGGGTGGGTGGATGGGTGGGTAAGGGGAGTGGGAGAGGGAGGACTTCCAGAGTCTTCTCTATTTTGCAGATTTACCACAGAGCCACCTCATACTGACTAACTCTCAGTGACATTGTGCAAAAATCTTGAGCCACCTTATTTCCTTATAGTGTGCTAGGAAAATGAGACAATAGACAGATACAGTGGTTTATTGCAATTTCAGAATAGGACACAAAGAGATGAGTGGGTGATCCTCTGGGCGATCATCTTCTGCTTTGTACGTTCACCACAGATCACACTAATTGACTCTCAGTGACACTGTGCAAAAGTCTTGAGCCCCCCTCATTTCTTTATGTTATGCTAGGAAAATGAGACAAAAGGTAGGTACATTGATTTATATGCAAACATACATCTAAATACAGTATTGAGTACAAAGAGAGTTTATATAATGCTAACAAGGTTTAATGTTTTGTATGACCACTGTTACAACCACCACTTACAGCCTGAACTCTTTAGGCTAACTTTCCTGTACTTTCAGAAATAGTTCTCCAGGTTTCTTGAAGGACATTCCAAAGCTCTTTTTGGACGTTGTCTGCTTTTTGTTCAGTTCTCTGTTGAGATGGTCCCACACTGCTTAATTTTGTTGAGATCTGTGCTTTGGGGATGCGAGTCCATGACTGATTGTATTTTGCATGTATTGTCAGTGTGTTTGGGATCGAGAAATTAAGCCGCTTTCCAGATGGTACTGCAGGGTGACTCAAGACTGTACTTCAGGCTGAATTAAAATGGCTCTGATTGGGCATGTGTGGCCTGCATGAAGAGCTAAAAAGGGGTGACTGGAGAACAGCTCAAACCAGCTGAAGAACCAGTTAGAAAATGCAGGCCTTTTCCAGAAGACAGATCAGGCCCAGAAATGGTTTGCTCTGATCCAAGTGTATGAAGTTCAAAGCAAGCACTGCAACCCCAGGAGCACCACAAAGCTTTTCATCTGTATTCTTTCAGTGGGGGTGAGAGTGAGCTGTGATGAAACCAAAGCCCATGGAGAATCCGGGATGCTGAACGGATATAGAGGGTGAGAACTGATGATGCTGTGTATTAGTGAAGCACATCCACGCCGGCTTCGTGAAAACCCTAATGCACAGCGGCGCCACCATCTGAATGCAAAACCTGCAGGATTATAACCATTTTCCCCAAAAGAGCTGAATGAGTGGAAATTGCTGGCGTAAAGTGGAATATTTTTCCATCCTTTTCTATTTAATGACTGCACAATTCGGAAATGAGCTTGGAAAACTGCACAGTTATCCAATGAATCCAATTAACCTAGAACTCAGAGTTCATCAGTTAAATCTGATTCAACAAATAACAGCAGTCTAAAATGAAAGCCGTTTGCTGCACTTTCACTCAATGCGACACTGCTCGGCCTCTCTCCGAGCCCACCTCCTATTGTGGGTTTGAAAGTATTTTCGTTTGTTTCTAGGACCAAAAATAAAAGAAATTGGGCATTTTTGTTCTTTTGGGGCCTTTGTGTGTGACAACATTTGTAAGCCCCCAGGAGTGGTAGTGGGGAAGCTGGTAGCCTAGTGGTTAAGGTATTCGCCCTGTTATCAGGAAGTCGCGGATTCGTTTCCCAAGACCACTAGGCACCTCTGAGGTACCCTGAGCAAGGTACCATCCCTACACACAGCTGCCCCCTGCTGTACTTGGTGAATGGGTTAAATGCAGAGGAAGTATTTCGTGCTGTTCACGCTGTGGTGTGTTCACGTTTTATTATTAAGTGTTTTTTAAATTACAATAACTTTGGTTCTATTTGACATAGGAACGCCACAAAAAGCTCAGCATTACATCTGACACATCAACAAACCAGAACTTCCACAAAAGAAGTTGTTGTGCTGTATGAGTTAAAGATTATACATTTGTTGTATCTCTGGCATGGATCCATACCATTTGTGTTCTAATGGTTAAATTATGAGATCATGATCTAAATTCAGCAACGAAGTTATGTGAGCATTACAGGGCCTTTACAACTTTTTACAACTTTACCCACTGCCACCTCTTTAATCATCTATCTCAGCGGAAGAGAGGTTGAGAAATAGAACATGTTAAGATAAAAAGGTTTCAGATACTGTATGGTATATAGGCTCATAGATAAACATATAGATTAATATATAAACATACTGCCCTAAGTTCCCAATAAAACATTCACAACTTCTACACTACACACTATTTTAAATGACACTGTTTTAAAAATGTTATAGAATGTACCGAACTGTGCAAAAGTTGGTATTATACTTAAAAGCTGTTTGCTTTTGGCAGTAGGGTTAAGTTAGTGTTAAAACACTGATATAAACTTTTTTTTTTTTTAATGAAGAAAAATAAGCCTGCTTTCTTGTTTGGTTGTGGTTTTGCTGGCAGAAAGAAACCCACTGGTATTAATGGCTTGAAACATTTTACAAAGATGTCTAAGACTTTTTTACAGAATTGTTTGGATAGATGTATTTTAAATATAGAGTCCATCTCCTGGTCCAGTGGAAACTGGAATGTTATCTGCTGTTTAAGCACTAGATGAAGCAGTATGGACTTAAGGACCAATCCGTGAATGGGAGAGGACTTGTGATGTTATGTTAGCCAACCCATCACTAAGTAACAGAAAACTGCGCATTCCCGGCACTCGGCTCCATCACATTTGTGCTCACAAGTTGGAAAAAGCACCTGTTGCTGTCAGATGATTCAGCGAAGCTTCTCCTCCACTACAGACCAGACGCAGGTCATCACACTGAGCTGGATGATGTATTCTGAAATGTAGTATTACAACCCTTGCTAATGATCTCTTTTCAGCACAGATGGCATGTAACACTATTAACATCCAGTGGTTCTCAGAATGTGTTTGGCTAGAAACCAACATTCTGCCAAACTGTCCTGCTGGCACTGGCTCATCTATTATTCCATTTGTTGTTTCATTCCAGCATTCTCGGATAGATATAATCTTCACAAATGGTGTTGTATATACAAATATTATATATGTGTGTATATATATATATATATATATATATATATATGATTATCGCCGTTAACGCGGTTAACGCGAAGATTCCATGGACATAGAGAAATGTCCGGTTCATGCAGTTTTGGTCTCTCCTCCAGACTGAGGCGGGGGGGCGGGATTGCGGGGGGGGTTTAATTATTGGCGTTAAAAAAAATTAATCGATGCCCACCTCTAATATATATATATTTATTTGTAGTTAATTTGTAGATTCTAGAATATATGTTGAACATATAAAGGGAATGGCTAAATAAAGGTGGATAATTTTGGTAATATCACCACTATTTTAAATAATCACAATACTTAACAATATCAGTTCAGAATTGTTAGGTAGCTCAGAATTGTTAATCTTCTAAGCGTGAATAAAAGCAAAATGGACCAGTTGGTATGACCATATGTGATTTCATGCCTGTCAGGCTGTTTTATTTTAAAGAAATAATTTACTGTAGCAGGTTGCAAAGTGCCTAAAGATACAGTTGTCTACATAAAGGAGTTCCAATCACTCAGCATTCAGCACCACCAGTATACTGATCACTGCCTGAACATATTCATACATGACAAAAATCACAAAAAATCTATGTACGCCACAAAAAACATTCCTCTGAAACTAGTCAGGTTCAGGGACTCGACTGAAAATGAGAGCTTTTGAAAGTCCTTCAGGAAGCCTGGAGAACTGTTCCTCAAGACTACATTAAAAATAAAAGAAATTCTGGATCTTTGGAAGCAAAATATGAAGAAATTAAGGGTGATCATACAGGAGGTCATACCAATTATACCCACTCTAATCTGAGAGCAGTTCATTGCACAGTGCCACCATATAAGCCTTTGGATCTTCTGAACTCTGCACCGCTTCAGTAAACTCTTCAGTAAACCATGTGAAAGTTATTGTAGCAGAAGAGGTATGAAAACAATTCCAATTCATTTAACTTTTCTGTCTGTTTTAGTAAATGAATAGCTAAGTGCCCAGGCTTGTTGTTTGCAGGTCGAGGAGCAATAATTCAGCAGACAAAAGTATATCCACAAATGGGTTTGTGCTCATGGCCTTTTCTTCATTTAAAAGGCGTCTTCATCTTTTCTGATCCACCCCAGGTTGTTTGATAACTCCAACGAGGGCTTCAGGAACTGGGAGTTCATGACAGTGCACTGCTGGGGCGAGAGGGCAGAGGGCACATGGACCCTGGAAATATCTGATTCCCCCTCGCAGCTCCGCAACCCTGAGGTTCTGGGTAAGACTTAAAGGGGTTAAAGCTGCATCAGAGAACACACAGAGAGAAGCGCCTTTTCAAAACTCTTCGGTTTAGCCTTGATCATGCTTCCCAGCAAAGGCTTTCATTGCTCTGTTGTTGAGTCCATGTTCTTTTCACCATGTTTTACATTTTACTTTCAAAACAGTCACATTACAAACACTGTTGCCTTCAGCTCTGCCGGGTTATTGAGGATGCAGGCATTTGAAGTAGATTTATGAGAACGTGCCTTGCATTGAATACAGTGACTTAAGGGTAAACAAGCCTTAAATACGAATTATAAATCATTTATGTGAGTTTAGCAAACAAATAATCTTTTTGATTGTTTTCTTTCAGCGAGATTTGTGTTTTCATTTATTCCCCAGACAATTAATATCATACAGTCCCCCACCTAATGTCTTACATGTTGTGCATTTGTTACACTTAACTGCTTCATATGTTAAAAAGTAGGATTTAAAAGTTGGCATGTCTATATTATTGTTAAAAGTTTATAAAATATATCAAGTCTATGAATGGTTACCAAGCCATGGTCAGAGGCAAAGACATAATCTTCAGATAGAAGTAACTTGTAATGGTAAAGTAAAGTAGCTAACCTACCAACATATAGATACATTTACCTACCAACAAACCACATTTCACTGCTGATTTGGAAAGTGACAAGTGGCAAGGCCAAAACCAACGCTTGTCAAGAGAAACTTTGATGCCTAAAAACACCTTGATGACCCCTTTTGCGAAACTATTTTGTGGACTGAGGGGTAGAAGTGGAAGGTCCATTAACGCCTGGAATAGAACTAATAGCATTCCAAAGTAAGAACATCATACCAACAGTCATACATGGCGGTGATAACATGATGGTGCTTTGCTTTTTCAGGACCTAAATAAGGGAAATTCATTATTTCTCCCTCTCTTATTGTCTGTCTAGTGTGATTTCTCTCTCTCTCATTGTCTATTTCACTTTCTCTCTCTCTCTCTCTCTCCCTCAGGTAAATTAAAGGAGTGGACACTGATTCTTTATGGGACTGCAGAGCATCCATATCAGTCTCAGGGCTCTCAGCACTCTCGCTCCCGGATGCTGGAGATTCCGAGCATAAAGGATCCTGATCCTTCCCCAGGGACCCCCCCCAACGAGGATGAAGAGGAAGAGGAGTACAGTGGTACAGTTAGTTCAGCAGATAAATAATTCATGTCTTGATAATTTGGCTGGGTGTAATACCAGACACAGACAGGTAACCGAGGGTGTGTTGTAGGAGGTTATGCCAAAAATAATTTGGCATCTACACTCCTTCACACACACCGTCATATATTTACACACATCTATACAATCACACTGTAGAAGGCATAAAATAACTTAGTATAAATCTAATTGTAATAGAGGTACTTTTTGCCCTTAGTAAGTTGAGTTTTTGCATCTTTTTAAATTAACATGGGCTTGGTGGAGCACCTTGTAATGACAGCATCAATCATAGTATAACAGTCATGCTGCAGCTGAACTCTGTGTTCATTTGCTTTGTGTATTACAACAACAGTGCAGGATAGTAACTCTGTTCTGTTCTATTTTTTAGGGCCATGCCACCATGAGTGTACTGACCAGGGCTGTGATGGACCAGATGCTGTTCACTGCCTGAACTGCATCCACTTCAGTCTGGGAAACCTGAAAACAGGAAGGTATAGCAGATATAGTGCCTTATTTGACCTTCCTCATAGCAGGGTCATTTTAGTGTAGCTAGAAAACTAGAAATGTCTGAAATGGACTACACTAAACAAAAAATAACAAGACATATTTTGGTGCTCACATATGGCTGCAACATGCTTGTATTTAAACAGTGATTATATTCATTTGAAATTATGATTATATGAATATTAAATAAACATAAAGTTCTGCACACATGTTACCTGGACACCCCGGCTGACATGACAACAGCCTTACTGGGTACTTTAAACACACACACACACTCACATACACACAAACACACACAGCCCTATTCATTTTTTTAATCACAGAGCAGTTTCTGCTTTTCCATAAACATCAGAGGTGATGCTCTTACTCTTCACTGAGACACAATGTTTAAAACTCTCAGGAACAGCACCTTTAATTTCAAATACAGAATTCTCCATCTGTTTAGATATTAGATGTGAACTACACTTACCTAACACTACATGAGGCAAAAAAATAGTACACCGTTTTTTTCTCACTTCTGAACTTCATAATTCAGATTCATTCATGGGAGCAAATTACACTTTTTAGCACTGAGTATTTAAATGAGTATTATGAAATGAAAAGAAACCATCCGAGTGTCACACATGACGTAAAGCCTCCTCACCTGGCTTCTTCACATCCTGTTCTATCCCATAACGTCTCTGGCTCTGTTCTTTCCCCTCTCCTCTCTCCTCTCATCTCCCCTGTCTTTTCTCTTCTCTTCTCCTCTCCTCTCTTCTTTTCTCTTCTCTTCTCTTCTCCTCTCTTCTTTTCTCTTCTCTTCTCTTCTCTTCTCCTCTCTTCTTTTCTCTTCTCTTCTCTTCTCCTCTCTCCTTTTCTCTTCTCTTCTTCCTTTGCCTTGGCTCTTCCCATCCTGTCCCATGACCCGTTCCTTCCTCTCACCCCCCTCCACTTTTTTCTTCTCTTCTTTTCTATTCTCTTCCTACTGCAGAACCTGTGTTAGCCACTGTCCGCTGGGTTACTTTGAGGATGCTGAGGCTCGAAGATGCAGGCGCTGTCACAGAGGCTGTGAGACGTGTGTTGGACGCAGGGCTACCGAGTGCCGCTCCTGCCGGAGAGGCCTTTACTTTTACACAGAGGAGAACACTTGCGTGGAGGCCTGTCCCACTGGCTACTTCCTTGATGAGGGTGAGTCTGAGCAGGAAAGCTGGGTGATATTTGCTAAATATTTATTATAATTCACAATTGGGCTGTAGATAGCTTAGAGAAACCATGAGATTCTATTTTCATAAATCATAATTTATTGATATAAAGCAAGCTATTTGAAATTAATCTAGGCTTTCCCAACATGGGCAGCCATCACAGAATATACAGTGCGTAAAAAGACCAGGAGAGAGAGTAAAAGAAAAACAAGACAAGTAGATCAATGTGTATATGCAAATGTGCTTTACAGGCACAACTATTTGGAACTATGATGCAGATACTAGTATTTGTAAGCATTCTTAGCAAGTGGAGAATTAGGATACGGAAAGAATGTAAATGAAAAGCACCGCAGATCTCTTATTGTGTGTGTTGCATCTTTTCTAGCCTCTTTCTTTCCACACAAACTCCAGGAGGGTTTTGTAATGCTGGCAGGCAGTTTTAGGTCTTGAATTGTTTATGGTAGATATATTTATTAACCGATCCTCGGACCATCAAACACTGCCGTCTCAAACACACACCATCTGTGTCACACTGAGCTGAACCAAACTGTCTCTGGAGCCTGAGTGAAATAAAACTTCACACACACACACACACACACACACACACACACACACACACAGACACACAGACACACACACACACACATGCACACACACAGACACACACACACACAGACATGCACACACAGACACACACATCTGGAGCTTTTTAGCTCATTCTGTGTCATTGGGCAGATGGGCATGTGATGGAGGTGGTTTTTTTTGGGGTTGTTGACAGATGTTCAGCCTTGTTGTCGCTGCAGATCAGCATGTTGACTGGACATCTCGCTTGTGGGCTCTGACACAGAGAGGCAGTGAAAAGCCTCGCTTACTTTATCGTTGTTTGCTCATGGTGGCTTCAGTTACTAAAGCACACACACACACACACAGCCATGCGTATCAGGCAGATGTTGTTGAAAAGAGTGAAACAAGTGTTTGAATGGATGCAGTTTCCATGTCTGGCGAACTAAATTATTCCATCCAGATTCCTGAGTGTGCCGACGGTGTGAAATTTGAAATGATGGCTTATTTTTCACCCCTTTCACTCTATCTCTGTCTCTGTCATTCTCTCTCTCTCTCCCTTTCTCCCTTTATATCTTTCTCGCACCTCCACTGCCTCTAGTTCAGAGACATTGTGTGAAGTGTCATGAGAACTGTATGAAATGTCTGCGCGATTCTGACAGATGCACGGCCTGCAACCAAGGCTTCAGGTAAGACATTTCCTGCTATTTAGTATCATTGAAAACCAACCAATGTTTTAAAAAGTTAACTGTAACATGCAGTGGCTGGAGGAGGACGTAGAAGGTGCAAAACACCAAGACTTTATTTACAAACATAAAACACTGAACGACTTTACAAACTAATGCTCAATCCAAAGCATCAGACAACAGACCTAAGTGCATTGACTCTGAAAATTGACAAACAGGGATTTAAATACACAAGGGCACACTGGGAACAGCTGTGACGGGTTGGAGACAGACTGGGGCAGAAACTAAATTGGAGTGCAGGTCAGGGGAGGTGTTATTTGGAATTTAAATAAACAGAACACATGTGTAACACATAAGCAAAGACGGGACGTAGCAGGAGGATGCCAAGCAGAATGGCTAGTGACAGACATAAACATTACAAACAGTAAAAGGACCCGCATCTCAGCATCACCTTGCTGCTTCCAGCTGTCTGACATTCACTGTTACCCATGATAGTAATTTTGAGTTAAGAATTCCATTTATACTTAATAAATACTTAATAAATTATACTTAATAAAACATTTATACTTAACGAAAGGGATCAGCTGGTAGCCTAGTGGTTAGGGCATTCGCCCTGCGACCAGAAAGTCTGCGTTCGATTCCCAAGGCCACTAGGCACCGCTGAGGTACCCTGAGCAAGGTACCATCCCCACACACTGCTCCCCGGGCGCCGTGTTCCTGCCTGCCCCCTGCTTCACTTGAATCTGTGCCGGAAGTGCAACAAATAGTAAATTTTCCTCATACGGTTAAACAGCTCCTTATATGAAAGTTCCCCTGGTTTGTGTTGATGCTCAATGTGTCAGACGTCATGCTGAGCTTTGTTCTGTGTTTTTGTGTCACGTAGATCCAAAGTTATTGTAATTAGTTATTGTAATGAGGATGGGTTCCCTGATTGAGTCTGGTTCCTCTCAAGGTTTCTTCCTATCGCCATCTTAGGGAGTTTTTCCT
>JBBPDH010000036.1:2729826-2751258 GCA_037974565.1 Clupeocharax schoutedeni | reverse complement strand
TCCACCAGAGGGCACTCTACACCGTCCCTGTTGGCAACACTCGTATATAACGCGCCACACATCCTGCAACCTGCTGATCCAGGCGTTAACGGCGATAATTTTTTTATCGCGTGATAAGAAAAAAAAAAAAAAAAAAATATATATATATATATATATATATATATATAAAAACATACACATTTGTATTTGTATTGGTATTGCCCTTCAAAATCCTTTATCGGTCGGGCTCTAATTGGGACATAATTATTCATGATAGCAGTAAATTATCAGATTTCCCACCAATAATGCTTTTTAAATGCACTTTTTTTGTGATTACGAGAACCATAGTCAAATGCGATCTGAATCATATGGAAAAGGACATTAACTTTATATCTCAATGTCAGTATTGCTGTGCTACACGGTACAAGTATGTCAGTGTGGATGACATTGCTCTATGCTCTTCAGGTCTTAAAAACAGTTCTACAGTTAACCCCCCATCAGAGAGTTAACTGTACCTTCTACCTTGTAGGCCCCGGCCTGGAGGAATGCATCCACTGTGCTCAAGACTACCGGCAGCAAGAGTGGCGGTGCGTCCTGAAATGCTCCTCTGGATATTACGAGGGTGATGGAGCAGGATCCCCGCAGAGGATGTGCCGCAAGTGAGTATCAATATGAACCAATTTTTTAAACCTTTAAATACATATGTAATTGTAAATCTTGCTCTTTTCCTGATGTGATGTTTTAAGTGAAATTTCCTCGGTTGTCAGGAATCTTTCAAGGCTATTAGCTTGATGATGTCTTCATTTTTGGAGGGTGTCTTTGGAACTGTTGAAACATTCATAGAAAGCCCATAATATTGCTCTAATAAGTATTTTAGGAGTCTTTTCCAGTGGTTGGTCCAGTCCAGGACACTGTGCTGATGTAATTCTGTGAAAATTCCAGCTTTTAGGAGCCCAAAAACTATTTCTGCCTGTCAGTCTTTCTGTATGACTCTGTCTTCTGCTCCTTCTCTGTTGCTCTTTCTCTCTCCACATCTGTGCCCAATTAGAGGTGGATGCTGGCAGTTTCAGTGATTGGTGAAGTCATACATTTAACAAGAAACACACAGAAAGAGGCAGGGTTAAAGCAAGGGAGAAACATAAACAGAGAAATCTAAGCATGTGCACCAGTGCAAATTGGTTGCAGCCATTTGTATCAACAATGGGTTTCTTGTAGTGAACATTAGTATAAACACAGACAAACAAGAAAGCAGTAAAAAGTATAAAGATTTTCTTTCTCTAAAAAGTAGTTTATATTTTGTGAGCTTTTTAGAAGAACACAGGTTTGGTTCCAGATTTCTGCTCTGTTCCATTGTGTGAATTCATAACATTCCATAAGCAACACACCTAATTTAATCTAATGAAGAAAAAGAGCCGACCCAGGTAGAGGGCTGGAAATGGAAATGTGTATGTGTTTTCTTTCTCTCTTTCCATAATTGTCAATAAGCCAAGGCTTTTCTGTGTAGTTGGAATGGAGCAAACTTAACCAAACATAATCGCTCACCTCCTGGAACATGGAGGTAGATTTACTACACAATTGCCTGGTTTTAGGTCTGTAGTGGGTCACTATAGCTGATTCTGCCCTCTTGCTAATAAATCAGGTGTCCCTTGCTTTATGAAAGCTGTCCAAAGCAAATAATTCCTTTTAAAGAAGGTCATGGCCGGCGAATGGATTCTACTCTGATTGAATGGAAAGGCTAACTGGTGTGTGTGTGTGTGTATGTGTATATATATATATATATATATTAGTGCTGGGCCGTTAACGGCACGGGATTCTTATCGCGCGATAAAAAAAACACACACATGTATATATACACACACATACACATAGAGATATATATATGTGTGTGTGTGTGTGTGTGCCTGTGTGTTTGTTTGTGTGGGACTGGAGGGAGGTGGTGGAAGTGATGAGAGCAGGCAGCTGTAAAATAGAAGTAAAGTTTGACCCTGAGGAAGAATGTCCAGGGCACGGGGCATTAGTTAAAACCATGTACTACTGTGAGAGTGACAAACACTCACCGTAAATGGTGCAGCCATTCCCCAAGGTCACAAGTGAAGAGCATTTGTTAATGGAAGTGCCAAAGTTCTCTGGAAAGATTTATTTCCTCCTGCTGATTCGTTTGAAATGAGGTTTGAGTCAATCTGGATTTCAGACCCCCACTAAAGGTTACAGCATAACGGCAATAGAAGAACTACACCTGTCAGATCTCCAAGACCCAGAACGCAAAATACAGAGGGTCCTGGGGGGGTTAGACCCCTTGACTGACACTTGAGACACTTAGGGGAAAATCTGTTTACAAATGATTTGCAGTCGTCAGAATGATATATGTGTGCACTGTCTATGATTCAGATTGCGAGTGCATGAAATATTAATGACAGGAGGTGAATGTGCGGAGTTCATTTCAGTAAAACTGTTTGTGATGCGAAATAGTGTGGGAGTGTGCAGTTTGGGATGCCAGTTTTGGCATCTCAGATTCAGTCCTGTAAGATCTTCGATGGAGAGGTCAATACAGAAATAACACCTCAAACAAATCTCTCACTGTAGTGTCTAGCCTGCAGTACTTGATGCTAGTGTCAGGGTGATGTATTGATGTTGGCAGACATGGGGGACCCTCAGTTTGCCACTGGGTATTTTGTACACTGCCAAAGCCACCTTTAAACTTGGCATTAACATGCGCGATTCATTCGTAAGTGAACAGCAATAAAACGAGGTGTGAACGACGTCCTGCTACTTTCAGAGGTTGTAGAGGATGCATAAAACCAAATAATGTGGTAATGAACACCAAAACATGTTCATGCATCCTTTACAGCAATGATTGGCCAACTAAAGGCTTATGCGCAACACATTTGGGGGTAAGATTAGCACTTAAATCAAACTTTAAAAGAAAACATTGATCTTTTAATGTTTTTTTTTCTTCATTGTTGTCTATGAAGCAGGACAGACTGCAGCTAAAAAATGCTCCACTTGTAATGATACTCAGATATGGACCCAAATGATACTCGGATATGGATTTGGAGTAGGTTTATTAACAGACACAAATGCATAAGGCCAAAAAACTTAACAAAAGTTCAAAACCAGTGAAAAACTAGTCCACAAGGCAAAAGAGTAATCCAAAAATCCAGAAAAGAGTCAGAAAACACGAGAGGGCAATGCCTGATTCCGGTCCAGGGCTAGACCTCACACTTCTAGTCTGTTGTATGCTAAAAAAACTACTCCACCCAAATCTGACATATTTTTGTCTGAACCACCCCATCTTTATCTAAAATGCCAGATAAACCCTGATAGGATGATGCAGGTTAAATTACTATTCGCTGTTGTAAGATTTTGCAAGAAAAATTGTTTTAGAAGTCCAAATTGCTTATGGTCTTCTTTGGATAAGCTTTCATAATGTGCTGTTTTCATACTGGACATTGATGTTCAATCACTGCAAGACTCATGTTAGGAAAAAATATATAATACTCAAACTGTACAAACTGCACATATGTTGTGGTCTATGCTCTTTGTGTGGTATAGAGAGGGAGACAGGAGTGTGTGTTTGTTCAGGAAGTTTGGTTCGGCTCTGAACCAACTCAATTTAATTTTTTGAGGTGTGTTCCCAAGTCGTTATGTGTGCAAATAATTTCTTTTACAGAACAAATCAGTCAAATAGACAGAGACAGCCTGTCTTCTTATACCTATTAGGATGTTAAAAGTTGTGTAGTGTATCTGAGACTTGAAGTGTTCCTTTAAATTATGATTCTGCATGGCAAGTTAGTGTCTCGCACCAAAAAATTCAGCTCTATTTTTTCCATCCCAGATGTGTGTCAAGCTTATTCTCATCTTGCAGTTTGCTTCCTCTCACTGGCTTTGTGTGTGTGTGTGTGTGTGTGTGTGTGTGTGTGTGTATGTGTATCTGTCATGCTGAGCGCTGACACTCAGTGGGATGGCCCGGTTCAGTGCACCAGGCCCGGATGGTTTGATGCCCTCATACATATTCATCTCATGATGCTCTGGTTTTGCTGCCTTGCTTCCTTCATCCATACAAAAACGGAAAGTTACAGCCTGTCATCTTCATTCCTCAAAACTTCATTTCTTTAGAAGTAGGGACCGCAATGACAATTTTTTTCCTGTGTGGTATTTCAGATATGTGTATGTTTGTGTGTGTGTGTGTGTGTGTGACTGCCATTTCCAGATGTGAAGAGAACTGCCTAAGCTGCCAAGGCCCTGGAACAAGCTGCACGCAGTGTAGGGACGGATACAATCTAATCAGTGGTTCCTGCATCGTCAACGCAACCTGTAACAATGGTACGTCCAAACAACTCCTACAAAGCTTCATTGACAAGTGGAATTTCTTCTACTAGTCATCTTCTACTAGCTTCTTGCTTTCTACAGACGATTTCAGCAATAATCACCAATCACTCTATGTGACATAGATCTAATACCCTTGGATATAACGTTAATGTGTGTAGATGTATGATGGGGTGTGTGTGTGAAGGTGTGTAGATGTATGATGGTGTGTGTGAAAGTGTGTAGATATGTGATGGTGTGTGCATGTGTGTGTGTGTGTGTGTTTGTGTGAAGGAGTGTAGATGTATGATGGTGTAGATGTACAATGGTGTGTGTGTGTGTGTGTGTGTGTGTGTGTGAAGGAGTGTAGATGTATGATGGTGTGTGAAGGTGTGTAGATGTATGATGGTGTAACAGTGTCCCACGTATTGGTATCCATTTGTTTCTTCTCCATGCTGTGCATAAATACATCATTTCATGCTGCATTTTTATTCGCTGGACAGTAGATGTAGTTCAGTGTAGCACAGTATAAAGTCACAAATTTGGCACGCATTTGCGCTGTGAAGACTGAAATCTGGTTCAAGTTATTTATGTTTATGTTATTATGAGTCAGGTCATGTTATGTTATTCATCAACATACATACAGGTCATTCAATGTGCTGTACATGAAGAGGAATAAATGAAATAAAAGAATACATAGACAATCAATAAAAGAAGTAATAAAAGAAGTGCAGTGGAAGCACAGATATCTAAAAGCAAAAGCTTTTAGCATTTTTTAAAGCTGACTACAGTTGGTCGTGTTTGCATGATAAGTGCCTTTAGTACTGATATATGTGTAAACGACCTGGGTATTAAAGTAAAGTAGCCCAATATAGTCATATATAAATATATACATGTAAACACACAGCAGCACAGCATACAGCATGAAATTCTTTCTATGCATTTAAGCCATTTACCAAGTGAAGCAGGGGGCTGCCACCAATGAGGGGTGCCTGGGAAGCAGTGTGTGGGGAAAGTACCTTGCCCAAGAGTACCTCAGTGATGACACTAGCAGTCCTAGGACTCGAACCCACAGCCTTCTGATCACAGGGGCAACCATTAGTCCATCCAGCTGCCCTAAAAATTATAATTGGCTTATTGCCTTCAATTATTATACAAGGGGCTTTCAAAAAAGTTTCTGCACTTTAATATTTTCGTTGGAAACTAAGACTGTAAAAATAGTAATTGGACGTGTCTGAGAGTTTAGCTCTGATTTCCATCTTTTAGATACTCATATTAAATGCTTGAGTTATTTTTAAAAGAAGAAATATTAGATTGTATTGGTATCGCCCGATAATTCACACTTTGATATCAGTTATGAAAAAAGTGTCGCTGCCACACAGTAAGTAAGTCCTGGGTTTCCCAGTTTCCTCCAGTAGACCAAAGAATTGAAGAGGCTAAATTGTCCTTAGATATCTGGGACTGGCTATCCCTGTGAACACTGGGATGGACTGCAGCACCCCGTGCAGGCCTGGTTAAGGATACACAGGTCTTATAATGGATGAATAGATGTTAAGTTCAGAAAATAAAGATTGTGAATACTAAAATATGCAAAAATTAAATCTCTGTACAAAAATGTTAATCACTTTAGCATCCATGTATCTCTCGTTCATTTGCAAAACTGGTTAGCGCTGCAAGTCCGCATACAAGTTGGCCTCTGCGTTCTCTGCTGCGGAGGCCCTGTTGGAGAAGGTGTTTGTCGATTCTGTAGAGCAGGCAGCGAAGCTTTTCGTTGGGACAGAACTGAGCCAGGAGAACTTGATGGGTTCAGCACAGGGGAGCCGCAGACCCATGCAGTGCTTTGACACTTCAGTTTTACAGCTTTGTTTGAGCCCCTTTACCAGAAAGCTTTTAGAGACCTCTCAGGTTTGAAATCCTCCCTAACAAAGTTAGTTGCACAAGTCTCAGCTGGGACCCACAATGGCTTTGGCTCCCAGAACTATTCATTAGAGAAAGAAGGAGAGAGAGAATGAAACAAAGAAGGAGGCTGAGCGAGAAAGACAGAAATAGAGAAGTATAGAGAAAAGAGAATGACGAAAGAGAAGAAAGAGAGTGTTTGAAAGAGAACAGAATGCAGAAGAATGGGAGTATGAAAGGGAGAAGGAGCGAGCAAGACTAAGGACAAGAACAAGTGAAAGGCTGAGCAGGATGGAGGGATTTAGACGAGTGCAGACAGGAGAGGTTGCAGCTGCAGTCTGCCATCACTGCCTGGCTTTGGCAGGGCAACAACTATGTTGCTATGAGTAAACACTGCCCCACATTGCCCCAGAACCCTCTTTCATCTAGGCTTGCATAACACTGCCAATGGCCTGGCCCAAGCCTGGGGCCAGTGAAGAGAGGTTAGTGAGGGCCACAGTTCACAGGGTGGATGGTACACTTGGCCCTTGTGGTGGATAAAGGGCAACTGAAGAGAGGGTATTCAGAGTGGACTGGGACATGCATAGGGGGTAGAGACTGGGTGTAGGGAGAAGCTCTGTGAGCCTGGAGGAAAGATAGCATCCAGTCTGAACCTCTGCTATTCTCTAAACTTACTTACTGAACCCGAGTCATACCCATGCAGTTCAATGGCAGGGCCAAAAGCGGGCCACAGCCAAGATGAGTTAGAAATAAGGCTGGTTATTTATTGATTTGTGTGTTTATTTTTACTGTCTTCAAAAAGACAATGTAGATACTAACAACTGGGTAGTCGCCTTAGTACAAGTGTCACTGTTTTTTCCACTAACAAGTTGATTGTGTTTCATCGCATGACTAAACAATGTTAAGAAAAAATGTGATAACTGTAACAAGAAAGGTGCCTTTAATGTGCACAATACTGTGGAAGTCCACAGGGCTGTCAGGCTGTCTGATTCTGTCATTCATCTCAATAATGTAATCATGTATGCCACTTGGTAGACAAGTTTAGTCGTAATTTTATTTATTTATAGTATTTATATCCTCCTCTCTTACTGACCACAGCATCTTGCGTATATAGCATTGTGTATTTAGTCCAGTTCATCATATCTTTTGTCTACATACGAGTCCTGCTGGTCATTTCTTGGATGATGATCTAGTTAAAATGCCACAACTTCACTGTGCTTACATTACACTCATTTGGCAGGTACTTTTATCCAGCGACTAAGAATATGAGAACATATTCAGGTTTCAGGACACTGTGAGAACCAGAAGGGAGTATTAAGTGCTAAATCTTTATGGAAGAGAAGTGCAAGAGTAGTGCATTAGGAGAGGAGGTCCTCTCTGAACAAACGAGTCTTCAGATTTGGACTCTTAACCCATTCAACAGACATTACATTATCAACATTGCAAAGTGTGGATGTGGCTGAAAAGAACATAATTGGTCTCAGTCTCTGTGGGTGGCTGGGTAATATGGTCCTCCTTGTCCATCCATTCTTGCCAATGTGGGTGTCTGTTCACTGAAATAACAAACATGGCAGTTAGTGCTCTCCTCAAAGTGCTTTAAGCTGGTCAAATTTGGTGCCTGGTCAGCTCTGTCTGGCCTTAAGTGTGTGGGAGGACAGACTTACTAGCCTTTACCCTCTCACCATGTAAGCACCTTGTGATGGGGAAACCTAGTCAGATGGTGGAACTCAACCATCTGGGAAGAAACCTGGGAAAGATTCCACCATCTCACCATTTTTGCATCCCATGGGTTTTGGAGATTTGGACAGAATGTTGAGAGCTTGCCAATACAGGAAGCTATGATTCGCCGTACAATAACTCCTTAAAAAATTAAATAATTGGTGCAGATTTTACGGAAATGAAGGCCACTTCGGAAGCCTTGTTGGAAAAGAATTGTGGGTGCTTTAACTTAAGAAACAATGCCTAGTATTGTTGTTAAAATGTAAGATTTTAAAGAATTTAATCATCTTAAAAATGTTTAAGTTTCAAATTGAATAACTTCTTGAAGCTTGTTAACACTTATTTCAGCAGTAAAACACTAGTTTCAGTGTGTGTGTGATTTTACGTTAGAGAAACCTCATTATGTTTCACGCGAATTATCACCAGCACTTGATAGATTTCCAGATATCCCCCCCACTGATTCTGCTCCAACGCCAACCCTGGCTCCAGATAATCACTAATTAGTGGCCTGGTTCGTGTGGGTGTGTTGGATCAGGGCAAACATTTCACCACTTAAACCTTTAAACCATAAAAAAACATATAAATGGATGTTCTGGAACTGATCTCCCCTTCCCTGTCTACCTCTTTCTCTTTCTTCAACCTCTGTCTAACGTTCTCTCTCTTCCACTCCCTCTTTCTCCTTCTATCTCTCTACCTCCCTCTCTGCCTCTCTACATCTTCTCTATCTCAATACTTCTCACTTTTTTTCTTTATGTCTCACTCTCTTTTTTCTACCTCTAACGGTCTGCGTCTTTCACTTCTTTTTCTTCTTTTTTCCTCTCTTGACCTCTCTTTTTCTTTCTATTCCCTTTGTCCCTCTTCATCTCCCTCTTTCTACCTCTCTTGACCTTGTTCTCTCTGTCTGAACTTTCATTCTACTTCCCTAACCCTCTTTCTGTCTCTTTCTCTCTCTTCCCTATTTCTCTCTCTCTGTCTCTCATTACCCCTCATTTTCTTTCTCCCTCTCTCTCTCTCTTCTTTTCTCCAACCTCCTCTCTTTCCCTGCCTATTCTCTCTCTCTCTCTCTCTCTCCCTCTCTCTCTCAGCGGATGAGGTGTTCTGTGAGATGGTGAAGTCCAACCGCCTGTGTGAGAAGAAGCTCTTCCGCCAGTTCTGCTGCAGAACCTGCATGATGACAGGATGAGTTAAAGGGGGAGGAAAAGCGAGTGGAGGACAGAGTCACCTCTTTTATAAGGCTGTGTTTATCTGATGTACATATTAAACCAGTTTTATCTGTGGTTTCAAAGACAACAAACTCCTCATTTCGATAGCACTGGATGGTGCTATCTGATCGCCATAAGATATATTTTTAAGGTTGTCTGTTTTATAAACTTCATATAGTACATGTATAAATTGTTTATTTTTTATTCAAAGATGAACATCATTACGAAATAGACTGCTCTTGATAACTGCTATTGATATGTGACCATAAGGAATAAGCTAAAGGACCGGCCTTCTCGATGAATCATTAGTCCCGTTACCAGTACTGACCTCTTGAATGGATAAAAAATTATGGAAGGTTATCGATTTCTGCAGCCGAACGAGAGCACTGCATAAGGACGTTTTTTTTTTCTAGCAATGATGATGATTGTCAGTAAAGATAAAAGAATGCCATAGTGAAAATGTTGTATATTTTGGGGCGTTTACGTCATGTTTAAAGTATTTGTTCTTTAAGGATGGCAGAATAAAATCATAAGTGGCCACCAGCGACTGTCTCTGCATACTGTATGTCATGTCCGGTTAATTTTTTTCACCCCTCACCCCTCAACCCATATCTCATAAAGTACATCTTGTTCTCTGTGACCTTTCATTACCAGGAATTCGGTTCTGGATTTTTTTTTTTTTTGTTGCTTGTAAAGTGGCCTCCAGCTCTCGGAAGCCTCAGCACTGCCAAACTTCGAGATCATGAACTTTTCTGGAAGCATTCGTGTCCACTGTTTGTGCATCACGTTCCAAGCGACTGACCGGAGGTTGTGTCCGTGGCCTGGCACTTTGGGTGTTGAACCCTAAAAACGGTTTGCTTATTTCACTCCTAATCTCCCACACTCTGATAATACTGTGTGTATATATTTTGGCGCCCTCCTGGAACCCTTGCTCATGTCTTGTTGGAATCTTCTAACATAACAGTGTGAGACAGTAAGCTCAAGTTGTTTTGATGCATTTTTAAGTGAAATTGATGAAGGACTGGAATAAGGACATGGGAAGTGGGACAGCTGTTATCCTAATAACAGAGTTTTGTTTCATCCAATAAACGATTACTTAGACTCCCTTTTTTTAGGATGCCCAATAAAAATAGTTACTCCAGTCTACAGTTTTGGTTCCACATGGACCTTAAATGGAGAATATATAAAGAAGCATTGAATATCTACATTCTGAACAACTGCATGGTCGAGTGAAATAAAACGGAATAAAGTGACCTGATGTTGTCAGCTGTTGTCCATGTGCTCCTCCCATTGGTCAGACTTGTCACTGCAGCTTGCACTTTCCACTCAGAGATGCAGTGCTTTTAATATAATACCCCTTTGTCTCTTTGGTCTGATTCAGCTTAGCGTGTCTTAGTTTAAGTTGTCTGTTCTTCATTTTTCAAAGATTTCTTCAGCCTTTCTCCTTACGTTCAAGTGGCTTTGCCTTTTTGGCTCGTCCTCTCTTCACCTTTCCATGCTGTGCCAGCTCTTTGACAGCCATGCAGGTCTTTTGCAGAGTGGAAACAGCAGAGTGGGGCTATGGCATCCGTGAGGAAATGTCTGTCTAGTGAGAGTCAAGGATGACACAGTATGATTGTTTTTTTAAGTGGATTTCAGTACTGAAAAGCCCTTTATGTAATACTTTAAAAAATCAGGTTTCAATATGACAGCAAGGCTTCTTGATTATTTTGATACAGCAAGAAATATGGACTGGCTGAAAATGTGGTTTCAGTTAATATGTTAATGTAGGGATGTTCATATTTTGTGAGTTTATGTTTCTGCTTAATTGGAATGGTGTGTGAAAGTCTTACACCAACACACATTTCTTCATATTCTGCTTTTGAAGAGCCAGACTATCCTGCAAGTTTAATGTTTTTTGTTTGTAGACACACATTGACCTACATATGAATCATTCAAGCAGAACAAAGCACATCTAACTTGAGTCCTGAACCAGTGAAGAAACTGACACTTTGCAGCCTGTCACAGTAAAACATCTGTTCAAATGAATTTCATTTAGTTTACTCAATATGCCAAAGATAAGACAGTTTGACAGGCAGATATTATTTTTCAAGAACAAGATGATTTTTAGTACAGAATTCAACACTGTAAAGGTACAATATTTGAAATAGGAGCTGTACATTTTTGGCACACGATAACACACTATCTCCAAGCAAACATGCAGGTCATGACACACTGAAATCTGATATGCTGTGACACAACTTGATCAAACCTATGCACCAAAATCTATGCTGTTTTGGTGCCCGTCTTATTTGGAGACTGCACAGGCTGTTTACTTCCACATTCAAAACAGACAGTAATCACCCAGTTATTATTAAATCAAGAACCATTTGAAGCCCCACTTTTTCCTGTCACTAGAACAGAGAAAATAATGATAATAAGCGGGCAAGTCCAACAATGATGTGAATGATGTAATACGACAGGCAAAACATTCTTTTGTTTCTAGTGAAAAACCCTCCTGCAAGCTAAAACTGAGGAGGGCAGGTTGAGGGGAGGTTAATTTCACAGTCTACCTTCAGTTTTAAGCAGCTAAAGAAAAACTGCTCTGCTGTTTATTTTATGGTACATTTTACTGGGCTCTTTTAACAATGTGCAGTTTCGTCAGCCAGCACGTCTGACATGTTCACAAAAGATTATAGGCAACAGAAAACTGTGAATGAACTTTGGTAACATCCTTCAACATCGCCAGACTGTAAGCTACATTTTCTTGGTGTATTCTAAGAATCCTTTTGATTAGAGCAGCCTTTGGTGGCATAGCACTTTTCAACAACAGCCATCCTGCCCTTAAGACCTCAGGCTAGCATTCAGGGATGCGTTGGTAGAATTACATTTGTTCGCTCTTGGCTACTTCTTGAAAGAAGAGTTTAAAACTTTGAAGTTTTAAGGACATCCTGATAATGTAAAGGTTCCATACCAGCAGTCACCAACAGTCCTGGACATCTGCTCTCTTCCAGTTTTTAGCTTCAGTTTCACATGTTGCCCCTTCCTCTTACTTAATGCCAATCAGGAACTTCTGAAGAAGGAGCATATTCTCATTATAACTAGGCTCTTCCAGAACTAGGGTTGATGACCACTCTATACTATTTAAAGGTTCTTCTTATGGCACAAGGTACCGTGCATTACCATGAATAATTTTCCATTACAAATGAAGTGACCCATACATGAACCGTACCTGTGGTTTGTTAGGTTTTCACTGCACAGCTCAACAATGCCAGGAAAAATGTACATCAATAACAGAAAATGACAGAAAAGATCCCATGCAATTTTCTCCACATAAATTGTGGGGAGAGAACTGAGACAGGCAATTCTGTACCATTTTCTGTACACCTATGTGTGGGAATCGCCTCATGGAACTCGTTCACATTTGGCAGCCTAATGTCCTCCACAAGGGGGCACCATTACAGTCAGGTACCTTTTGATGTTTTATAGTTCTTCACTTGAAAGTGTAAACTGTTACGAACTGTAATGCATATGACTTTGCATTGGAGGCCTAAATGAAGTGGGAAACATATGGAAAGAAACTACTCAAGCAGAATTACTTTCAGTATAGAGGAAAACATCTTGAAGAGAAAAGACCTAATTACAGTAAACAATGCTTAATGGAATCGGTACTATTATGTTTAGCTCTACAGCATGAAAAGACACTGTGTGTTTAGTCATTCCTGACACAGATGAACTAAGCAATCACTAAGAAAAGTCCATATCACTGTGGAAGTGTGTAAGACAGCGACTTTCTTTAGACTGGAACGTCACTAATTAGAAGCAAGACAGAATGCAGCTGTGAAAAAGTTTAACCAGCCAAATTGAGGCTGGAGAGAAATCGAACAGAAAGAGGATGGCTGGCTTTTGCTTGAACTTTACCCAAGTTTCAGAATGATCTACAAAAGACCTGGATTTTTTTCCCAGTCCTGAGCTGGGCGTGGCCCTTCCAGTGGAGATAAGCTCCGAGACCTGCATGCTAAAAGGCCTGTTGGAGGAATGCTGTAGAAGGGTTAGATCACCTTTATGTGTCTGCACCAATCTGGCTCTCTAAAGGCCGTTAGGTTATCAAGCTGCCACAATTATCACCACGCAGTGCTCAAAGCTGCCCGAATGCTTGGAGAAAGTGAGGGCAGTTGAGAGAGATTGGAAGGGAGATGAATGGATGAAAGGAAGAAAGGAAAGATAAGAAGAAGAAAAAGAAGAAAGAGTCTGCAGAGGATTAGCAACTTGTACACAAGAAAGAGATGTTTCAGGAGAGCTGTACAATATATTGTTTAAATACCCCCTAAAGGCAAGACTGACCTTTACTATATTGATTTCACAGAAGTTGCTAAATGTAAATGAGCTTTTAAAAATATAGGGATTCATGTCTAGAGTTATTTGCTATGCAGCATTACATCAAGTCAAATGAAGTCAAGTAGAGCTTTATTGTCATCCCAACCACATACGTCAAGTACACAATGAGATGAAATACTGCATAGGTGCAACATCAAACACAACACAACAGCAGCACACTCAGATAGATCATTGAGATATCATTGTGCAAATGTAGCAATTTGTGCAAGTATTGCAATGTGTGTTCAAGTAGGCTTTGGCCTATAGTCTCAAAATTCATTATTTAGCATGTTGTCATTCTTCTGTGTTCTCTGTGTTCTCTCACTGCAAAACCCAGAATGCATATACATCAGATTACCACTGGGAATCCTTGTGGTATAAACAAGTCTGATTGCTAATCTAGCTACCAATATAAAGGGTACTAATGTGTCTCTTACTATACAAACTGGCCTCTGGAATTGATCTGCTGCTGGCCTAACCAATGGGAGAACTTGCTTTCCCACATTTACCTAAACACCACAGACAGAAAAATCCTGATGATAATGAAACAAAGTAGTACTACGAAAAATAATACTATCAAGTGAAAATGTTCCAAAACACTATTAGAATTTCTCTAGACCTTGATGGTCTAGAGTGTCGGCAATTGCAATATTTGGTGTAAAAAAGTCCCTATAAAATTTTGAATGGTGCATATCATGCAGCTCTCGCAGCATCAGGTTCTGGACACATCTGTATTGTCATATAGTTGGCATTATCAGTGGGGTTTTTGGCCAGTTACGCATTCTAACAGAATTTTGACCATCTTGGGGGTTATTAACAATGCTGTTAATTGTATTTTGACAGCTAAACAATTTTATAATTAAGAAAATCCAATGCCATAGCAGATAAATGTTTTGGAAGGTTTGGAACCTTTTTTCTCTATCACCAGCTGCAGTTTCTTCATTCTGTATATTAAAAACATACATAGAGAAAATACTATACATTCATTTTTGTATTAACTGACCCATATACACAATAACGTATAGAAATTAGGTGCATACAAAGAGATTCCACATATTCCCTCCTAACTCATCCACTGCTGACCCCATACAGAATATCTCCCCTTTCAGATATAAACAAATAGAAGGTCAGTCATGCTTCAATGCCCCTTTAACCAAGTTGCAAGCTGCTTCCTGTGCTTGAAAGGTCCTGAGGCTGTGTGCGTATGAACTACAGAGTCCTCCATCAAAAAAAATCAAAGAAAGAGCTGATCCATTGGTGCCAGGCCAATGAATGTGGTTGTTGCCATCTCAGGGCTAACATTTTCTTGGCTGCAGTGAAACTATATTTCTGTTGCAGAGACAAATCTGGGGAGGAGTGGGATCCTAGCCTTGTCTTAAGAGATATTTAGATTCCAGAATTTTGCCACATCACCTTAGTCCCAGGACATACACATGAATGACCTCAAGGCACTAACTGGACATAAGTGAAAAGATGTGACAGTGAAGTGACCATATGTCATACATGAACAAACCACAGCACACAGTGTGAACAGCACGAAATCCTTGATTTGTATTTAACACATTCAACGGTGAAGCAGTGGGCAGCCAGGAACACTGCGCCCAAGGAGCAAGGTGTGGGGACGGTACCTTGCTCAGAAGTGCCTAGTAGCCTTGGGATTCGATGCAACGACATTCTGATCACAAGAGCAACTCCCTAAACACTGAAATAGTCTTCAAGAACTTCATAAATACCTTTCAGTTTTCTTATTTTAAAAATGATGCTCATATTCAGAGCCATATGTAGGTGCAGAAGAGCCTAAACTTTTTTGTTATTGCCGTATACTTCCACCTAAAGGAATAGTCCACAAAGTGAAAACTGCAACAATGAAAGAAATCTAAGTCGGCATGTTAAACCATTTGCATCATACTGTAATAGCTGTTCACTTTCCATCGTTTCAGCAGCGTGTGCATATTTCGCTGATGTATTCCTTTAATATTGCGTCTTCTTAATAGGCCACTGACTGACTAAGCAGCACTGATTACTATTCCTGCGGTATTTTCCATCCCTGCACAACACAAGGTATTTATGCTTTCTGCACTCATAGGCCGGTCGCCTGTTCCGAGGGAGGGGGGAAAAAATCCATTATTTCTGGACAACAAGCCCAACGGAGCAAAACCACCTCAGCAAATCCCTGCTGACTTAAAAAAAGGACGTTTGAAAGAGACAATTCGGCGGTGCTCCTTTGAGAGACGCAGAGAGAAAGGAGCTTGAAAAGTGCCGACCTGAAAAAAGGCGGCCTGCAAAGATGCTGATATTCTTTTGAGCTGAAGAATTGGATTGTATATTTATAGGGACGTGTGTCTAATTTGCTTCCCCCCACCCGGCTTAGAAATATTGGACTTTTATATGGTGATCAGCCCAGGGGGCCTGTTTGGGCCCTTTGTTTGTTAGAGAATAAATCTCCAAGCACACGTCTGCTGCTTTTTTCTCTCCTTGGCTTCTTTCCCGCTGCCCCTTTCTGAATATATTGTCCTGCAGTAGCAAACTAACATCCCTCAACACCTCAGCTACGCTGAGCACCATCTGCCAGCCTCTTTATGAACTTGTCAAAGCTTAAAATAACGGCCGCCCCTTAACTCCACAGGTTTTCTTCTGCTCAGGGGAAAGCTATTTGGGCATGTGGACCATGACACAATGTAAGTTTCCATTGGCAAGTAAAGGAATGAGTGATGTGCTCATTTTGATAAATTGATGAAAACTACACTGGTCAGCAACACCATTAATACCACTGACAGGTGATGTAGATATTGATTATAAGTGAAGTGAAGTGAAAGTGACAATCTGATCATACGTGAACACATCACCAAAATGATCTGGTTACAGTTGCACCTGTTGAGTAAGGGGTGATATTAGGCAGCAAGTGAACAGTCAGTTCTTGAATTTGATGCTGGAAACAGGAAAAATGGGCAAAAGGATCTGAGACACTTTGACAAAAAACAAACTGTGATGGCTGGATGACAGGCTGCATCTCCAACACAGCAGGTCTTATGAAGTGCTCAGCCCCAACCAAAAGTGGCCAGAGGAAGGACAACCAGTCAACCAGAAGAGTCACAGTCTTCAGAAAAAGTTCATGCTTCTCGGATGGAAAAGAGGGAGAACACACAGTGCAGCCCCCGGCTACATAGCTGCAGACTGGTCAGAGTTCCCATGCTGACACCTGTCCACCAACGAAGGACCTGGAGAAGAGATTGCCCAGGAAACACTATAGGAAGTAGGCAAGACAGCAGAGCCAGTGTAATGCTCTGGTCAATGTTCTGTACAGTCTAGACCTAAGAGTTGTTTGAAAGGAACCTCCACACTATTTACCTGAGGGTTTTAATATTGGCTGATGGGTGTACATTTGATTGATTTGGGTGTCTCTGAATGCCAGGCTGTGCATTTGATGTTATGGCGTGCACTGTGACCACAGGGATGATTTGAAACCATGTTGATTAAAGAGGGGGACCATGAAATTGACCATGAAATAGCTCATAGAATTACAGTTAATTGCATAAGTAAAACGGCTCTTACTTTAAGAGCTTTATTTTTCTCATCACCCTTGACTGCTTTGTCACCAGATCAGGGATTACAAAAATTTGTGCCGTTTTTTTTCATGGCACTCTGACTTTGAAATGTATGAACTTTCTGAGATGTGCAAATAAGCTGTACAGCACACAGGGCCACAGCTGTGCAGAGATCAGTGTTTTCCCTCAACTAACACTGAATACAGCATGAAAGGTGTACTAATTAGCTGACAGGGCAAGGCAGATGTGTGAAATGAGCTCTGCTGTGCTGTGGCCCATCAGGAATGGTGTCTCTCTATTTATATATAAATAAGTGAAGTCTTACTGTAATTGAAAACCCTGTCATCTGCATATTTTAGATATTATCTTGACTGTAATGTATCTGTTTATGTATTAACCCTTTTATGTTTAAGGTCTGTTTGACCCCATTTGACATTTAATGTCTCTAAATAAAAACATAACTGACTTGAATCCTATTAAATTACTTTTCTTTTTTAATGAGGACAAACTGGGTAAACACAAAAAAGTGTACCGAGCACATTTTATACAGATCAGTGTCCTTTGGGGTCAGTTTGTCCCCAGGCTGTTTTACCAGTTTTATAAAACATATTTGCTTGTACTGGATGATATTGAGGGTATTATGCTGTAACACGCCAAAACTTGACTGGGTGCACAGTCCTGACCTCAACCCATCCAACACTTTTGGGATGAACTGGAACATAGATTGTGAGCCAGACCTTCCCATCCAGCATGCCTGACCTCATAAATGCTCTACAGAATGAATGGGCACAAATTCCCACAGAAAAACAAAACCTTGTGGAAAGCCTTTCAACAAGAGTGGAAGCTGTTATAACTGACCAGCTTATATATATATATATATATATATATATATATATATATATAAATATGGACCAACTCCATATTAAGGTCTATGTATCTGAAAGCAATGTCAAGAAAGGGATTCCATGTAGAGAAGCGCGGAAGGAGTTTATCTTTTAACGCTTTAGAAAAGGCTTCAGATGGATGTGTAACTTACAGCTGCTGCTGAAGCGCAGGAGCTTTACCAGTAAGCAGCAAGACCAAGACTTTCAGGTGGAGTGCAATAAAACTTGAAAATCAACCAGCAGCTCATCAGTCATCTTACATTTTTTCCGTAATCATATAGTTCAATCATAATCAACTTCTCTTCATCTCTTAAAAAGGCTGTGTTTTTGTTACTGTCTTTAAGACTGATTTATGTGAATGAGCTCTGTGCTAATTGGCTGCCTAATTCACTAGACAGTCCAGGCTGAAACACTCTTTGTAACCTCAGAACAAATGGGCAGAGAAGAATAAGATCAAAACAGGCTGTTTTTTTGTTACTTAGATTTTCATGCACGAAATACAGAATACAGAGAAGAAACACCAAAAGAAAGAACAAATGGTTGAAAGTCATATTCAGCCCTGGAAACAAATTCGAAACAACTGCAAAAGTGCTCAATTTTTAATAGGTGCAAGCCCTGAACTGAACAGCTTTCTCATAATTTCCAATTAAAAATATTCTTTTTTGAAGCATTCTCATTTTTAAAGGGAATGACAAAACATCAAAATAAGTGCAATTATGCAGTCTTTATGGAACTTCAAAGAAAACAAATCTCTCGTTCACTCTTAAACAAAATGGCAATTACCTTTGACAAACTCAGAGAAACAAACAAAGAAATGCCTCAATGAAGAAAAGACATAAAGAATGCAAGAAAGACAAACAAACAAATGCCTTAATGAAAGAATGAATGTAAAAAGAAAGGCCAAAGAAATAAATGAACAAAAAAGGTAAGGAACAGAGGCCCCAAAGAAATAAAGAAAGAAATGCCGCGTAGAAATGAAAAAGAAAGATACAAATGTCTAAGAGAAGGAAAGAAAAAAGAAACAATAAAAGAAAGAACAAAAGAAATAAGTAAAAATGTAGAAAGACGCAAATAAATAAAGGGAGACGTAAATAAATAAAGAAAGACACAAAGAAAAGAAAAAAGAAACAGTGAATGAAAGACCAAAATAAAGAAAGGAAGGATAGTATAGGATAGATACGGAGACAGAGATACAGCGAGAGTCTACCCCAGTCCGGGAGGGGCGGTAGTGAGTTTTTTTGCGCTGTATAGTGATTTCCTGGCGGCAGCGTGCTTCAAGAGAGTCGGCGCCAGGGTTTCTCTCTTTGTGTTTTAATAGAGTTTTCTGACTATTTTCCTGCATTGTTTTTCTGGGTTGTTTTTTCCTGGCTTATTTTGTGCTTTCTGGGTCGATATGGTGAAGTTGTCGGCGGAGCTGATTGAGCAGGCCGCTCAGTTCACCAACCCGGTCCGGGACAGAGAGCTCGACCTGCGAGGTGAGAAGAAACACTAATATTACCAATAATGCAGCTAATATCGCACTTAATATCAGAAAACTCGACATGCACGGTGAGATACAACAAGAACTAATGTTACTATAATAATACATCGATTATTACACTTAATAGCAGAGAACTCTACCTTCGGGTGAGAACAAACAACATATCTTAATATTACTGATAATACCGTTGATATTACTCTTTATCACAAACGCCACACAAAACTCACATTTATATTAGCCTTGATATCACAAAAACACCAACACCAGACAAAACTCTTGTTACTTATTTTACACTTGGCGCAGAAACGCCGTCAAGTGTGGTGGTGGTGGTGGCGCAGTGGGTTAGATACTTGCCTCTAGACCAAGAGGTCATGGGTTCGAATCCTACCTCCAGCACACCACCAATGGGTCCCTGAGCAAGACCCTCAACCCCAAGTTGCTTCAGGGAGACTGTCCCCTGTAATTAGGAATTGGAAGTCGCTTTGGATAAAAAAAGCGTCTGATAAATGCCGTAAATGTAAACGGCAACACGAATTTTACATACATCATAGAAACAAACACAGATTTTACTGAATATTACTGATCACACTTAACATTACACATAAACGCTGCTTCCGTTTGTAACGTTAAAAAGAGCCCATAGGACAGACCTTTTGTTTATTTATTCCATCTAATGTTTGGAGGAGTTAATATACAATACTGTGAGTCTTCTGCTTAGAATCACCTTACTGGTACAAAAGTACTATTTTCTGCCTGTCAAACTGTTATAGTAATGGTAACGAATGTTTTACTGCAGGAGACCAGTTGCTTAAATAAGGTAGTATGTAGAATACTGAGTGCTGGGTTGCAATATGTAGCTGTAAAATCTCAACACTGATATGTTTCCCATATTGTGGAGATCTAAAGTGAATTGATTATTGTAGAGAAATTCAATTACATCAGTGAAACTAGTCTCTCTATATCTATCTATGTATAGTCCAGCCTTTTTTTTTACCTCGTTTCTTAATTTTTTTAAATTTGTGTCTCAGGCTACAAAATCCCTGTGCTGGAAAACCTTGGTGCCACTCTGGACCAGTTTGACACCATCGACTTCTCTGATAATGAGATCCGGAAGCTAGATGGATTTCCACTGCTTAAGAGACTAAAAACAGTGCTGATGAACAACAACCGCATCTGGTGAGAGACTGAGGCAGACAGGGAGGCCAGGATGGACAGGCTAGAGTTTAGACCCCAGCTAAAATCAAACAAAAATGTAATATTGAGTTCGATATCACTTAGCGCTGGTATTGATACTTGAAGGCCAGTTTTACATCTGCTTGTTCACGGGAATCGGCGGCAGACTACAACAATTCTCAACAGACTTTGCAGAGGGCAGCCCCTCGCCCTCCTACCTGCAGAACCCAGTGTTTACCTGACAGCCCCGTAATTCGGCTGGGGAATAACCTAGTGCCACAAAATCTTGCATGGACCCTCAGCTCCTCCTCAGCTGCACCCTAGCCCACGGTGATCGCGAGTTATATTGAAAGAAATCAGCAGCAAATGTAACCGTATTATCTCAGTACTGAAATTTTGTCCATATCAAGTGATCCTAGTTTCAAAGGGGACATCTAAACAGTTTCCCATTCCAGCTGTATGTAATGTCTTGTAGCAAACAAAACTAGCAAGGGAGGACAGGGTCAAAGACTTGGTGCAAACTGCAAAAGGGTTTGGGAGCTGGAATTTGCATTTATATTTAAGTTGTTTAATCAAGACATACATAGCATTCAGTCTGTTATTAAACCGTTTCGGAGGTTGTTCCAAATATGCTCTACATGCAGGATAGGAACCAAAAATGCTTAAACTGGTTGCACAATACTATATAAAAATTATATTGGCTGGTTTTGCTAAGTTTTTTTTTTTTTTTTTTTTTTAAACAGTCGAATCGGGGAGAATCTTGAGCAGTCACTGCCAAATCTGAAGGAACTGATCCTTACAAGTAATAACATTCAAGACCTGGTGAGTGATGAATTATTAGTTCTCGTTTGCGCATATTTGGGCTTAGTGCAGCGTTTAAGGCCGTGCCGTGT